>JALDNG010000069.1:1200000-1615000 GCA_024349245.1 Neodontobutis hainanensis | reverse complement strand
AGAACTGTTAAGCTCGACAGCTTGTTCCTGTCACTATCGCTCCACTGGACCAGTCTCAAATGCAGGCTCTACATCAAGACTGAAGATCGGTCTCCTGAATGTGTGGTCTCTTTCCTCCAAAGCACTCTTAATTAATCATCTTATTGCTTCTCATAGCTTGGATTTACTTTGTCTTTGTGAAACGTGGCTTAGGCCCAATGTTTTTCTGCCACTAAATGAAGCCTCTCCCCCTGATTATGTGTATGCACAGGTAGGTCGCACGTCAAAACTGGGTGGTGGTGTTGCAGCCATTTATAAAGCATTTTGCTTTACAGGTACATCATCACAGCCAAAATTTAACTCTTTCGAAGTGTTACTCATCAAACGTATTCCTTTTCAAATAAACGTAAGGAAGTCATTTTATTTAGCTGTAATCTATCGCGCTCCGGGTCCCTACTCTTCTTTCTTGGATGAGTTTGGAGTTTTCCTCTTGGACTTAATAACCCACGCTAATAACATCCTTCTAGTTGGAGACTTTAATATTCATCTAAATAAGGAGTGTGATCCTCTGGCCAGAGCATTTCAATCACTGCTTGCGACCATGTCTTTCAACCAGTTTGTTCATGAGCCCACACACATTAGTGGAAACTATCTTGATCTTGTTTTGGCTCGGGGAATAGATGTCTCCCATCTCTTTGTCTCCTCTCCTTCATCTGCTTTTTCAGATCACTCACTGGTGGAATTGGAGTGAAAGTTACACATTTCCCTCAAATTCCGACAAATGCGTAGTGTCTTCACAAAATGTTAGCGCAGCTGTAAATGGAAATGTTTGCCACACAGCTGACAGATGTTCTTCCTAATTTAACTCCATCTGGAAACTCAGTGGAGGCCTACACAGAGGAGGTCCATGCAACCCTCTCGGCCATCGCCGACTCAGTGGCACCCAAAGCCCAGACCAACCAGACGACCTACGCCATGGTATAATGAGGAAACACGGGCTTTGAAACAAGCCTGCAGGAGTTTTGAACGCAAATGGCGCAAGTCAAAAACAAATCTAAATTATCAAAAGTGGTGTTTGGGTGTAAACCAGAGTATGTGAGCGGAGAAGAGCGGGAAGAATTTGCGCTCCACGCTCAAAGTATTTCATAATTACTCCGCTCACTCTCCGCTCTGGGTGTGCAATTTTACGCTCCTCGCTCCCTCCCCCGCTCCATCCATATACGTCTTGCTCTGTTTTCGCTCCAGGGTATTTTTTTTTTTTTTTTTTAATAACACCAGTGTTTGATCAGAAGATGCATGTAGTGTAAAACGAACACGCAGTACTAAGAGAAGAACATCCATACTTTACTGGAATTTTGAACACTGAACAGCCCCAAACCCCTCCGTCTCCTGACAGTGGTTTGGTCCTGGGACTCCTGGCTCGTGATTGGTAATTGAGCGATAGTGGAGCGTTTCGGAACGGGAGAAAATCACAACGCTCCGCTCCTAGCTCCGCTCCCACTCCGCACCGCTCACATACTCTGGTGTAAACAGCTATAAGCACGCCCTCAGCACTGCAAAGACTGCCTATTTTTCATCTCTAATCAGAGAAAACCGACATAACCCCAGGTTTCTCTTTGGGACAGATGCTAAACTAATCCAACCAAAAACAACTGAAGACTCCTCTCCCTTTAGTGCACAAGACTTTTTAGATTTCTTTAATCATAAAATTGAAGATATCAGGGATAATATTTTGTTTTTGTCTTCCTCGGCTCTGGGTCCCATTCACTTGGATCCACCGACCTCTCGTCTCTCAGTCTTAGATTCTGTTTCCCTCGATTAGCTGACAAAGGTGGTTTCTTCATGTAAAGCAACTACGTGTCTCCTGGATATCCTGCCAGCAAAACAGCTTAAAGAACTGTGGCCCTATGTGGGGCAAATTATGTTAAACATTATAAACTTGTCCCTGTCTACTGGCACCGTTCCTTCCCTTTTCAAACAGGCTGTGGTCAAACCCCTGCTCAAAAAACCTACTCTGGATCCTGGATGCCTAAATAATTTCCGTCCTGTCTCCAATTTACCTTTTCTATCTAAAGTCCTCGAAAAAGTTGTGCTAAAACAACTTACTCTATATCTATCGGAAAATGACCTCCTCGAGCCGTTTCAGTCTGCATTTAGGGCCTCTTATTCCACTGAAACAGCTTTAGTTAAAGTAACAAATGATCTTCTCCTTCAGATGGACGAGGACTCATCGACTCTACTGTTATTGCTGGATCTCAGTGATGCATTTGATATGATTGATCATGCAGTGCTAATCAACAGACTACGAATTCATTGAAAATTTATTCTTACCACAGAAAAAATATATATTTTTAGTTTGTCTTCCAAATCGCCATTATTAACAGCCGCTACCGATGTCTTCTATACAGAGAGGGAGCTGTGCCCTCTGCAGGTTAAAGGTTACGCAGGGTGGCTTTAATAACTGTGGAATTAAAGAGCTAAATGAAGTCTATTCATTTAAGATCAATGGTCATGCCTTTTTTCGCTCTTTCCTACCATTATGGCCGATAGAACACATTTAGTCCCATGACATCCAGACCTCTATAGTGAGAAGGAGTAAGGAGCTGGTATGTTCAGAATACACCCTCATGGGTCCCTTTTTCTTATCTTTTTCTTGAACATGTTTAATTAGTGCAGTCCACATATTAATGATCATGTACTGATTTAGTGCTGTTTTGTTCTCCTTTTACATTATTTGTGAACAATGGCCACCATCTAGGTCATTAAGTGCCTAATTAGGACACATATAGCTCTACAGTTCAGCCAGTCATTAGGGAAGAAATGTAATGAGTCCAAATGAGCGGCCGCTTGAGAATGTGGGTGCGTGAACATGTCTAATTATGACGCACCATTTCATTGGTCTTTAATAAACGGCGCCAGCGGGGTCAGAGCGCAGAGGTGTATGTGGAGGTGCTGTCCCAAAAGAAGCGCATCGGGGAAGAACATGTGGACCGCTGTGGTACTGTCCACTTTGCTAATGCTAAAGGGCATCAGAGGGGCCACTGCGTCCAACCTGCAGATCTATGGGAAATCGCTCTACAGTGGTCACATTGTGGGGAGAGGTCGAGAAGGGAGACAGATTGTGAGCAGACAGCCATATCAGCAAGTAAGAACTGTGGTAAGTATTTCCTGGGATACTTTCTTTAATAGATTATACAACTGTATAAGGCATGCAAGAACATAATCCAGTTCTGAAAAATCATACATTATCAATAGGATCGACAGGGATTGATTAGGCTACTACGTGTTTTTAATTGTTGTTTTTGTTTTATTCAACCAAACAAATTATAATTATTTATTTTTATTTATATAGCACCATTTAAAAATCTGCTCTAAGGTTTAATGGGGTAGATTTGAGCTTTACATAAGGATTAAAAGGATGAACAAAATGAGAATAAAATAGAATTGAAGAAACTTTTTAATAAACTATTACAATGTAAAATCACTGACGTTAGCTTAACTTAAGTCATACAGACGGACAGGGCAGTTAGAAACCCTTTATGGAGAATCCTGAATGGCTCAGCCTGAAGGAGCATCGTGGGTCCAACTTCTCGTGGGCCCACCACCTGCGGGAGGAACTGTACGGAGTCGGTGCAAAGTGAACTGGGCGGCAGTTGAAGGCGGGGGCTTTGTTGACCCAAATCCCGGACACGGCGAGAGGCTGGACTCTCCACTACTCTGGAGTTATCCCCAGCTCAGCGGTCATGTTGATATTCACCCTGGTGAATGAGAGGGTCGCTTCCCTGCACCTTTGGGTTGGGGATAGGTCTCTCACTGTTCTTTGTGCTTATGAGCAAAAAGGCAGTGTAGAGTACCCGACCTTCTTGGAGTCTCTGGAAGGGGTGCTGGAAAGGGCATCGACTTCGTCGTTCTATTGGGGGACTTTAAAGCTCACGTGAGCTACGACAGTGACACCTGTATGGGCGTGATTGGGAGGAACAACCCCCTGATCTGAACCTGAGCAGTGTTCTGTTAACCGCTTTCTCGGCAGGTTGGCTGGGCTGGAGGAAGAGTCTAGGGAGAGGGAAGTCTGGGGCTTCTCTGCTTCTGCTGCCTCCATGACCCAGGCAAGGATAAGCGGTAGAAGATTGATGAAAGGATAGATTGTATACAAAACACAGCTCTTGTCAGAAATGTCTCAGCTTTCTTGTACATTGCACTGATGGAGAAAGGTGATAATTTCCCAAATCCTCTTGAGTGAGTGTCTCTCTTTTCACATTACTGTGTAAAAGTATTACATTATTGTGTAAAAACACTGATCTGATGAAGTTAATTATAGCAGCGACACAGTCCATTGTGTTTTTTACTCTCCACTTAGTTGTGAGCTGAGGAAGCTCTAATGTATAAGTAAGTGGAAGGATGGCATTTTCGGGGCAAGAGCAGATAGTCCTTTGTTCTTCCAGGTCATTGAGGGTGCTCCATCTGTAACCAGCATGTTAAGGCGCTCCAAGTCCAGTCTATGGTCTTTGAAAAAAGCTCTTTTCGAACATTACTTTTTCTGTTGTATGTCCTTCCAGCAGGATTAACCCCCCCAGTATATCCTCATTAATACAATATCTGTCAAAGTTTGCACAAAAATAACAAAGTGAGCTGAATTGTTCGTTGATTCAGCCACTGCAATGTAGATGTATTCAGCTTTCCTCAAACAATAATGAGTCTTGAAAATAATCATGGCTAAAACGTCCATGCGTCTTGCTTTTGTCCGATGAGCCTCGAAGCCTGTTGGAAACTCGTTGTCAAAGCTGCCGTGAGTAGTCCTTAGGTGCCTACGCACGTTATTCCTTGTTAACTGAACAGACTTCATAACACACCTGGCACACAGGATTACCTTTTGCAGTGGCCATGTTTACATTGCTTCACCTTTGATAGTGCTGTTGGAAATGTTTTCATTTGAATGAATTGTTCTTTATGGGTTGACAGTAAACCACTGCAGGACTGCAAGTGTCGCAAATCAGCAAATGCACAGAAAATACAGAAAGTCAGTGTAGAGACTGGAGGACAGGACTAATATGGTCGTACTTTCTGGTCCTGTATGTACTGTAGAGAGGTTACTTCTTTAGTGCCTGGCTAAAAAGACAATGACTTGCTTTTACAATATCCTGAATCAGATGGATTCACTGGTTGTATTAGATGTGATGCGAATGTGGCAAACTAAATTAGGTGTGACTATTGATTAGAATAAATGTGAGTAAACTAAAGAATATCTGTTTGTAATCTGTTTGGATAGTATGACTATTAGTGAAATATTCAGCACCAATTTAAACTAATTTACATAAAATGTATATTTCCTTTTCTTTTACAGACAAAAAATGCTCTCCACAGAAGTTTGGATCTTGAGTCTTTCAACATACATGTAACCCCTACTACCAGTAAAATAAACCTCCCGACCATTATCCGGCTGTATCCCCCCACTGCCAAACCCCTGCACCTCCATGCGAACATGCCCTTACGCTTCGGAAGGGACAATAGCCCAGAGAACAGAAACCATCCCTCCAACCCCAACATGCCCCTACGCTTTGGCCGGGACAGTGACTTCCTGCATGACCACTCATCTAGCAACAACCACAACATGCCCCAGAGGTTTGGACGCACCTGGAAGGTGTTCCGAATGTGCCCCCAGTGTCCAGACAGAGGGAAGACCCCCAGGAACAAGCAGATAGAGACAATAAAGAGGGACGGTCTCTACTGGAGCCTACTACATACTCTTCAGAGTTTTTGATCACCGGTCTGACCTGGTAGGACATAATTGGGTCAAATTATGTGTCAGTGATACCTTTAGTTTTTATGTACTTATAGGGTTTACAATGAGTGGCAACATAATATTAATGTCATATGCAAAATTATGACAGCAACGTTACAATAATATTTATTTGTTAGTGACTAACTTCTTGATTTGCTTATCTGTAGCCCCCTTTATGCTCTGTTTCAAAGCCAGAGTATGGAAAGGCTAGTACCTTTGTGCTTGTTTGTGACAGGACAAACAGAGCCACTTCCTCTATAGTAGGAAACTAAAAATGGGTTTGAAGAAGACCCTTTACAGAAAAATAAAAAACATGAAGCCTTTAATCCTTAGTACAGACTTGCTAAGATATACTCATCTAATGTTCATCGGGACAATACTGTGTCAGTTAGAAACAGTGCGCTTCGGGTGCACGTGGCAGAGTGGTTAGCACTCCTACCTCACAGCAAGAAGGTTGTGAGTTCAAAACCTACTCCGGTCTTTCTGTGAGGAGTCTGCATGTCCTGTTACCGTGGGTTCTCTCCGGGTACTCCGGCTTCCTCCAACTGTCCAAACACATGCATGTACAGGTTAATTGGCAACTCTAAATTGTCCCTAGTGAATGAATGTGAGTAAGAGCACCCTTGAAAATGAGACATCATCTCAAAGGATTAATCTTCACAAAACAAATGTGAATAAATAAATAAACAGGAAACAGGATTTTGGTTATGTTGGAAAGCACATTTTTCCAGGAATTTTAGTGGTGCGTAAAAAATCGTGCATCACGGTGCAGGCATGGCCTGTTTTAAAGAATTTGCATAGGTCAACAATCATGCGCAGTTTGAGAAGAAAGCTGCTACAATAACATATCTGTCTTAACTGCAGTTGTTTTTGTGACCTGTCTGCGTTCGTGGACATATTACATTAATACTGTAATAACTTCAGATCCCTGTCTCAGTCTCAGGTGTTTCTGTCATATTACATTAATACTGTAGAAAACTTTAGATCCCTGTCCTGATCTCAGATGTTTATGTCATTGCGAGTGTTCAATGTTCCTACTCCACTATCCAGTCCTGGAATACCCATTTCAACACCCCATCAATTCAGTGTTCTTTCACACAAGAATACAAATTCAGCAGTACAAACCTTTCTTTTATCATTAACCTTAGTATTGTTCCCACAACAATTAATCACTAGGGGGTTAGGGATCAAGCTCATTTTGCTTGACGGTGCTAACACAAAGATACAAAGTTATAACACAAAGTTAATGAAAGATGAGAGGACCTTAACTAAACAGTTTAAAGTTAAATTCAAACAGCTACAGAGAGTTCGAGGTTTCAGCTCCAGACAAACGGTGTTCTTGTCATCAGGTCACCGCCGAGACTACACTGAAGAACAAATACTGTAAATGTTCACACAACATTTGGCTGCCACTAGCATGGATGGACGTGCCCTCTTGAATCATTGAGGCAACATAAAGATAATCGAGGCATTTTTTAAATCAAATTACTTGATTTATTTGATTAATTGTTTCAGCCCTAAACAAATCTGTTATAAAATAGTTTGTGTGTTGTATTCAGAGGGTTAAACAGTGGTGGAGCAGTGAGAATGAGAACTTGTTCAGTGGCTGAATTTTTACACGCTTCTCCTTTAAGGCTGTCTCCTGTCCATAACTGATGCTGTTTATTTCTCTACACAGGGCTGGATGTGGTACTCAGGAATTCTCCTGCAATAGTGTGTAAATATCAACAAACAGTCTTTATAATGTAAAGAACAATGTTTGCCCATATGGAAATGTAATGTTATATCCCTTTAAATAAAAGTTTCAAGTGACTCAATTGTATCCATTTTGTACAAAGTACATTAGGTAAAAGGATGATTGTTTATATGGAAAATATTTGCTTCCATTATTCCAAATGATATTGCCTTAATTTGGGTACTTATTAAAATAAAATCACTTGAGCCAGTTTCAAGAGAAGAACTTAAAGCAACAGTAGGCTTTTTAATTCTTTTGCACTGGTGTCTAGTAATGATTCACATGTAGTGCACTATGTTTACTAAGCTACTTTGGGTTAATGGTGTCCTATATTATTAATTATCCTACATTTATTGTTTACGTAATGAAGATAAGATAAGTCTGTTTTATTTCTAACAATATTTTGGTCCAAAAGATTAGAAGCATAAGTGTTGCCTCTCCCCTTGCAATGCTCTTCGTTTGTCCTTTGTGGGCAGAAACTGGAAGTTCTCCAGCACCTATAACTTCCATGATGAGGTTATTTTTTTATTTAACCTTTATTTGACCAGATAAGAACCCAATGAGATCAAGATCTTTTTTACAAGGGTGACCTCGCCAAACACATAATTTTGAAATACAATAACAATAATAAATAAGTTACAACAACTAACACAAAGAAAAAAATATTTGTTGTTGCTGTTTTCATGTAAGCTATACTACATTGTACTGTCTCTGGGTATGTATGTTCCAGGGCTGAGGGAGAAAGGGCCGTGAGGGAGAACATTTCATGATGTTTTTAAGGCCCCAACCCATCCACAGATGATGTATATTAATATTTTTAATTTCAGTGCACCTAAAAAAATTGTTTGTTATCAGTAAGTAAAGACAGTTCCAAGTAGACTAATATTGCAAAAAATATAAAACAAAACATCCTCTGTAACACCTTTAACACTCCTTTTGAAAAGTGGTGCATTTATTTCTGTCATGATAGAGACAATTCCTTTAAACAAGTTTTATAAGGCATTTTCCCAAGCTCTTTTCAGCAGATCAATATTTTTTTGTGTGCTAACTAATGAATGTTATTTTTTATCACTTAGTTTTGTTATTGTGTCTTGGTTTATTCTTAGCATAGAGCCACTGCTGACAATCACACGTTTTCAGAAGAAGTGAACCTCTGTGGCCCTCATTACCCAAAATGTCTTGAGAAAAGTAGACACTAGTGTCGTGTGGCATTTCCTATTTATTAAATGAGATAATGTGAAACCTGTGTGCTTTGTGTGTATGCATCAAACTTCAGTCTCATATGGCATATTGATGTCAGCAGGTCACACTGGCAGCATTGCTCTGCTGTAATCAGTCAACAACACTGAACTACAGTGATTAGTTTGAAAAAGTTTGGCTGGTCCTAATAAACAGCTCAAATGATTTATCTCAAAAAATAATAATTACAAAAAGACCTTCCTTCTCTGGAGAAGACACAGACTGTGGCTAGAAACACATTACACATCTATCACCGCAAGCTCTCACGTTATCACCGGTTTTACTAAGTTTCATTCTATTAGCATTTGTAGCTCAAAGACAAATCAGATCACACTGAGCATGAACAAGTTGAAGCTGTAACTTTTACTCTGAAACAAATAAAGTGAAGTAGTTTTAAACCCATTGGTCGACCACAAACTGAGATTAGCGCACTCGCTCTGTGAGTAGAGCCAGACTTGAGTGCTCTGGCGCTAGACAGAGAAGAGCCGAGCTACCACTGTGCCACCAAGCACAGATGCTAATACGTACCTGTCAGAAACACTACTACAGCCAACAGTCACAAACAGGACAGAAGTGTTTTCTTGACAACATAGCCTGTTTGCAAAGCTTATAGCCTACCACAAATATAACCCAGATCCCCGTAAATGAAAAGCACTTTAACACTAAACAATAATTCAGTAGCAATCACCACTTGACACTAACATAATCGTCATGTTGTGCCCAGGGTCACTGTCCAAATCACTGCCTAAAAATAATTTAGAATTTACTGTAGTCCCTTGGCTAACCACATTTACTGTCCTTTTAAATGTTTAGCCCCTGCCATTGTCACTGTAAAGCCTACGTACACTACGTGCTTTGTTATACTTTGTGTGTGCTCCACTCACCTACAGACTTTGCTTGTGGTTACAATTCTGGTGCCAGCCAGCCTTTGGGGACAGATCAAAGCACTACGTCCTGGCACAACCTCAGGGGCTATACAAACCCACTCGCACAACGTCCTGCCTTCTTCTCTCTCAGCTCCTCTGAGATCACTAAAAGAGCAAAGATCATACTCAAAAAGAAAAGAAAAGAAGAATAAATTGTGCCCAATATTGCCACCCACTGGTGTCAGGCACCCTCGCTCCTGTCATTCCTGCTGTGCCCTGCTGCTGCCTGAGGACAGTCACGACTGCTGCTTCACCTGCCTTGGATAGCGACATCAGCTGCAGCGACAATCAGCTGCAGCGATCTCGTTGGCGTTTCTTTGCCGCTTAATGTGGGGACAGGTCGTTGGACCCCTGTAGCTGTTCAGTCAGTGTGGTCCTGAAGATTCTCCAGGGACGCCTGGATGTTTGTGGTGGCAATCACAACGGGTCATGAGGGCTTTGGACGCTTCTCGGCACGTAGTCACCCCCTAGTTAAGCAGTTTCTTCGGGAGGCCCCCCTCCAGGCAGGTGGTGGAGTTATTTTAAGTCTAAAACCTTTAAACTTTCAATCCCAAAATTCCTTTGTTGAAAATTACGCCCCTCTTGTTTGGAAAACGCAGGGGAGGAAGTCAGGAAATCACTCTCCTGTCCCTTCTCTCTTGTTCTCCTATTCTTTTTGTGCTCCTGTAACATATTTTACTCTCTTAAATCTCGTAACTTTCAATTTTCTAAGCCACGTGGCACACACCGTGCCAACGTGAATTTTTCTTTAAGTCTACACGTATTGATTTATTTTTGATAACTTTATTTTTGATCAGTTCCAAAGGGAAGACTTCAGTTCTGCACAACGGTCATTCCATTTTTGTAGTTTTATCGTACAAAGACTTGAACCTGCTAAAGATGAGTCTCGCTTGAACAAACGAGCGCGTGCAGAAAGAAAGGAAAGACAATTTTTCTGTTTGCCAGTGATTAGTTTTTAAAGACTGTAATCTCACCCGTTGGGTAGAGCTTATGAAGACTTTGTGAGCAAGACAGCGACAGAACGCCCCGCTACTAAGAAGCAGAGTACGCACGCCGCCATCTGGTCATTCTGGACAGACCCGCACGACAGTACTCGCCCAGAAGTGTGTAGCATCCCTCTGGACACTTGTCGCCAGAACAATGGCCAGAGTGAGTTGAGCAAGTTACATTGATATTTGGTGTTATAACACTGGGCACTGTCCAAGCCCAGGCCTATAAGAACTGTAACCCTATCCGCCCACTCAAATAATCCGTTAGTTAAGTTATAACATGTTTCAATTAATCAAAAAAACTCCTTTACTCCACAAAGTTCTAATAAGTAAATGTCATTATTTACTGTCAATCATTCCGTGTTAATTGTGCAAAACTTTACCCATTGTATAATTTCCATATTATTATCATTCATTGTTAAACTTTGTGTAATCTTTAATAAAACCCCATAAAACGTTAAAGATTTTCATTTGGTGTTTTCCTGTTTATTAAATAGGACCCTAATAACCATGATTGAAGGAAAGGTGCCTCCTCCTGCTTATTAAGCTAGGCAGGAGAAGGTACCACTGCTGGAGGATGATCTCAGTGCTCCCACACCCCTGGAGGAAGAGGACAGCGTATGATAGGGTCCACGTGATACACACTACACATATGAATGTATAGGTTTCTTACCATTGTGCCTTTTTCTATTAAAGATTTTCAGGGACTTTTCAACAATTTTGTGAAGGTTTAGGATTTTTTTATTATACATTACACATATAGTTATATTATTTACACACTGTTATATTATTTTCTATGTTATATTTACACCACACATGACCATCTACCGGAGATATGGCAACCTGGAGGGGGCAGGTCCACGTGACTGCCAGAAGGAGATGGTTATATGAATATAGTCTTAGACACCTACACTCACGGAATGGTTTAGTTGTATAGATCTTGGTTGTGAGATGGCAATTCTGTCATCTCAAATATCGCTAAAGTTAGAATCTTAGTTTAGTGAGGTGTCCGTGAGGTATTCAGACACCTCAACAGGGGGATTTGTTAGTGTTTTATAATAAGAAACACTTTTTATAACTCACTTGTAAGTCGCTTTGGATAAAAGCGTCTGCTAAATGACTAAATGTAAATGTAAATGTAAATAACTGTTCTGTATGTTATTTGTACACTTTGCGTGCTACATTGTACCCTAGATTAGGACACTAAATGCCACATCTGGGGTGCACGTGGCAGAGTGATTAGCACTCCTGCCTTACAGCAAGAAGGTTGTTAGTTCAAAACCCGGCCGACTCAAACATTCTCGGCCGATTCCAGTCTTTCAGGAGGAGTCTGCATGTCCTCCACGTGTTACCGTGGGTTCTCTCCGGGTACTCCGGCTTCCTCCCACAAAGACATGTATGTACAGGTTAATTGGCAACTCTAAAGTGTCCCTAGTGAATGAATGTGAGAGTGAATGGTTGTCTGTCACTGTCTGTCTCTAAATGTCAGCTCTGCGACTAACTGGCCACTGTCCAGGGTTTACCCCGCCTCAGGCCCAAAGCTGCTGGGATAGGCTCCAGTCACCCACGACCCCTAACGGGACAAAGCAGTAGAAAATGGATGAATGAATGAATGCCTCATCTGTTGAAACCAGTTAGAACCAGTTGGTGGCAGCTGACTGGACACACAGTGGTAAGCTTACAAATGCAGGAAATGCCCCCTCCTGTGTGAGGTGTAGGCAAAGGTTAGGACCCCTAGAGTATTGATTTGATAAAGAGCACAGCACGTGGGCTGACCTCATGTATTGTGTAACAGTGCAATTCTTGTACCTTTTTCTGAGTAGAAATAAACAGGCAAAGTTTATATTGGTTTTATAGTTTTTATTATCTTAGTCGTAGTTCCAACACTCCAAAAGAGCCGGGTGAAACTGTTTTTGGAGTAACAGTGGGCTCATCCATCTCCAGGAAGAGGTCTCACTTCTTTGTAAATTTGTACAGACCCATGTTGTCTTGATTTCCATTTCGTCTTCGTTGCCCCTGTACATTATGGTTGTTATTTTTGAGAATAGTTTTTGAGCATTTACTATATTACACTGTTATTTTACTGTTCATACTTACATATGGCTCTTGGTGATAGTCTCTCATTTGCATCTATCATTCCTTTGTCGTGTAGTGGCCATTTGCAGGTCTCACCACATGACTGACAGATCCTTAGCACTTTACCTTTTGTGATTATGTAATGCTCTACAGCAGAGACTGAAATGCAATTAAGGGTTTTCCTCTGTTCACCAAGAACAAGTACGTTTAATTTAATTTAATTTCATTTAATTTTACTATATCAGTCACAAGGCTACATCCAAAGCATATCAGCAGTTAAAAGCAAAATGGAATAGAAGGATCAATGGGAAAGTTGTGACATACTTTTGTTGCTGCTTGCGTTTACGGAAGACTAAGACAGGTTTTTATGGTTAAACTATCCATAAATACTTTAGAACCCCATCTACCAAATACTGGTCACAGTAAACTATATCTCAGTCTTTATTTTTAGATGCAGACAGCAATAAAAGCATGTCCCAACTCCCCTAGAGATTTTTTATTTCCTCTTCACATTACCAAAGCCAAAACCTTGCCACTTGGTCATTGCAGCGACAGTATTAGAGAGTTCCGGTTAAAGGAGGTTGGCTTGTACTAGTTTTTAGTGTTTAGTGTAGTGTCTCCTGCAGATGACTGTCAGTGTGATGCCAGTCTGGAGACATGTAGCAACCGACAATGTCCAAGCCAACTTCAGGAAAAAGGCAAATTTAAAACACAGAACAAAGTCACACCTGAAAACAGATGTATACATTAAAGAGCATTATCTCACATTGAAGCCGACTGTAAGAGCTCAGCTCAACTGCTAAGTGTTTAGCAGAGGCTGCTTCACCGTAGAAATGAAAGCCTCCATGTAACATACATCTGACTGGATTTTTCAGGTGGAAGTTTGTTCTATGTTTAAAAACCTGCTTTTTTCCTGTTTTAGTGTTAATGTGGACAATTCTGGTTGTTGGATGGGCTCTAGACTGGGGCCACAACCCTATTTCAAAAACCTGAACTATCACTTGAACCAATGGGACTTTGTACTAATTCATTTCTTCAGGAAAAGTTGATGTATTGGTGGCATTTTCATTCAGTTCTACAGCTTTTGCTTTGTCAAAGGTTCTGGCAGCAGGAAATATATCAGGTTTGTTGTCGAGGGATAAGCCTCTCTCTGAAGCACTACATCTTTGTACATCTTCATCAAAGAGGATATTTGCTCTGTCAGGTGACTGAGTGGCAAAGTAAATAGCATCAAAAGCCCAACCTGCATGTTGATCATCTTCATCAAATGGGTCGGCAGACCAATCCAAAATTGGAAGAACATCAATGAAGCCATCATCCAAACACACCTTCATTACTTGTTTAGACCTCATTAAACTAAAAATGAACAAAATAAAGGTTATTAAATATTATTTGTAAAAATACACAGTATGCTTCTGTTGTGAAGACATTCATTTAAACTTCCTAGCTATTGCCATTAGGGATGTATATATACATATATATGGAAATATATATATATATATATATATATATATATATATATATATATATATATATATATATATATATATATATATATATATATATATATATATATATATATATCATATTTGGACACTTATCCTACTGCATTTGAGAATGTTCTTTAAAATACACACACATAAATAAAATAGAAAAACTGTTTTATAAGACATGTTGGTGAACATTTAATAGAAGATGAAATCATTAATAATGTGCTTATTTATACAAACTATGTGTTTGGTATGTTACTGTTAGCCTAGCCATAACCAGACTAATAAATCGAGCATCAAGTGATTTTTGGAAACCCAATTGATTGCATATTTATTAGTACGCTGGAGTTAGTATGCAAACTGCCATTTATTTGTCATTCATTTTAATATAGCAATGGTTTTAAATAATATGCTATTCACGTTTTAGGAGAAATAAAGAAGTGAAAAACCTGATTGTATTGTGGTCTCTGTTTGATGCCGCTTTAATCAGAGGTCAGGTCACTTTCAAAAAGACAATATTCAAATACAATGTCTTCTTAAAGTTTAGTCATGCAGTTTTATAATATAGATCTTTCTATGGCATAGTATTTACACACACTGTGCTCTAGTTCGTTCAAACACTGCTTTATACTCACCAGAAGAGGGCGACAAAGACATTATTTACATCTCCATGTATCAATGTCAAATCAAATGTACTTTATTGTCCCCGAAGGTAAATTTCTCTTAGGCGCAGTGCCACAGCAGCAGCAGAACATACAACACACACAGAGCCACAACAAAAGTGCATACGTCAATGAACAGTACTGTCACCATACATCATCTGTGCAAATACTGCAAATACTGTCAAATAAGTCATTGCATTAGCTCCAAGCAAAGGACATTCTAAAAATAAAACCTAAAAATAAAACCTGGAATTGGCATGATAAACATGATAAAAAAATAAGTAATAATAAAAGACCGACCCTAAGAACAGATCAGAATGTGCCTCCTTATTGAGAAGGGTAATGGATGTAGGAATAAAGGAGAGCTTCAGTCGGTTAGTTTTCCATCGGTTAGCTCTGTACCGTCTGACTGAGGGAAGAAGCTCATACTCCGTAAATAAAACGTGAGGGGATCGTTGGTCTGAGGCTGTAGTCCTGCCGACAGTCGGGAGCTATCCCTATAATTTGTCTTTGACGTCCAGAGTAAACTGGACAATATAGTAATTGTATCTGAATGAAGCCAAATTTAGAGAAACTAAGGCAAACAAAGTCTATTTTATTTGAAAAATAAAAATAAAAAACTGAAATAAAAAAAAAAGTTACATTTTATTCCAGGTTGTATTGATAAAGGAAAGTGTTGCAGATTATAAAAATAAAATGTATGAACAAAAATATGTATATATTCAGAGTAAATTTTAATTAATATGAAAAAAATGCTACTTAACCTTGAATTTATATATTTTAAAAGGTAAAATGTGTGTGACATTTACATTTAGTCATTTAGCAGACGCTTTTATTCAAAGCGACTTACTTACTTTTATAATACATTGCACTGTTGCCAATGGAACTTGAAAACATTTAGATATTTAGATATGTAACACCGGTAGTGCCATTGTTGTTTTACATGTTCAACACTCAATCTTTGGCATTTTTGCTAAATCTTATGCTGAGTATGGCAGTGGATCAATATATAACTCATCTTGAAGAGGGACGATGTAAAGCGCTGTTTTGACACCAATTGTGGCCATCTTAATAAGGCTGCCTGTAGAAGTAGGCTAGCACTGCATTATAATGTCAGTGCTCTACTTCTTTGCTCTAAAACAGAGAAAGTTGTTTTTTTTTTGTTTCTTTTTTGTAGCTTTTTCCTATTTCACTGGTCCAGTCCACTTTAGAGCAAAAATGGGCTGTATGTGGCCCCTGAAATAAAATGAGTTTTACAACCCTGAAATTGTAACCTACATTATCTCTGTCATGGAATAACATTTCCAGCAGAGAACGCTGTTTCACTTTTGACCATCTCTTCCTCAGCAGCAGTATGCCACTGAAACGTGCCAGAATATCAGAGCGTGCCATCATCTCGCCGTGGTCCAGTGGCTCCCTCCCTCCCTCTGAGTCGCCCCTTGAGCTTCTCTCTCACTGTCTGCCTCGGGCTGCAGCACCCTCAGCACCGGGAGATCACATTCCTGCTCCACAACCTTGTTCTCATCGAGTGGCGGATGGTCGATAAGAAGATCTGATTTGTGCGCGGTCCACTGTGGATGTGGAGCTCTGCAGGGATCACACGGTTTTATATAGATTAGCACCGGAGTGCGATAGTGTAGCAGCAGGAGGAGTGGAGGGTAAGTGATCCTGTGCATGTGGATGTGTGTCCCTGTCTGGTTGGACTCTGGGACAGACTGTACTTTGATTAGAGGTGATAGACGACAATTAGAGACAGCCAATCATGAAGGAGCATTTTTTGTGTAAAATGCAGCAAGTCTGTAGCCAGTATGTATGAGCTAATCTGTATTTCACTTATGCACTCATTTCTATGTGTGTAGGACTAATGCATTCATAATAGGAGGACTAACCACAGTTACTCTGCTCTCAAAGAGTAAAACCAGTCAAATTTAATGCACAATATTATGTTATTCCACAATATTATTTTGGGAATAAATAATGTTTAAGAGCCGGCTGCATTCTACTGAATCTACACAAAACATATTTATTATAATTATATAGAAAAGTTCTGGTCCAGTGTTAAGTATAGCTCTAACAATATAAATCTATAATCTCCACGTAATATTTATTGTAATTATATAGAAATGTAAGGATATCAAATTCTCACAATAAAATATTTACTGTAATATTTAATAAATAAGTCTACAGTGTTCCCTGCGGCAGAAACACCCAGGACTGAGTCTGGGACAGGTCTGACAGAGATCGGACTAAAGGGGTCTTTCTGCCAAAACAAAACTGCAGTTTTTGTCCTGAAGACTTATCTTTCCAATCCATGACTTTATGTAACATTTATTCTATTGTGATCTTCTTCTTTGGGCTGTTCCCTTCAGGGGTCTCCACAGTGAACCCTCTGCCTCCATCTGTGCCCCTCCTCCTCATCCTCTCAGACCGACTACCTTCATGTCTCCTTCACTACATCCTTCACTAAATCTCTTTTTTTCTTCATTCTCTAGACCTCCTGCCTGGCATCTCTAACCTCAGCATCCTTCAACCTATAGATTCACTCTGTCTCTTCTGAACATGTCCAAACCCTCTCAACCTGGCCTCACCCACTTAATTCCTAAAAATCTTACATGAGCTGTCCCTGTGATGGTCTAACAACCTGATCCTGTCCAGCCTCGTCACTCCCAAAGAAAACCTCAACCCCAGCCCTAGTGTTATGTGCTTTGTCCACACTCACAGCCAGACTGCATCTGATGCAGAGTGGATCTACACATCATCACCCCATAGGGGAAAGACAGAGAAGGGGTCTTAGAAATGAAATGCTGATGAAAGAAACTATCCTTCCTGAATCTGTGTTTAGGCAGACAAGAACAACAGAATGGTCCTCCTTCACATCGCAGTGTCCCTCCTCTGTCTCTTTTGTCCCACATGGGCCCTCTCTCATCACTCGTACTTTGACAGCCTCCTGTCAGCGCACTCAGGTAAGACCTCAAGGTGACATTTGCTTAAGAGGAGTGGGGGGGGGGGTCAGTGAATACAAGCTCTTCTTTCACATCACGCATTAGCCACAGAATGAGGTGTTTTGCAGCTTATGTCATCAGTAGGACACACATCAGGACTGTTGCATAAATGTAGTCACCACCTGAAATTGTACTGCAGTGTCTAAAACCTGTGCTGTGAGTTGTCTGATGTTGTCTCCTCCCAGCTCTCAGGATGCTCCACAGTCCCCTGAGGTTTGACCCGTGCTGTCTTGTGACACCTCCTCCTCCTCCTTTGTTTCCTCCTCCACCTCAGCTCTGGAAGAGGGGCTGCCCAGTAAGAACACACCATCTGCATCTTCTTAAATCATTTGTTTTTGGGCGGTCAGTTGTTTTATTGGGATTTTAACTACACAGTATTAAGAAAACCTGCAGTGTGGTTAGTGAATTATGAAATTAAAATCTTGAAGAAACGCTAACTCTTCTCTAATTCTCCTGGTACATACATATAGGCTACAGTATACCCCTATATAAATGCCGTTCAGAAATATGTTTTATAAATATGTTTCATAAATGAATGCCGCTTACATTAAACTTCATTTAAATAAACAAATATTTGTATATTATTGAAATGTATGCTTAAATATTAAAAAAAAAAAAATAGTAAAATGCCCATTACTAGTTAGCAATTAACATTTATAAGGGAATGGTCCTGCTAATGTCATTTTACTAGGGCTCCATTAATAATTTTATCATCATCATAGTTTTGGACAGTGTGTTGGAAAAAAATATATAAATCCAATCACCTCCAAGTATTCATTTAAAAGTACCGGCCCTTTTGCAAACACTTTCAGCAGGAGCCTGCAGATGGTACTGTGGAGCAGACTATGTATTGTGGAGGAGTTCTATCTGGCAGAGTCAGGTTTAAAGTTAACTTTAGAATACCAGAAACTTCGACTAAAATCATTCATAATTTTTTAATCTTTAACAAACCCATTATAAGGAGTTGCCGTGTTATGAATAATATATTTTTTTACTATATTTGAATGTAACAATTTTTTTTACTTTTCATGTTTTTATTGTGTGTGTACTTATTTTTTACTTTTACCTGCTGACTGTAGATGTGAGTGTATTGTTCTATTTTGCATTCTGGTTGATATAGTTTTGACTTGTGTATGGTTAGGAAGATGGAAGCCTGTTGGAGCCTGGAGTAAATGTCTACCATGAAGAAGATGAAGAAGAGAAGCCAAAACCTAGAGCACCAGGGTGTGCACCTGGACCTCCGGGACCTCCAGGACCCCAGGGTCCAGAGGTAGGTCTGCTTTCTTTCCTTGTGGTTAAATCCATGCTGTAGGGCATTAGTATTTCTTTAAGTATTTCTTACGTTAGTACAACATTTGTTCAAAACAGCCCTTTGTTTCAGGATGTGCACTCAGTGAAGGTCTATAATGACACTGCTGCAAACTCACATTAAACTGCAAAATCTCATAATGGATCATATATACAGTGTGTCGGATGTGAGTTGTGTTCATCCTGTGAGATACTGTATGTATTTTCCTGAGATAGTATATGGTGAACCAGGCACAGTGTATTTATGGATGAGAAGTTTTTTGTCATATTAGAGAAGCAGATTTTGATGTTCTACATATTCAGGTAAAAAGTATACTGTTAAATTGTGTTAAATTTTAACATAATATAAGTATGTCTGCACTATTTTTCAAACACAGTTTACAAAGTGCCTTTCAACACAGCAGTTAATATAAAAAAAGTCAAGAATGTGGGACGTGGAAAAACAGGCAGAGCAAGACATTTTAAACTGCAAAAGATTATGTGCAAAAACCTCAGAAGCCATTGTGTAAAAATTATATAAACGTTGATACTGGGAGCCAGTGAAGGGATGCCCAAACCTGTGTAAAATTATGTATTGTGTTTTGAAAAGTGCTGTTTTAACCAGAAACCAGTTTTGGTCAAGCTTAAAAGTGCAAGGTTTGAAGTGCCCTGTGGCTCTGGGAAGAGATCACCATTTCTGTTGTAAACCAGTATTGTAATATTGACTTGCAGCAGGACTCCAGTAATCTCACATTAGAGCGCAGCTGCTGCATTTTGCATTTCAGATAAAACCCCTGGACATCCATCTCTCTCTGTCTTCAGCCCTCCATTTAAGATGGAAATGTTGTTAAACAATTAGATTTTTTTTACAAAGTGACCTTTTTAGCATTGATTTTCCTTTAAATGCATCACATCCTATCACAGGAGCAATACATAATGCCTGTGTGTCATCTCTCAGGGCCACAGGGGGTTACCGGGAATACGAGGACCCAAGGGGGAGAAGGTAGGCCTTATTTGTCGCTGAAATTGATTTGTAATATGATTTTCTTAGAATGTATTTGTGGGTGTCTTTGTTCTGCCTTGCACATAATGAGTGCCCGCGTGTGGTCACTAAGCCTCATCTGTCCTCTTCCAGGGGGAAATTGGACGTCCTGGGGCAAAGGTGAGCTGCTCCACGCTGCTTCAAAGTCCGTCTCGGATGTCCTTGGACTAATGGGATCTTGGGGTTGTTCGTCTTTCTGTCTGGGTGATGTGATTTGTCTATTGATGTGCACACAAATAGGTCACGCTATGGTCATTATAACGGGAAACATCAAGCTACACGGTTAGCACTGCCTCACCTCTCCCTCGTTTCTCTCTTCCTCCATTAGCATCCACACTGAATCTCAGTCCTGCTGATCCAGGATTTCTAGCGCCCTCCTTTCTGCCGTTTTAATTTCCCTAAGTGCTTTTCCTATCGGTGATAAATGGCTGGACGCAGCGGCAGGGCCACAGTGTCCACAGGCTGCGGTAAAGACAGCTGCTTAAATGAGAGCACAGTGTGAGCATGAGCAGCTCTGGGGTAGGGCTCAAGGTGGAACAGACATGTGAGGTGCTGCATAGTGGTTCTCTTTGACCAGCCTTGAAGAAGAAATACACCAAAACAGAGCATAGTTTGTTCAAAGTGAATCTCCATGTTTCCTAAAATCTTCCCATCACCATTCTAAAAATAGCTTACTCATTTTCTGTTGCTTTCTTTGCAATTTTTTGTATCTAACTTTAAATAAAAAGCCTGTTGTCTTATGTAGACATAGATTAAAAAACAAATATACAAATACAAAAAATATAGATATTTCATAGCATTTAAAAATGACTGTTCTTCCTCAGGGGCGGACTGGCGCTCCAGGACTTCCAGGGAAACAAGGACTCCCAGGTTGGACTGGTCCAAAGGGCCCCAAGGTATTAGTCCTGTTTTTATCACAAAAATACCAGGTGTACAGCTGCTCACATGTTTACTTTTTTTTCTTTTAATACATATCATTGTTTCCTGCAGCACTTTATAAATGGCAACAAGCAGCCACCAAATGTATATATACAATTCCACATAGGTCATTTAAAGTAACACATATGTAAAAATCAGTGGATGTTGGACATTTGTTGGACATATGTTGAATGGATTTTGGGCAGATGTTGGAAGGATGAATGTTGGATGAATGTTGGACAGCTGTTTGTTGGATGGATGTTGGATGGATGTTGGACAGATGTTTGATGAATGCTGGGCAATGTTGGAAGAGTGTTTGTTGGACAGATGTTGGATGTTTGTTTTGACAGATGTTTGTTGGATGGATGTTGAACAGATGTTTGTTGGATGGATGTTGGACAAATGTTGGATGGATGTTGGACAGATGTTTGTTAGATGGTTGTTGGACAGTTGTTGGATGGATGTTAGTCAGATGTTGGACAGATGTTGGATGGATGTTGGTCAGATGTTGGACAGATGTTGGATGGATGTTGGACAGATATTGGACGGATGTTGGATGGATGTTGGATGGATGTTGGTCAGATGTTGGATGGATGTTGGTCAGATGTTGGACAGATGTTGGATGGATGTTGGACAAATGTTGGATGGATGTTGGACAGATGTTTGTTAAATACATGTTGGACAGATGTTGGATGGATGTTGGACAGATGTTTGTTAGATGGATGTTGGACAGATGTTGGATGGATGTTGGACAGATGTTTGTTAGATAGTTGTTGGACAGATGTTGGATGGATGTTGGACAGATGTTGGATGGATGTTGGACAGATGTTTGTTAGATAGATGTTGGACATATGTTGGATGGATGTTGGACATATGTTGGATGGATGTTGGACAGATGTTTGTTAGATGGATGTTGGACAGATGTTGGATGGATGCTGGACAGATGTTTGTTAGATAGATGTTGGATGGATGTTGGACAGATGTTTGATGGATGTTGGACAGATGTTTGTTAGATAGTTGTTGGACAGATGTTGGATGGATGTTGGACAGATGTTGGATGGATGTTGGACAGATGTTTGTTAGATAGTTGTTGGACAGATGTTGGATGGATGTTGGACAGATGTTTGTTAGATAGATGTTGGATGGATGTTGGATGGATGTTGGACAGATGTTGGATGGATGTTGGACAGATGTTTGTTAGATAGATGTTGGACAGATGTTGGATGGATGTTGGACATATGTTGGATGGATGTTGGACAGATGTTTGATGGATGTTGGACAGATGTTGGATGGATGTTGGACAGATGTTAGATAGATGTTGGACAGATGTTGGATGGATGTTGGACAGATGTTTGTTAGACAGATTTTTGGACATATATGAAGTGCATTCAGCATTGATTTGCCCATGTTTTCTTGTGTGTGGGTTCCACAGGGTGAGAAGGGTGATCCAGGATTAATGGGATTACCTGGACTGAGGGGACCACCCGGGACCAAGGTTGGTTAAATAGAATTGAATGATGACTCTTTTTTTTTTTTTTTTTTTTTTTTTTTTTTAACAATAATTGGATTAATTACAAATCTGCTTAATGTCTTTAAGGGTTTGCCTGGTTACAAAGGACATAAGGCAAGACCAAATGACATTACCTGCATTATTACTGCTGTATACAGCCTGCTGTATGTGTAATGTCCAATCTCTCCTATTGGTTTTGACCTTCCTCTCTGTTTTAGGGCGCGCAGGGTGACCCCGGTGCAGCAGGAACTAAAGGTGATAAGGTTAGTGGATAATTCTTTATTTGCGGTGGAATAGAGCCCAATGTTCTTGGCAGAGAATTTAAATTCTTCAGCACATGTTGCAGTATATAGATCTAATCATTTCAGTGAAATGTGATAAGCAGTTTCTCTGCAGAGGTTACTGTTCAATGTGGTGCTTAGAGCACTTTTTATGACTTTAAACTTAAAGATCATTTAAAGCTCTGTATCTCCGGATATTACATATTTTTTATACAACAAGGACAATTATTTTTATGATTTTGTCTGTCCAGGGCTCCATCGGTTTGTCTGGGATGCTTGGACAGAAAGTAAGACAAAAAACTGATCTTCATTTTCATTGAGCTTTATTATATAAAGGCCTATTCTTTTACAGGGTGAACAGGGACCAAAAGGTGAGCCAGGGGTATCAGGAAAAAGAGGACCGACTGGGAGACCAGGGAAAAGAGGAAAACAGGTATGAATATTATTGTTTAGGATTTTATATTAGAGATATGTTTTATTTATAGTAAAAGTGTGTGCATTATTTTGTTGCGAGGCAAGAACTTGCACTTGACTCATCATAAAGTTGTATAATCCTGTGTACACTTCTAATAGTTTGATAATATAATAATAGTGAATGTTATTGAGTCTGGCATGCCTCTGATAGATTGAGACGTCTATGGATCCTCTGACTCTTCTGACATTTCCACACACACACAGATGTAAAGTGGCAGAGCAGGATCTTCTTCATTGTGTGTTCTCTGACCCTGTTTGTAGGGACTGAAGGGTCAGCTTGGATCTCCAGGAATCATGGGGCCTCCAGGACCTCCAGGACCAAATGGTCACCCAGGTCCACCAGGTCCCCCTGCCTCAGGTGACTCCTGCACTAGTGCACTCTTACACTCATATGAAAATAAACCACATTTCATTCACCATCTGAGGTTGCTGGCATCGATACTTACCAAGACCTATCTCCTAAACCAGCTGTAATAGAGACCTCTGTGTTTTACCTGCAAATGCATTTTGATGAAGTTATGCCACACTTCTGTATAATTCCATCAAGAAGTTGGCTGACCTCAGCTCATAGGACTGTAGCTGGTGTGGTCAAGAAGAGCACTTTATTTTGGAGGCTTTCAGACCTGCACTTCAGACTTTCATGTTTGGTCCAAACTAATCTTGAGCACACCATGGTTTAGACCTAACAGCTACTCCATTGGTCCATCAAAAAGAGGTGGTCTCGGTCTGCACCAAACTGAACTAAAATGTGTAGCAATAGTTTAAAAAAAAAAATAAAAAATTAAAACAGCAGAAGACAGAAAACAGAGAGGAAGTAAAACAGCCTGACAAACGTAAATGCAAAAAATACTCTGGTAGTTTTATACTGGGCATTACATAATGTCTATGTTTTCGACAGTCCTGAGCAGCAGTGAAACTTGAACACATCTTTGTAATTATAAGGTTCTATATGACATTTTCGTTCAAACTGAGTTTACATACTGATATATTATTTTTCTTGGATAACTTATTAACGTTAAATAAGGTGTAATTAAAGTTTTTATGCATCTATTTATCTGAGTAAAAAGTGCATCAGGTGTCATTATTACTAATTTTATTATTGTCAAACGTTGAACCTCGGTATCTCAAAACTGCTTAGAATGCAGATAGCATTTTATAACTTATAGGGGATATAATGTTACATGGCGTATAGATATGGCCAGCTCTGCACATGCTCAGTACAACATCAACACTTCTACACTACAAACTAATTATTAGAATAATATAGAATACATATACAATTACATACTTTTCTTATGAATAATGTAAATTCAAGCTACATCCTGTAAATAGAAAATAGATATATATATATAACTGAGTTTTAGGAGCATAAATACGAGCAGATGGACCAAAAACAAAAATAATTCATCCAAGGTTCTCTTTTTGCAGGCCTGTATCTTGTGGGCGAAAAGGGAGAGAAGGGTCACCCAGGACCACCAGGTCACTGTGAGTGTGACCCCGCCTTGGCAGGGAACAGTCCCCGCTTTGGCAGCTACACCCTACGGGATAGCAGCAATAAAGTCCCTGCTGTAAGACTTCATTTTAAGTAATGCTTCTGTTTTTGCAAAACTGAGGGGCACCAACCAAACTTTTAACCTCCTTACACTTGATTGTACATACTCTCTATCCCTCTGAACCTGCATGTGAACATGTACAGATCTTTGTGGTGAACTCTGAGGAGGAGATGAGCCATATACAGGGAGAAAACACCATAGCCATCAGGAAGGACCAGAGGGTGCTCTACTTCAAAGATAAAGACGGATGGAAGCCCATACAGGTCAGAAGAGAGATTATATGCCAAACTGAACTTTCTTTACATTACAGAAATATTATTTAGCATTTTGAGGAATGAATATAGTTTGTTGTAAAAACCTAACAGACTTTCTAACAGGTAGCATAAGTTTAAAAGTTATCCATAGATGCATCTTCTTCTTTGCGTTATGTGCAGCCCTTCCAGCCGTACCAGTCCACAGAGAAGGTCCCAGATAGAATTGGTTTGTGTGGAGATGGCAAAGTCCAGGCCCAGCATGGAGAGGAGTGTGATGACGGCAACCAGATTGTCAGCGATGCTTGTTTAAGTAAGTGAGACTTTATTTTAGGGTTGTCCAAATGCATAGCAATACATAGCAGCATTTCCACTACTTTTGTTTTGAAAGCTTTTTGTCTAATATTTTTTCCAAATGTAACATGTGAGGTATTTAAGTCAGTCAAGCACACAGTGGTTCAGGACCGCCCTGCTGAGCCGAGGTCCAGTGCACCACAGAGTCTGGCCCACACAGCAGCAGATAAAAGAAGCCTGTGCTGAGCAACCTTTCCTTGATCTTTCATTAATCTCATCCACTCCTAAGGCATCCTTTCACTCTGCCACTCTGTTCAATGAAATTAGCAGCAAAATGCTGCATTGGCATCAGTGAAACTCACAGAGTGCCAAAGCCATTAGTAATGTCTGCTCTGCCCACCCCTGTCTACTCTAAACCCTACATCTCCCTCCAGACTGTAAGTGGGCCTACTGCGGAGATGGTTACCGACATGAAGGCATGGAGGAGTGTGATGGGAAAGACTTTGGCTATCAGACTTGCAAATCCTACCTTCCTGGGTATGATGCTTTCACACACATTATGTTCATACAATACAGGTTACATGAAACTGCACCTCCAGAAATGTCAGCAGTATATTTGCAAGGCATGTCACAAAACTGGATTAGTTTAGCTGGATTAGTTCTAACAGATTTTTTTATTTTGAAAATGTTAGTGTCTTTTGTGTTTTTGCAGATCCTTTGGGCAGCTCAGATGCACAGACTCTTGCCTCATTGATTCCACTGGCTGCAAGTACTTCACCTGAAGAGGAAACAGAGCATAACAGCCACAGTGCAACTTTGCATTTTCTTGTTACTGGGCTTCACTTTATCCTGAAGTGTCACCTTGCCCACACATTAGTGGTGGACTTAATCAGAGACAAAACAAAGCCACTGTTGTGCTCAGTGTGATGAAAAGTCACTGGATGTAGCTTTAAACCAGCTGTCTCATGTGGAGGCTGTGCTCTCAGCATCCTGCTGCCTCACGGCTGATGCACTGTTAAAACACTGTTCGCAGTGGAAAACATTCAATAATGATTGTATCTTCAAAACTATTTACAATGTGTATGACTTGTTGACTGTTAATGACAAATAAGCTGTGTGAAACTTTGTAATTAAAGAAAAAGAGCCTTTTCTCAGGGGCACAAAAATACATAAATAATATATTGTTTCTGTGGCAGTTACAGATCATATATTCATGAAGTGCAATAATTTGTAATTGCATGTTAATGTGTTATAGAAAACAACAGACTGAGTTATGCAATGTGCCAAATGTTGTTGTTGTGCTAGTGTGGCCTATTACAGTGATTGTCTAAACCCGACAGTGACAAAATGAATGTTAAAATGTAGCATCAGCAGAAAATAATACAAGACTTGAATGCAACAGCATGGTTTGACCACTTACCTGATAAAAACAACAGATGTGTGTTTTGCAGACAATGCATGAATGTAAAACTCATAAACCACTTTAATAAAAGTACTCCAGGAAGTGTTTTTCCTTGTTTTATTCTATGGTTTTGTCAGAAGCTCAATGGGAAAGGAGAGTCAGTGGGCGGGGCTTGAGTTGAAAATGCAGCCAATCAGAGGAAGACCTTCTGCATAAGCAAGCATGATGAAACGTCACTGCCACGTAGAGGACCAGCTGCACGCGACTCTGATTGATCTGTACATTTTGTTTAATCTTCAAAGCTGTTAGACTTTTCCACCTACTGGTTTCTAAAAGTTATCGTTAGCATGTTGCTTTCGGTGCTGAGCTGGCTGTGCTCCTCGACGCTGATGTTTGTCAGCGGAGGGAAACTACCCGGGGATGAGGTCAAGATAGAAGTAATGCACAGACCTTTCATTTGCCACCGAAAATCAAAATATGGAGACATTCTTTTGGTCCACCATGAGGGATACTTCGAGAATGGGACCAAGTTTCATTCCAGGTAGCCTATGCTTTTATAGTCCTACATATTGCTGCATAATTGTTGTATCTGCTATAACCACTCGTCTTTTATTTAGTTAAGACCGGAGTAACTTTTTTACATTTAAAATTTCAGAGAGACGTTTTTGTAAGCCACTTTGATGTCAGTGCTCGCGACAACCGTCTCCTTGGATACGCTACTTTGAGTCACGTGACGGAAATAACGCCGTTTGGTAGCGTTGTTTTGGCTACTTACATTTCTCCTGAAATAAAACAGTGTAGCATAGGCTAATAAATGTTTTTTTTATTATTTCTCAATTGTCTAAATTGTTATAGTCATTTTATTGACACGTGGTAGAGTGGGCTGGTTTTCGCCTACTAAAGTTTAGTTATTCATTACAAATAGTGTTTGCTCAAGCACCCTTCAGACCTAAAACAGTGCAAAAATAAAATGTGTTTTTCCAGAATATTCCAGCATTTAGATAAAATGCATAAGACCTCACACCTCACATTTAAAATAGGCTACAGTAGTCAGAAATGGGGTGCAGTTATTGTAAGCCCTTTCAAGTTTTTTTTATTTTAATTTTTTTTTTTTTTAAATCTTTGCTGCCTTCTAAAGGTGGGTCTTTTAGTGTAATTTTCCACATAACGATATTGTGTCTGTGGTCTACCAGTCGTACCCAAGGAGACAAGCAGCCGGTCTGGTTCACTCTGGGCATCAAGGAGGTGATCCGGGGCTGGGACAGAGGCCTCCAGGACATGTGCGCTGGAGAGAAGAGGAAACTGGTCGTACCTCCAGCAATGGCCTATGGCAAAGAGGGGAAAGGTGCACTCACAAATTTTGTGTGCGGACATCTGTCCATGATACAGATGGCACATTAGAACTGAATGAGTAACACACTGCATGTTTCCAAACTTCCACACTGATTGGAGTCTCATTCAGTGTCTCGACATGTCCTGACATGTGTGGTAAGCTCAACTCTACTAACATCTACCATAAACACCTTATTTGTTTGTCTATGTTATTAACCCAGACTAACTTGAAGCTTGTTAACACTGCTTTCTGATTCAACTAAGCTGTGTTTCCACTTAACCAATAACCAAGAGGAATATAACTGTACCTGTATTTTGCTTCACATACATTTTATATCATGCACTCAAGCTCATGTTATCCTTTTAAAGACAGAACACAAAAGGCTAGACTTATATTTAGAAGCCATGCTTACTTTTAAAATGTTTAATAGAAAAAGCTCGTTTACATGACAACTAGTTCACGAAGGAAATTCGAAGGTTTAGCCTTGGTCAGCCTGAACCTATCCTACATGGTGGCAAAAGGTTGAATTGGACCCGCATTTCAGCATCTTTTAAAGGACTTATGTCAAAACTGCCCAAAAGCCAAGAAATATTCAAAATTAAATGGGTCCATATTACATTTAATGTATATTATGTAATAAAAAGCCTCTGTGCTTGAGTTTTGAAACTGGAAAGTACTGGAATATTGATGATCCTTTCTGTGTTCGTGCAGACATAGTTAGAAGAACACTAGGTTTATGTAAAACACCTCAGTCTTAACTGTTTTAACCTCTTGTCAATGTGTTTGTGTCTATTGTGTCTGTGCATAGGCAAGATTCCTCCTGAGAGCACTTTGACTTTTATCATCGAGGTGCTAGAGATCAGAAACGGACCGAGGTCACATGAGTCATTCCAGGAGATGGACCTCAATGATGATTGGAGGCTTTCGAAGAAAGAGGTAAAGGAAATGGACAGATACTTTGTTTAAAATATAAATAGTAACTGAGTGTGTCTGTTAGGTGAAAGAGTACCTGAGGAAGGAGTTTGAGCGTCATGGCTACCCTCCCAATGACACTCTACATGAAAACATGGTGGAGGACATCTTTGACAAAGAGGACAAGAACAAAGATGGCTTCATCTCGTCCAGAGAGTTCACATACAAACATGATGAACTCTGAATTCTGACAGTGTCAATCATATTTTAAAAACCCAGTGAAGGTGACAGTGAGATGTACAGTTTGATGTTACACCACTCTTCTGGGTCCTACAAAAAAGCACATGCAGTGACCTTTAAGATCATTTTTCTTATTTATTAATTATGTTTGGTGTTTTCACCTTTTCACTACTTTTTTTTTTTTTTTTTAAATGTAATGTGAGAGCATGACACATATGGGATAATCATTAAGAGATGCTTAAATGCTACACATAATCTCTAACACTCTAGCTATATTTTTATTGCTCCTGTCCAGACTTAGATCTGGACAGCAGCAATAGGTTGGGGTCAATATATACTTTCCAAGTTGAATAGATGACACCTTTTTAATAGCTGTGCTAATGCTTTTCTGTGATATTGACAGGTTTCGTTTGCGTTTTAAACATTTTGAATGTGTCAAATGAGCTATTTGCAGTTGATTAGTTTAATATATGGTCTATTCAGTGGCATAAACTGAAGTTGTCTCTACCAGACACAGAGTCAGTTTTGAGCCACAGCCAAAACATTTTTATTTATCAAAATCAGGTTAATTTATTTAGCCCAATAATCATAAACACTCTCTGTCTCTCTCTACACCACATGCTGAGAGACTGGTTTTGTATTTTTGGTTTAAACTGACATGTACGTTTTGTGAAACGGTGAAAAGGTTTGTGTTTGTTATCTAGAATAGAGCCAACAACATTTGTGGCTGGTGCTTGTCCTTTGAAGAATATCATTAAATTGGACAGGCTTTATATAAGAAGTTTATTTTGAGAAGTTTCAAACTTTGAAATAAAATGTATGACAAACTAACACTGAACACAAAAAATACTGTGCTTTATTTGGTCTTCACTATTTTACACAGTACGCCAGTAGATGGCACTCTTTTCACTAGCGTTAGTCTGTTTAAAAAGTGGAAAAAGGAAAGCCACCTCATCATTTCATTTGCAGTGTCAGTAATCTAAACATTATACTTTAAAGACATCTGCATCTTATTAAAAAAAAAGACAAAATTAAAATATTTTAGAAGAGGATCCTTAGTTGTAAACTTGATGTTCTATACTGAGTTTTGACAATTTTGACATTTTGGTATAAAAATATAACCTGATTGTCATATTCCAGCACCAATGGATATTTTTTTAATGATGTTGGGAGAGTTTACCACAACATACCATTTTCTGTTCCTTCTGAAGCTGTCTTTAAATCTAACTTTTCTGTGCTGTACCAATATGATAAAGACTGAAATGTTTAAGTTGTAGCAAGTTCCTTTTCCAAACAAAAAGACTCTGTGTCTGTCTGCACACACTCATCATTAGGTCTATGAGTTGGGAGAGCCATTCTCTCATTCACATTCCACACTGGAATAGGTCGGAGGTCACATAGTGTAAGGCGGTTATGCATTCAAACACTCACACACACTGATACTGCATCCACACAACAGCACATCGACCCCAGTCCATGGCAGTTAGGGGGTGAGGACTCATCTGAGGTGTGTCCGTACCACGGGGAGGTTAGGGGTCACTGTAACATCAAATAAAAATGTTACAAAGAGCATGTCAAGGCAAACCCATCAGAGAGGTAAAGAATATCTGTTGTTACCTCTGTTTTCTTTGCTGGGGTAGATCCGAGGAAAAGGCTTGAATTCTTCCGGCGGGGGTAAGTCTTCTACTGGGTGGAACTGGAACTTGGATTCAAAATCATCTGCACAAACAGAACTATTTCAATCTTTTTATTCAAAAAGTTTTTATTCTTAAAGATAACTTCAAAGATAACATTACATTTTATCAAAATAACAGTGACATTATCCTCAAACAAAATTATGACCTGAACCTCAATGTCATAAGATAGGACTGTAATTAATTAATTTACTAATAAAACATTTATCTTAACATTTACTAATTCATGTTTCTATTTAGTTACTTTAATGTGATCAATCACAGTGCATTATTATTATAATTTTCCACTAAATCTACTTTTAACCATCCCAGCACACGTCATAATTCAACACATAAACACATAAAGTTGTTGAAGTGAATGTATATAACTTTAAAAAAAGAATAAAAAGTTAAATAATTTACTCTTATACTTTGTCACTGTGTTAGAATAGTATATTCTTGGTCTTATAGGTGAGAGAGGAAATAAATTGTCCAATCAGAGAGCTCCTTCAAATAAACTATGAAACTGAAAGCCCCGAGTTTGCCTCTTTCCAGACGTGACATCTTCTGAGTTTGCACTAAACCTGCTTCTTAAAACAGTTAAATGCGCTGTGTCGCTCAGTCTTACCCAGACTGTACAGGTGTCCGTTCCTCAGGCTGGACAGGGGCAGAGGAGGAGGGGGAGGAAAGCGGCTGGAGAGCTCTGTGGTGGGAGAACGTGCTGGAGGAGCAGGGGGTGGAGCCAGACGTCCTGTTCCTGAGCAAAGTCACAAATCAGAGACTCTACACATCGACTCATTGATCTGAGCTTCAACTTTAACAGTTAAAGATAATGTTTGTAAGACAAGCAAGAATTAAAAAAAAATGGATATTAAGTTGCAAAATTATTGTTAAGTAAATAACTAATAAATGCAAAATATATATATAACATATACATAAATACTATAGGTTGCTATTATTCTAGCAAAAGTATTTGTGTGAGTGTTTATTACGATTTGTCTGTAATTAGATTTGTGCACATCAACACTGTAAGGGGGCTGTAGTCCTATAAACGGTTAGGTTGGTAGTTAGATTCCCGCCTTCTCCAGTTCATACTGTTGTTGTAAGATACTTCACCCTCCTTGCCTGAATGAAAAATGTAAGTGCTTTGAGTTTGTGACATGATTTGTGTGTGCGTGTCAAAATTTGTGTGTGCTTGTGTCATGATTTGTGTGTGCGTGTTATGATTTGTGTGTGTGCGAGTTAGGATCTGTGTGTGCGTGTCATGATTTGTGTGTGCGTGTTATGATTTGTGTGTGTGCGAGTTAGGATCTGTGTGTGCGTGTCATGATTTGTGTGTGCGTGTCATGATTTGTGTGTGCGTGTAGTGATTTGTGTAGCCGTGTCAAGATTTGTGTGTGCGTGTCATAATTTGTGTGGGCATGTGTCATGATTTGTGTGGGCGTGTCAAGATTTGTGCGTGCGTGTCATGATTAATGTGTGTGTCATGATTTGTGTGGGCGTGTCAAGATTTGTGCGTGCGTGTCATGATTAATGTGTGTGTCATGATTTGTGTGTGAGGGTTATGATTTGTGTGTGCGTGTCAAGATTTTTGTGTGCGTGTCATGATTAATGTGTGTGTCATGATTTGTGTGTGAGTGTTATGATTTGTGTGTGCGTGTCAAGATTTTTGTGTGCGTGTCATGATTTGTGTGTGTGTGTTATGATTTGTGTGTGCGTGTCATGATTTGTGTGTGTGTGTTATGATTTGTGTGTGCGTGTCATGATTTGTGTGGGCGTGTCAAGATTTGTGCATGTGTATCAGGATTTGTGTGTGCGTGTCAAGATTTTTGTGTGCGTGTCATGATTTGTGTGTATGTGTGTCATGATTTGTGTGTGCGTCTCATGATTAGTGTCTGTCTGTGTCATAATTAGTGTGTGTGTCATAAATTGTGTGGGCGTGTCAAAATTTGTGTGTGCGTGTCATGATTAATATGTGTGTCATGATTTGTGTGTGCGTGTCATGATTAATGTGTGTGTCATGATTTGTGTGTGATTGTTATGATTTGTGTGTGCGTGTCAAGATTTTTGTGTGCGTGTCATGATTTGTGTGTGTGTGTTATGATTTGTGTGTGCGTGTCATAATTTGTGTGTGCGGGTCAAGATTTGTGTGTGCGTGTCATAATTTGTGTGGGCGTGTCAAGATTTGTGCGTGTGTCTCAAGATTTGTGTGTGCCTGTGTCATGATTTGTGTGTGTGTGTCATGATTTGTGTGTGTGTATTATGATTTGTGTGTGCGTGTCATGATTTGTGTGTGTGTGTTATGATTTTTGTGTGCGTGTCATGATTTGTGTGTGTGTATCATGATTTGTGTGGGTGTGTCAAGATTTGTGTGTGCGTGTCAAGATTTGTGTGTGCGTGTTATGATTTCTGTGTGCGAGTTAAGATTTGTGTGTGCGTGTCATGATTTGTGTGTGCGTGTCAAGATTTGTGTATGTGTCATCATTTGTGTGTGCGTGTCATAATCTGTGTGTGCGTGTTATGATTTGTGTGCGTGTGTCATGATTTGTGTGTGCGAGTTAAGATTTGTGTGTGCGTATCATGATTTGTGTGTGCGAGTTAATATTTGTGTGTGCGTGTCATAATTTGTGTGTGCGTGTTATGATTTGTGTGCGTGTGTCATGATTTGTGTGTGCGAGTTAAGATTTGTGTGTGCGTATCATGATTTGTGTGTGCGAGTTAAGATTTGTGTGTGCGTGTCATAATTTGTGTGGGCATGTGTCATGATTTGTGTGTGCGTGTCATGATTAATGTGTGTCATGATTTGTGTGTGTGTCTCAAGATTTGTGTGTGCGTGTGTCATGACTTGTGTGTGCGTGTTATGATTTATGTGTGTGTGTCAAGATTTGTGTGTGCGTGTCATGATTTGTGTGTGCGTGTCAAGATTTGTGTGTGCGTGTCATGATTTGTGTGCGTGTGTCATGATTTGTGTGTGCGTGTTATGATTTGTGTGTGCGTATCATGATTTGTGTGTGCGTGTCAAGATTTGTGTGTGCGTGTCATGATTTGTGTGTGCGTGTCAAGATTTGTGTGTGCGTGTCAAGATTTGTGTGTGCGTGTCAAGATTTGTGTGTGCGTGTCATGATTAATGTGTGTGTCATCATTTGTGTGTGCGTGTCATAATCTGTGTGTGCGTGTTACGATTTGTGTGCGTGTGTCATGATTTGTGTGTGCGAGTTAAGATTTGTGTGTGCGTGTCATAATTTGTGTGGGCATGTGTCATGATTTGTGTGTGCGTGTCATGATTAATGTGTGTCATGATTTGTGTGTGTGTCTCAAGATTTGTGTGTGCGTGTGTCATGACTTGTGTGTGCGTGTTATGATTTATGTGTGTGTGTCAAGATTTTTGTGTGCGTGTCATGATTTGTGTGTGCGTGTCAAGATTTGTGTGTGCGTGTCATGATTTGTGTGTGTGTATCATGATTTGTGTGCGTGTGTCATGATTTGTGTGTGCGTGTTATGATTTGTGTAGCTGTGTCAAGATTTGTGTGTGCGTGTCATAATTTGTATTGGGCATGTGTCATGATTTGTGTGTGACTGTCAAGATTTGTGTGGGCGTGTCAAGATTTGTGTGTGCGTGTTATGATTTGTGTGTGCGTGTGTCATGACTTGTGTGTGCATGTTATGATTTATGTGTGTGTGTCAAGATTTTTGTGTGCGTTTCATGATTTGTGTGTGTGTTATGATTTCTGTGTGCGTGTCAAGATTTGTGTGTGTGTGTTATGATTTGTGTGTGCGTTTCATGATTTGTGTGTGTGTTATGATTTGTTTGCGTGTCATGATTTGTGTGTGCGTGTCATTATCTGTGTGTCCGTGTCATGATCTGTGTGTGTGTGTGTCATGATTTATGTGTGTGTATCTTTATTTGTGTGTGTGTGTCATTATCTGTGTGTGTGTGTCATGATTTGTGTGGGAGTGTCAAGATTTGTGTTTGCATGTCATGATTTGTGCATGCGTGTCATGATTTGTGCGTACGTGTATTTGTGTGTGCGTTTCATAATTTGTGTGTGCGGGTCAAGATTTGTGTGTGTGTGTTATGATTTGTGTGGGCGTGTCAAGATTTGTGTGTGCGTGTCATGATTAATGTGTGTGTCATAATTTGTGTGTGCGTGTCATGATCTGTGTGTGCGTGTTATGATTTGTGTGGGTGTGTCATGATTTGTGTGGGTGTGTCAAGATTTGTGTGTGCGAGTTAAGATTTGTGTGGGTGTGTCAAGATTTGTGTGTGCGAGTTAAGATTTGTGTGTGCGTGTCATAATTTGTGTGGGCGTGTCAAGATTTGTGTGTGTATTTCATGATTTGTGTATTTGTGTTATGATTTGTGTGGGTGTCATGATTTGTGCGTGTGTGTTATGATTTGTGTGGGTGTGTCAAGATTTGTGTGTGCGTGTCATGATTAATGTGTGTGTCATAATTTGTGTGTGCGTGTCATGATCTGTGTGTGCGTGTTATGATTTGTGTGCGTGTGTCATGATTTGTGTGTGTGTGTCATGATTTGTGTGGGTGTGTCAAGATTTGTGTGTGCGAGTTAAGATTTGTGTGTGCGTGTCATGATTTGTGTGGGCGTGTTTTGATTTGTGTGGGTGTGTCAAGATTTGTGTGTGTATTTCATGATTTGTGTATTTGTGTAATGATTTGTGTGTGCGTGTTAAGATTTGTGTATTTGTGTTATGATTTGTGTGTGCGTGACAAGATTTGTGTGTGTGTGTTATGATTTGTGTGGGTGTGTCATAATTTGTGTGTGCGTGTCATGATTTGTGTGTGCGAGTTAAGATTTGTGTGTGCGTGTCATAATTTGTGTGGGCGTGTCATGATTAATGTGTGTCATGATTTGTGTGTGCGTGTGTCATGACTTGTGTGTGCGTGTCATGATTTGTGTGTGCGTGTCAAGATTTGTGTGTGCGGGTCATGATTTGTGTGTGTGTATCATGATTTTTGTGTGTGTTATGATTTGTGTGTGCGTGTTATGATTTGTGTGTGCGTATCACGATTTGTGGGTGCGTGTCATGATTTGTGTAGCTGTGTCAAGATTTGTGCGTGCGTGTCATGATTTGTGTAGCTGTGTCAAGATTTGTGTGTGCGTGTCATAATTTGTGTGGGCATGTGTCATGATTTGTGTGTGCGTGTCAAGATTTGTGTGTGCGTGTTATGATTTGTGTGTGTCTCATGATTTGTGTGTGTGTTATGATTTGTTTGCGTGTCATGATTTGTGTGTGTGTGTCATCATTTATGTGTGTGTATCTTGATTTGTGTGTGCGTGTCATTATTTGTGTGTGTGTGTCATGATTTGTGTGGGAGTGTCAAGATTTGTGCGCGCATGTATTTGTGTGTGCGTTTCATAATTTGTGTGTGCGGGTCAAGATTTGTGTGTGCGTGTCATAATTTGTGTGGGCGTGTCATAATTTGTGTGGGCGTGTCATAATTTGTGTTTGCGTGTAATGATTTGTGTGTGCGTGTTAAGATTTGTGTATTTGTGTTATGATTTGTGTGGGTGTGTCAAGATTTGTGTGTGTGTGTTATGATTTGTGTGGGCGTGTTTTGATTTGTGTCGGTGTGTCAAGATTTGTGTGTGTGCATCATAATTTGTGTGTGCGTGTTATGATTTGTGTGGGTGTCATGATTTGTGCGTGTGTGTTATGATTTGTGTGTGCGTGTTTTGATTTGTGTGGGCGTGTCAAGATTTGTGTGTGTGTGTCATGATTAGTGTGTGCATGATTTCTGGTGCGTGTTATGATTTGCACAAAAGCTTTAAGTCCTACGTCTTACACATGTAACCTATACACACAACTTTTGCTACAGTAGACTTACAGGCTGCTTACTAGTTCAAGAGTCCAAAAAAGATATACTGAGAGGTGGCTTTAGCAAACTCTGAGAGCAAAGGTTTTATTTGATCAAGAACCAAGTACTGTATATAGTAGAAAACAACATCTACTGCCATCTACCAACACACTGGTTAGCAGTTCCTCAACAAAGTTTGTGGCCAAATTAAACAGGGACTTAACACTATCACAGTTTACAAAGGGTAGAATGAAAAGTGTGCCTGCTAGAACTGAGCAGCTGCTATGTTGTTTCTGCCAACATTGAAGTATACTTGGTTCCTGATTCAAGCAAACCTGTGTTCTCAGTTTTGTAAGGCTCGCACCTGCGGTTCTGGGCACAGCGGGAGGGCGGCGTGTGGGAGCGTGACAGGGGTAGGATGGGGGCAGAGAGCGCATGGCAGGGGACGGCACCGGGGGCACTTTGGGGGGCGGTGGGGAGACTGGAGGGGCAGGTTGGGGTGAAGGAGATGGGCAGAGGCGGAGGAGGAGGGGGTCCTAACGGGCTGAACCTTGACGGCTCCAAATGCAGCGGGGAGGGAGGCGGGGATAGAATACACCCGGCAACCGATCCGATCCTGGGACGTAGGCATGTGGAGGGGCGGGGCGGAGGAGGGCTGGAGGGCTGGAGCGGGAGCCAGGTGGGTTTGGTGAGCTGGGACGAGGTGGGGGCGGAGGTGGTGGAAGGGGCAGGAAGGCAGAGGGGTGGGCGCTGAGGGGAGCAGTCCTGGAAGGCCTGGGGAGGTGGAGGTGGAGGGGCTGAGGGAGGGGCCGGTGGAGGAGGTTGTGGGAGCGGGGCAAAGGGAGGAGCCAGCATAGGAGGGGGGGGAGGAGAGGAGGTGGGAGCAGGGGGCAGAGCCTGGGGCCTGTTGCTGTGGGTTGGAGAGGGAGGGGCTGAGGACGAGTGGGCCAGCGGATGGTGGGAGGGGCCTCCTCGCTCTGACAGCCTGGGAGTGTCCAAGGCGGAGCTGGGGTCACATGATGTAGACGGAGGGTTCCACAGGGGCTTCACGGAGGCAGACGAGCTGGACCTTAGAACTGAAAAACACAACACAGTTTATAAGTGAAAACAGAGCAGTATTATTAACAGTATTAGTATTATTCGGGGCGCTGTGGCTCAGTGGCAGAGTGGTCGTCCTTCACCGGGAAGGTAGGCGGTTAAATTTCCACTCTCTCCCCACAGTTCATACATTTGTTGTGTCCTTGGGCAAGACATCTTGCCTCAAGTGGTGTTCCAGCTGTAACACTGGTGAATGGAAGCTTCATGTAAGTCGCTTTGGATAAAACTGTCTGCTAAATGACAAAATTATTATTATGGTGGTAATAACGGGAGAAATAGCTAATGCCAAAGTAGTTTACGCCTAAATTTCATATATACAGGATATACAGTATATACTAGTATATATGATATGTATATATATATATATATATATATATATATATATATATATTTTTTTTTTTTTTTTTTTTTTCAGGGTTATCAATAAAGGTTATTCAGTAAAATCACATTTATGTGTAAAAGTCTGAAGCTGGTAAGTTTTGGCTTTCTTAAGAAACTGTCTTATTAAGGAACTATTGTTGTGCAGAATTATAATGTAGCTAAATGCCATCTCACTTGTATATTTTCACCTGTAAATGAGAATAGTAACCAAACATAAAATTTACAAAAAAAAAAACATTTCTAAAATAAAAAATAAATAAAAAAAACATAGTGACCAATATAGCCTCCCTTCTATTTGATAACAGTCACAATCCTTTCACGTAGTCAATCAGTTTCTTGAACTTGTCAGAATCAACTTTTTGTGAAGCCGCAACCACAGGCTCCCAGACACTGTTCAGAGAGGTGTACTGTTTACCTTCACTGTAAATGTCCTGCTTAAGAAGAGCCCAAAAGTTCTCAATAGGGTTTAAGTCAGGTAAAGAAGTGGGCCATGTCATTAGTTTTTCATCATTAATGACTTTACTGGCCACTCAGTGGAGAAGTTTGATGCATGTGATGGAGCGTTGTCTTCAATAAAAGTCAAAGTCTTCTTGAAAGATGCAGACTTTTCCTGTACCACTGCTTGAAGAAGGTGTCTTCTAAAACTTGTCAACAGGTCTGAGAGTTGATTTTGAGTCCATTTTCAACTCGACAAAATCCAACTAGCTCATCTTTAATAATACCTGCCCTGACCAGTACCCCACCTCCACCTTGCTGGCGTCTGAGTCAAAGTGGATCCAACCATGGGCCCATCCATCTGGTCTGTCAAGAGTCACTTTAATCTAATCAGTCCACAAAACCTTTAAAAAAAATCTGTCTTCAGATATTTCTTGGCCTTTCTTGAAGTTTCATCTTATGTGTCTTGTTCAGGTGGTCGGGTTTCAGCCTTTTCTTATCTTGGCCATGTCTCTGAGAACTGAACACCTCGTACTTCTTGACACTCCAGCAGGTTGCAGTTGTGGAATATGGCAGCAGTGGAGGAATGTGTTCCTGGTAGCTTCACGTTTGATTCTTCAAAAATCTTTGGTGGTTAATTTGCGTCTTTTCTTCTCTACACGTTTCTTGCGACCCTGTTGACTATTTGCTACAAAACATTTGATGGTTCTGTGATTACGCTCCAATATCTTAGATATTGCAAGAGTGCTGCATCCCTGTGAAAGACTTTACAATTTTTGACTTTTCAGAGTCACTTAAATCTCTTTTTGGACCCTCCTTCGTTACACAAATACACATCACCTGATATGGATTAAATCCAATAGGGATTCAAGTATGTACAGCTTGGAGTTGGAAATATTGGACAAAATGATTATAAAATAATCACTTAATAATTGTGCACACAGTGTAGTTTAATCATCATTTGAGCACCTGTCTTCACACATCAAGACCCTCACCAACCCCCTCCTAGAGCCCTAGCAGTTTGCCTACAGACAATGCCATCAACTTGTCTCTCCACTTCACCCTGCAGCAGCTGGAGTCCCCGGGATCCTACGCCAGAATCCTGTTTGTGGACTTCAGCTATGCGTTTGACAAGCTGTCCCAGCTCAACGTGCCTGACTCCATCTGCAGCTGGATCGCAGACTTCCTGACACACAGGAGGCAGAATGTACAGCTGGGGAAGAACACCTCTGAGACCTGAACCATCAGCACCAGAACCCCCCAAGGCTTCCTTTCCCCTCTGCTCTTTTCCCTGCACACCAACAGCTGCATCTGCCACCAGTTCATTAGGCTACTGAAGTTTGCGGATGACACCTCCCTCATTGGACTTATCTCTGATGGTGATGAAGACTCCTTCAGCTTCCTGTTCACCACCATTACCCAGGACCTGAAGTAGCAGCTCTCTCATCAATACGACCCAGCAAAGGATGTACTTACTGCGCCAGCTGAGGTACAACCTACCACAGAAGATGATGGCGCAGTTCTACACAGCCATCATCAAGTGTATCATCAAGTCCATCCTCACCTCTTCCATCCCCCTTTCAATAACCCCACACACATCATCTGTCACTTCTGAATTGTCAACACTGAATTGCATTTGCACTATTCTGTAAATAAATGATCATGCACCGTATCTGCTTTGTTTTTTTGTAACTTTTTGTAAACTTTTAGCTGATTGGTAATAGCTTATATTTATCTTAGTTGCTTTATATATATATATATATATATATATATATATATATATATATATATATATATATATATATATAAATTCTTACTCTGACCTGACCACTGATACCATGGCAATGTTTATTTAGCACCATCTAGTGGTTACAGACTGTCTTTCTTCTAATGAGACTTTCTTAAACTAAAAGCACTGTAGAAGAACTTGCAGGGGTTGACAAGATCCACAAACCTGGGGTCTTTGCTGCCAGGTCTCTTTGTCCTATGGGTCTGAGAGTGGGGAAGCCTCCAGCAAAGAGCCCACCCAATGAGGGCCCTGTGGGTGCTGTCCCTCCTGATGAGCCCTGGGGAGCACCAACACTCACACCTTCTCCTGAACTGGAATTAGGCTCTGTAAAGGAGACAGAACAATGTATGCATCATAATGCCTCAATAATACATAATTAAATACCACAAAGGCCATAGCTCTACTTTTACATTGTGGGTTATTTTATAACCTTTCTGTGATCCTGGTTTAAATCCTGGAGTAATGGGGTGTGTACGTGTGTGAAAATGTTGTTTGTAAAAAGTAAAAATAAATCTCTAGCAGAGCACACAGCCCAGGGTTAAAAACACACCTTTTCTCACAAACCCTTTTATGATTTCATAGGTGTCAGATGTACCGAGCTGAGACAAAGGAGGCCATGTTATAATCTACTGTAGACATAGATACTATCATAAGTGCCTATGCATAAGTGTCAGTGCTACTAAATGTATTCAGGTATTATACAGAAAGTCTTGAGAAAAAACACTTCAAATGAATTGTCATGTTTGCAAATCCATACCAACAGTTCCTACACAATACACAAATGCTTTCCAACAAAATAAAGTGTCAGTTTCTTACAAAAAAAATATTGAAAATTCAGTTTGTCATTTTTTAGTAAATTTTAGGCCCAATTCCTATTGTACATTTATGTGAGGCAAAGGGGTGTTCCCATTCTCTTTAAGATTGAGGGGAAGGGCTACACATCCCTCCAAACGGCTTTAGACATAAACAGGTTGAGGTGGGGGAAATAACAATGGGCAAATGACCAAAACCTGATTAGAACCCAGGTCTCCTGAGTAGGTGGACCCCTGAGGCACCACATATTTGTGTAACTGCTTGTCTGATATTGCAAATGCATATCTGTCATAGAAATTGTATATTATTGCTGAATGCTCTCACTCCTGCTCCAGTCTATATGCTTATCCACATACATACGACTTAGTCTTTAGCTGTATAAGTCTTTAGCTGCATCGACTATTGGCACCGGGCTAAATCAAACAAGACAAAGACATCACTTTGCACTACATCTAAACCCGTGTTAAGGGACACTCTGTTCTGTACACTTAGTGGCATATACACAAACTTATTCACATCTATGACTGACATGTCCATCCACCACGACCCTGGAGCTGAGAGGCAGGCACCTCCACTTTGTCATCTCATTTGTGATCCAAACCTAACAATTATTTTAACATTTTTCCTTGAAAATGCATGTAAATGTTGATTTCCTTTTATTTTGTTATTTCTTACTAACCCCAGGTTTCTCAAATAAACACCTTCCCAAACAATGAGGTCCCATCCAAGACTGTTTTAACTATATCCACCAGCTGTTTAATTTTGGTGATACATGTTTTCAGACTTGTTTTGAATGTTCATATGTGTTTGTGACCAGTTAAAATAAAAAACTCAACTCAAAACGCACAAGAGTTTTGGATGATCTTTATTGATAAGACCAAGTGTGAGTAATCAAGCGAGGCAGGACCCAAAGACTAGTGAGATGCTGTGCAGGAGCGAGGGACAGGCAGCATTTTACTCACTAAGAATGAGAAGTCCGGAACTGCCGACAAAAGCAGATTAAAGCCCTCTTGCCTAGCAGGTCAGAAAACTGTCAGTTGTCTCCTCAATGAGACCATTGAACAACCTGGCAGAGAGGAGTTGGGCTGTGGCTGCTTTTGTACTGGCTTATTTGTAATAGACAGGTGTGTGAAATGAGATGAAGCAGGAAGCAAAAGCTGGACTGGAATCTCTGGACCATGACAGTATGCTAAAAATATTAACAATGCTGTGTTGTTACTGTCAGTTTTCTGCTGCTGCTTGTTTCGGTTTTAACTCATATTAGTTTATTGTTTCTGTGCAGGCCTGGGCTTGTGTGCTGCTTTGTATAGACTAAACTTTTATTCAGTTTTAACCAAGCATCTCCCAGGGAACCTCCTAAATGGTCGTTGCGTAAGGGCGCCGCCATACGACAAAATACAGCGAAATACAGCGATATACCGCCGTCCACCAGAGGGCAGGCTCCAAAAGCAGAAATATAAGGAGAAACCCAATGGCAACTTTACAAGTGTAAAAACATGTTTACAGCCTGGTAAAAAAGATGGCTCCAGTCTCTAGAGCTAAGTTTTTACTACGTGACAACTCTGGGAGGGGTGAATTTTTGATTATTACGTCCGTTTATGCTATCTAAAAACTATTGTTTAACTATGGAGTAAAAGCCGAAAAGCCCAGATGTAACGGCCATTTTATTGCCGAGTCGTAACGACAATATCAGTAAATAGGGGACCAATGGGCGGATTATATCCACTACATAAACAATCAATGGTTTTAACACTGCTCTGACTAACCTTATCTTTAACCTCCGAGGTGTAATCTTATTGTTATCTATGGTTTATATGTTTTATTTCTTCTTTAGGGTGATTTCTGTACATTTGGCAGGGGACAACAGATAAAAAATAGCTTTTAGTTTTTATCTGTTTATCTTATCTGTTTTTAAGCCGGTGAAATACAAATCTGATGTGAGGTGGTAGGGCTGTTTTTCTTACTGTCCATAGCCGGTGCACTGCGGTCGTTGGCCTGGGTGACTTTCCTGAGCCTGGTTCCTTTCTGGATGTCGGCCAACAGGGCATTCCTTCCCCAACCTCCCCCTCGTCCTCCGGCAGGCGGGGGCTTAGGGGGCTCTGGACACTGGCACATACAAAAACACAGTGCACAGGTTCATAAATACTGAGACAAAAGCATAATGGTTTGGATAAAAACAACTGTATCAACATGAAATAAAAACGCTGACTTGGCATTTGAAGTTGCTGCCTGATGTTTGTTTGCTTTCTCCCTCAGGTTTGTCTTCAGGATCTGAAAGGAGTTTTGGGTGGAGCTGAGGAGACTGATGAGAGACTGATACAGACGGTCTTTATGTGTTGGTTTATTCATTGTGCGTCGTCAGTCTGAAACACTGTCTGCACGGTTTAGTGTTGGCACTGCTTCTATCAGCAGACACATGACCCATTGAACCACTATGGCTGTGCTTTTTTAATGACTTCCATATCTATTAGCCTCTTAAAGTTGCACTGTGTAAAATAATGTAGCACAGTTAAACAAAATTTACACACAACAATTTTTTTTATTATTTTTTAGTTTTTGTGATAAAAAGCCATTTTCTATTGAGCTTAAACATACCTATTTTTATACACTACATCAGGAGTTTCCAACCATTTCTTCTCAGAGAGCTGCAGAAAGAGCTACTCGTGTTTGTAACATTTTATTTATCATAACTTATTTCAAAGCAAACAAAATACATTTTGTTTTGCCAGAACATTAACCCTGAACCTTTACAAAATGTTGGTGTCTACAACTCACATTTTATAAAACACAAGGAAAAAACATTTAGTTGATCTGCATGTGCATTTTAAAATGTATATGCATTTCTTTTTTTGTGTATCTCACACTATAAAATGAAAACATAAATGCTGTCAAAACTAAATAATGCAGTTCCAAATGCACAGATACAGTATTCAGTCAGATGACTGGCACTGATGGAGTCAACATGAGAGGTGTAGCCTCAGGTTTACTCTGATGGACTCATTTAAATGTTCATCTGTCAGTCTGCTTCTAAACTTTTATGGTCCTGAATAAAGTTTCATCCATCGTGGTCATAGCCTCCTCTACAATCCCACCATCAGTGAACAGCTTGTGCTTTGTTAAGATGTGCTCCACTTTAAACTGCTCTTCATTTTTTTAGTTAACCTTTTATATTTCAGACAGATTTAGTGCTGTTGTGACTTAATCATTTGTATATGTACACATTTATCACTTCAATTATTCAATCATCCTTTGTACTCAAAAGAAAAAATAAAATAAAAATCTAATAACAATAAATTGCTTAAAATTACACCTTAATCTGGCAAATTCTGCATTCTACCTTTGTGTTTTCACAGTTATCAAAATGCATCCCAATGCTGCTTTTTCTTTTCCTTGTGCCAATACTCACTGGTTTTGGCGCACGCCGCTCTGCTGACCACATGGCGTCTCACTTGACACCAGGACACAGTGGAAACACAACACTCCTCATTCCACTGAGAGTGTAGTCTGACCTACTCGGAGTGTGTGAGTGATCAATAATGCAGATAACTCCAGGGGTTAGGTTTGGAGCTCAGTGGAAAGGACTCTAACACATAGACAGAGAAGAGTTGTACCTGTGGCAGAGTGGTGCTGAGCGGAGGAGGAGGAGGAGGGGGCGGCGGAGGAGGATGCGCAGGAGGAGGGGCGGGCATCTCTATGCCTCAGATACCTGCCACACAGAGCATACCTTATCAGGAATCAGGAATCAGGAAGGTTTTAATGCCATTGTCAGTGAACAAAATTCACAAACTAGGAACGTGCTTCGGTTATAACGGTGCAACATATTACATTTATACATAGATAGACACACAAAGATTGCAACTACACCAATGCAGCCATTTCTTGGGCGCAAAGATGATCTTCAGGAAGATGAAATAAGGCATTGTAGTAGCCATTACAACATACGTAACATAAATAGACATCAGACAGTACAGGATGAGGATAACAGCACACACGATCACGTTATGGGATTTTCCAGTGGCTTCTCGCCCTTATCACCGAGAAGCTCAAGTAGATACACTCTAACATGAACTGTGTGTACATTAACAGAAGTTAAGCAGACTGTAATACATAGCGAGAACCAAAAGTTCTTCACAAGATGACATAAACAGTTGGTCCTGACAGACGGCCTGGTCTGCAGAGCGTTTCTACCTGTTTAAGGTTTGTTTTCGTTTTTTTCTTGTAAACTGTTGCATCAGATGCCAAAGAGGACAAGGTTACGCTGCAAGTTATGCAACAATAATTCTCACATATTTATAGCACTAGTGCTTCCTCGTCAAAGACTGAGATCACCAATCCTTTGTTTTGAATCCATTGTATTTTGCTTTGATATGAACATTTCAGTCAATTCAAACTAATGTTTAATGAGTCAGAACCATCACAACACTGACATTTAATGGCATCAAAGACCATTTATTGTTGATATAAGTTAGTGATATGTCTATAAATGGTACCACACACACTATACATTATTACAATAGCACTTTGTAACTTTTTACCCTATAATATAATAAAAAGCATTCGTAAGAAAATCATAAGACCCCCACAGAATCAAAATGTATGGGTTCCAAGATGAAGCCCTTTCATTGACGGTCATTGACAGAGCGGTCCAGCTCAACTCATAGTCCATAGATGATAGTGTTGTAGAGCACAACAGCATCTTGTATCTAATATCTCACCTCTTCAAGCATATAGAGACATAAAAGTTTCAGAACATGCTGGATGTGGGAGTTGGAAGAACACAAAACAATATCTTCCAGGTCCACACACACCCCCAGCACCAAAGAGGCTGGAAAACAGCAGCAGCCTTAGTGAGACTGAAGGGCATCAATAAATAACATATAGTGACCACTAGGAGGATTAAAGGTGTTCTGACATTGGGCCCTCTGCCCTGACGCTATCTGGATGTCCAGTTTTATTGTGGAGATCAGAAGGAGGGAACTATTTATAATTAATATAGACTAGTGTTTTTCAGCCTTTTTTGAGCAAAGGCACATTTTTACATGCAGAAAAATCGTACAGCACACCAACAGCCCAAAAGATTTCAAAATGACACACTGTAACCTAAAACTGTATTTACAATGACAATTTATGTCAATTTGTTGGGTTGGGCCTGCTTATATGAACACAAAACTGATCCTGGCAAGGATTGAAGACAGGCACACACTGCTCTCAGTCTCTGTCTGTGACAGTTAAAATATTTGGGAACACGGCATTGTTGAATATTTTTCCCCACACACAAACATAGTGGAGTCAGTTTAGTCGGATCCCCAGTAAAAGTAAATCCAACCAAAATATCTTTCACTGTTTTGCCTTGACCTAAACATTCAGTCATTAATTGGCAAACACATATACGATACACATGCCACGATACAAAATATCCCAATATATCCTGCACTGTATTGTATTGTGATTTTTTTTTTTATTGGGAGAACCGGGGAAAAAAAAACAGTATATGAAATACATTTTAATTGAATTATCAAATAGTGAACAATGAAATTCAGATTAGTTTTTTAACTAAATAAACAACAAATTATTATACACAGTGTTTGATTTTGAAAAAAAAAAAAAAGATAAAATTGATTAGGACAAGATTTGAATCCATACAAAAATCCTGACATGAAATTTCACAATATTTAACAGAATTATTTTTTTCTTACACCTCTATCAGTCCAGGACCATATCTGGGTCACACTTTTGTTCAAGACCCTGTCTGGGGTTTGAACTTTTTCTTTTCAAATATTTATTCATTGTTTTTACTGCCTGCACCGTTCTTCATTAACTCTATTGACATCGATTAACAGCATTGATTATTGCGGTATCTACTGCCACAAACTGAGTAGGTAGTATTTCCATTTCTCAGCCAGTCAGTCTGGCACACACTAGTGTGCCGGACTGAAAAACACTGATACTGACTTTACTTCACGTTAGTCAATGTGCAGGCAAAAGATGTACAGAAGATGAATGAAGTGTAATTTATTATATCTGATTATTAAATGCTTAAGTTATAAACTCCTTACAACCACACTAAACTGAATTAAACCAGTATGTCAATAAATTAATTAATCTACTAAATCAAGCAATGAGGGTCCTCTAAGAAGCCATCGGCCACTGGATGAAAAAAGCCCTCACCAGTGGCAGATTCACAAATGGGCTTTCCAGATCAGATCTGGAATCAAAATGTTACCCCTTACGCCTAACTTGGCCAAGTCAGGGGTACTATCATAATTTCTACAAACATCAACCCCACTGCCATCCAGGAGCACCACCTCCACCTCGGCCAATACCTTTAGTCCAAAGCACCCAGTCAAGCCCCCTCCACCTCCTTCCAGACCAGCTCCAAATGCTTTGCCTGGAATAGGACACTGAGGGCCTCTCCTTTTCCAGGACCTTTTGTCATAATAAAGCACTTATCAACCCGAGGCCCTGGGAGAGAACACTCCCCCCAGCTCCATAGCTACAGTCAGGAGTCGCAGATTGGAGAAGAAAATAACAGTTAGTTTATCTAATCAGACAAATCGAAATGGAAATCAAATCCCTGCAAACAGATAATGTCAGGACCTGCTCAGACTTGAAACTTGCAGAGTTCAATGTCAGATCTTTAGGAAACAAATCATTTTAAATGAATAATTTATTACTTTGTATAAGCTTGATTTAATGTTTTTAACAGCTGTTTATTTGTTTTTCTTTGTAAAGAAAACAACTGCCATCAGCAGTCAGTTCTCTGCGCCAGCACCTGTCAAACTCATTCACACCCCTGATACGTGTTTGCTCCCTTCTTTTTCTCCTTTAACTGAAGCAGACTTTTCCAAGGTCATTAGTTCTTGTCACGGGGGATCAGGACTCGGCACAGTTGGCCGTGGCCTCCGTGCCGGGCTCCCCCGCCCCTACTGATTCGCAGAGAGGAGACAGGTGTGCGGGAGCGCCGGCGAAGCAAGCCCAGCTGAGCCGAGTGAACAATCAAGAGGGAATAAGAAGCACCGCAGCCTGCTCCTCGACGCCAGATCGTAACATTGACTACAGTTAGTAATACGTCTCGCGTTCGTAGAGTTTGGATTTATGTATGTACTTACCTGTTTCCTTTGTTCACCGCAGATCCTTCCCGTCCTACCTCCAGTCCGGTTCTCGCCCCTCCTCGATCATCCCTGAGCCTCGCCGGTCCTTCAGCTCCACGCTCCAGCTCAACCCGGCCCGGACCCTGCTACCCCTCGTTATCCCGAAGAAACCGACAGTTATAAGTTGATCATTTAAATAAACTTGTTTGTGAACTGTACGTGTGTGCCTGCATTTGGGTTGTCCGACCAGAACATAACAGTACGATCTGGCCAGAATGAACCCAGCAGAGCCACACACCCTGCCACAGACGGTCGCGGCTCAGACCGCGCTTCTGGAACAGCATGACGCTACTCTACAGGCTCTCATGGACCACATGAAGGAGTTTTCCGTAACCTATCGGGGCTGAGCGACAGGATGGCGGCCCTGAACACACCACCGGCTACTGGCGCTCCCACCCTCTCCGCGCCGACTACGGAGGCCCCACCTCCGGGTACAGAGAGGGTATGTACCACCGCCTGCACCGTATAGTGGAGATCTGGGGTCATGCAGGGCGTTTTTAACACAGTGCTCCCTAGTTTTTGAACAACAGTCACAGACTTATAAAAGTGAACGTTCAAGAATCGCCTTTTTAATAGGCTGTTTGAGGGGGCAGGCATTAGACTGGGCCTCGGCTGTTTGGGAGAGACAGGAAGCTGTATGTTTCTCCTACGCTGCCTTCATCGCGGAGATGAGAATGATCTTTGATCATCCGGTTCGAGGAGAAGAGGCTACTAAAAGACTGTTTTCAATTCGACAGGGTAATCGCAGTGTGGCGGAATTCGCGATCGAGTTTCGATCACTAGCCGCGAGAGCGAGTGGAACGAGGAGGCTCTTCGTGGAGCATTTTTGAATGCCATTTCCGAGGAACTTAAGGACGAGATGGCGGCACGGGATCCACCAGAGAGCCTAAATGAACTCATAACGGGGTCATCAGGATTGATAACCGCCACGGGAGCGACAGAGGAGAAGGCCGACCTACAGGCATCACAGAGGTCAGCTACAAGTCCACGGCCGGGAATCACCGCGCCTCAAGGGGGTTTCCCAGCCCAAACGAGAGAACCGCGGGGTGGCGGACGCAGACTGAGGGAGGCCTAACCAGCGGTTATCCGGATCCACCGAGTAGGCCACTGCAACCAGCCGCACCTGAACCCATGCAAGTGGGCCGAACTCATCTGACTGAGGAGGAGAGACATCGCCGAGTCAGTACTGGGAGCTGCCTCTACTGCGGGAGGTTAGGACATTTCCGGGCTTCGTGTCCTCTCCGTCCGGGAAAAGGGGGGGCTCGGCAGTAATGGGAGAGGTACTGCTGAGCCAAGTCCATTCATCTCCCAAGCCTGTGAGAATGGAGGGAACGATTATTTTAACAGATCGGACCCGATCTTTTGAGGTTATGATTGATTCAGGAGCGGATGAAAGCCTTTTAGACCGGGGAGTGGCTAAGAGGTTGGGCATCCGGACTGTGCCGTTGGAGGTGCCGTTGGAAGTTAAGGCTTTGAACGGAGAGGTGCTGACCCAGATCAGAGAACAGACGATTCCGTAACCTTCCTCCTGTCGGGTAATCATAAAGAAACTATTAGTTTTACATTTTTGAGTGTGTGCACACTCCTATTGTATTGGGTCTACCTTGGCTAAGACAACATAACCCCCACATAGACTGGGCAACATACCAAGTGGTGTCATGGAGTAACTTTTGCCATTTATCTTGCCTGCAGTCTGCTTTGCCCCTGTTTCCTCTAGATCCAACCCGGTACCTGAACCTACGGATCTGTCTTCGGTTCCGTCCACCTACCACGACCTGTCGGCGGTGTTTTGTAAGCATCAGGCTTTGTCGCTTCCACCTCACCGACCCTATGACTGCGCCATCGACCTCCTCCCAGGTGCTCCTCTCCCCACAGCCGTCTCTACACCATCTCGAGACCAGAGAACGAGGCAATGGAAAAATACATCCAGGAGTCTTTGGCAGCCGGGATAATACAACCTCGTCCTCTCCGGTAGGTGCGGGTTTTTCTTTGTGGACAAGAAGGACAAATCATTGAGACCATGCATAGATTACCGGGGCTAAACAAGATCACCATAAAGAACAAATACCCACTCCCGTTGATCAGCTCTGTTTTCACTCCTCGGGGATCCAGGATTTTCACTAAACTAGACCTCCGTAACGCATACCATTTGGTACGTATTAGGGAGGGGATGAGTGGAAGACCGCTTTTAACACTCCTTTGGGCCATTTCGAGTATCTGGTGATGCCGTTCGACTCACGAATGCCCCTGCGGTTTTCCAGAACCTAGTTAACGATGTTTTACGGGACATGATTGGACGGTTTGTTTTTGTTTATTTGGATGATATCTTGATTTTTCTAAAGACTTGGAGGAACACCAGAGGCATGTCCGGAGAGTACTACAGAGACTATTAGAGAATAAGCTGTTTGTGAAGGCCGAGAAATGTGAGTTCCACGCACCGTCCGTTACCTTCCTCGGCTACATTATCGCGCAGGGACAGATCCAAATGGACCCGGAGAAGGTTACGGCGGTAAGGGAGTGGCCGGTTCCGTCCAGCCGCAAGGAGGTTCAGCGATTTTTGGGTTTTGCTAATTTCTACAGGAGATTTATCCGAACTTCAGTAGACTGGCAACGCCTTTGACGGCTCTTACGTCCACTGCGCGACCTTTTGTCTGGACTCCGGCGCAGAAGGAGCATTCAAGGACCTGAAGCAGCGGTTTACGCCGGCCCTGTACTCATACAGCCAGATCCTGAACTGCAGTTTGTGGTGGAGGTCGACGCCGAGACGGGAGTAGGAGCAGTTCTTTCCCAGCGCTCTTCCACTGACCAGAAGCTCCACCCCTGCGCCTACTACTCACGTAAGCTCTCGGCAGCAGAGCGGAACTACGATGTGGGGAACAGAGAGCTCCTGGCGGTCAAGTTGGCCTTAGAGGAGTGGCGTCATTGGCTGGAGGGGGCCATTCAACCGTTTGTGGTCTGGTCCGACCATAAGAACCTGACCTACATACAGACAGCAAAGAGACTGAACTCTCGGCAGGCAAGGTGGGCATTGTTTTTGACCGTTTTAATTTTGTGCTTACTTATCGCCCAGGTTCCAGGAACATCAAACCAGATGCACTATCCAGAGTTTTTTCCACGGAGCAGTCGGCGCCTGAGGAGGAGCACATCCTGCCCCAGTCGCGCATTCTGGCAACCCTCACCTGGGAAATAGAAGATCGAGTCCGGGTGGCTCAACGCCTGCACCCGATCCAGGGACAGGGCCGGCTAACGCTATGTTTGTACCAGATCCGGTCAGGTCGGAGGTGTTACACTGGGCCCATGGGACCCGACTCACGTGCCATCCAGGGATGGGTCGCACCCTGGCTGTCCTACGCAGCAAATTTTGGTGGCCCACCATGGACAGAGACACTAAGGACTACATCGCAGCTTGTCCAGTTTGTTCCCAGAATAAGGCCCTCCATCGACCCCCAGCAGGACTGTTACAGCCACTACCTATTCCCAGCCGGCCGTGGTCTCATGTGGCTTTGGACTTCACGGGACTCCCGCCATCGAACGGACATACGGTGGTGCTGACGATCGTTGATCGCTTCTCCAAAACAGCTCACTTTGTGCCGTTGACCAAGCTTCCATCCGCCAGGAGACCGCTGATCTCCTGGTGAAGCATCTGTTCGGCTACACGGGATTCCTCGGGACATTGTGTCAGACAGAGGTCCACAGTTCACCTCCCAGGTTTGGAAGGCATTTTGCACGGCGTTAGAGATCAAGGTTAGCCTCTCCTCTGGGTATCATCCACAGACAAACGGACAGACGGAAAGGGCGAACCAACAGATGGAGGTGGCCCTGAGGTGCACCTCATCTGCCAATCCGGCAAGTTGGAGTGCTCAGCTGCCATGGGTAGAATATGCCCACAACACGTTGGTGAACACCTCCTGGGTATGTCTCCTTCCAATGCTGTTATGGTTACCAACCCCTTTATTTTCTGACCAGGAACAAGAGCTGGCAGTTCCGTCCATTCAGGATCACTTGAGACGGTGCCATCAGGTCTGGAGAAGGGCCCGATCAGCTCTGGTGCGGGCCTCGGCTCAATCGCAAGTCCAAGCCAACCGACACCGCACCCCGCCCCTAGATACTCTCGGGTCAGAAGGTCTGGCTGTCATCCAGGGACTTGCCGCTACGGGTGGAAGCTACAAAATTGGCACCACGGTTCATCGGCCCGTTCGAAATAGAGAAGGTCATCAACCCGGCGGCAGTTCGACTCAAGCTCCTCGGTCCCTTAGGATTCACCCTACCTTCCACGTGTCCAGGATCAAGCCGGTCAGCTCCAGTCCATTGAGTTCCCCTGTCCTCCCCGCCGCCGCCCAGGATGATTGGCGATCACCCAGCTTACACGGTACGGCGGATTATGGATGTACGGCGCCGGGTCGAGGCCTTCAGTTTTTAGTGGATTGGGAGGGTTATGGGCGGAGGAACGCTGTTGGGTGCCACGGAGAAACATTCTGGATCCATCCTGATCCGAGAATTTTTCTACGCCATCCGGAGAACGGGATAGGCCGCCAGGTGGCGTCCATAGAGGGGGGGGTACTGTCACGGGGGATCAGGACTCGGCACAGTTGGCCGTGGCCTCCGTGCCGGGCTCCCCCGCCCCTACTGATTCGCAGAGAGGAGACAGGTGTGCGGGAGCGCCGGCGAAGCAAGCCCAGCTGAGCCGAGTGAACAATCAAGAGGGAATAAGAAGCACCGCAGCCTGCTCCTCGACGCCAGATCGTAACATTGACTACAGTTAGTAATACGTCTCGCGTTCGTAGAGTTTGGATTTATGTATGTACTTACCTGTTTCCTTTGTTCACCGCAGATCCTTCCCGTCCTACCTCCAGTCCGGTTCTCGCCCCTCCTCGATCATCCCTGAGCCTCGCCGGTCCTTCAGCTCGTCACGCTCCAGCTCAACCCGGCCCGGACCCTGCTACCCCTCGTTATCCCCGAAGAAACCGACAGTTATAAGTTGATCATTTAAATAAACTTGTTTGTGAACTGTACGTGTGTGCCTGCATTTGGGTTGTCCGACCAGAACATAACAGTACGATCTGGCCAGAATGAACCCAGCAGAGCCACACACCCTGCCACAGACGGTCGCGGCTCAGACCGCGCTTCTGGAACAGCATGACGCTACTCTACAGGCTCTCATGGACCACATGAAGGAGTTTTCCCGTAACCTATCGGGGCTGAGCGACAGGATGGCGGCCCTGAACACACCACCGGCTACTGGCGCTCCCACCCTCTCCGCGCCGACTACGGAGGCCCCACCTCCGGGTACAGAGAGGGTATGTACCACCGCCTGCACCGTATAGTGGAGATCTGGGGTCATGCAGGGCGTTTTTAACACAGTGCTCCCTAGTTTTTGAACAACAGTCACAGACTTATAAAAGTGAACGCGTTCAAGAATCGCCTTTTTAATAGGCTGTTTGAGGGGGCAGGCATTAGACTGGGCCTCGGCTGTTTGGGAGAGACAGGAAGCTGTATGTTTCTCCTACGCTGCCTTCATCGCGGAGATGAGAATGATCTTTGATCATCCGGTTCGAGGAGAAGAGGCTACTAAAAGACTGTTTTCAATTCGACAGGGTAATCGCAGTGTGGCGGAATTCGCGATCGAGTTTCGATCACTAGCCGCGGAGAGCGAGTGGAACGAGGAGGCTCTTCGTGGAGCATTTTTGAATGCCATTTCCGAGGAACTTAAGGACGAGATGGCGGCACGGGATCCACCAGAGAGCCTAAATGAACTCATAACGGGGGTCATCAGGATTGATAACCGCCTACGGAGCGACAGAGGAGAAGGCCGACCTACAGGCATCACAGAGGTCAGCTACAAGTCCACGGCCGGGAATCACCGCGCCTCAAGGGGGTTTTTCCCAGCCCAAACGAGAGAGAACCGCGGGGTGGCGGACGCAGACTGAGGGAGGCCTAACCAGCGGTTATCCGGATCCACCGAGTAGGCCACTGCAACCAGCCGCACCTGAACCCATGCAAGTGGGCCGAACTCATCTGACTGAGGAGGAGAGACATCGCCGAGTCAGTACTGGGAGCTGCCTCTACTGCGGGAGGTTAGGACATTTCCGGGCTTCGTGTCCTCTCCGTCCGGGAAAAGGGGGGGCTCGGCAGTAATGGGAGAGGTACTGCTGAGCCAAGTCCATTCATCTCCCAAGCCTGTGAGAATGGAGGGAACGATTATTTTAACAGATCGGACCCGATCTTTTGAGGTTATGATTGATTCAGGAGCGGATGAAAGCCTTTTAGACCGGGGAGTGGCTAAGAGGTTGGGCATCCGGACTGTGCCGTTGGAGGTGCCGTTGGAAGTTAAGGCTTTGAACGGAGAGGTGCTGACCCAGATCAGAGAACAGACGATTCCCGTAACCTTCCTCCTGTCGGGTAATCATAAAGAAACTATTAGTTTTACATTTTTGAGTGTGTGCACACTCCTATTGTATTGGGTCTACCTTGGCTAAGACAACATAACCCCCACATAGACTGGGCAACATACCAAGTGGTGTCATGGAGTAACTTTTGCCATTTATCTTGCCTGCAGTCTGCTTTGCCCCTGTTTCCTCTAGATCCAACCCGGTACCTGAACCTACGGATCTGTCTTCGGTTCCGTCCACCTACCACGACCTGTCGGCGGTGTTTTGTAAGCATCAGGCTTTGTCGCTTCCACCTCACCGACCCTATGACTGCGCCATCGACCTCCTCCCAGGTGCTCCTCTCCCCACAGCCGTCTCTACACCATCTCGAGACCAGAGAACGAGGCAATGGAAAAATACATCCAGGAGTCTTTGGCAGCCGGGATAATACAACCTCGTCCTCTCCGGTAGGTGCGGGTTTTTCTTTGTGGACAAGAAGGACAAATCATTGAGACCATGCATAGATTACCGGGGCTAAACAAGATCACCATAAAGAACAAATACCCACTCCCGTTGATCAGCTCTGTTTTCACTCGGGGATCCAGGATTTTCACTAAACTAGACCTCCGTAACGCATACCATTTGGTACGTATTAGGGAGGGGATGAGTGGAAGACCGCTTTTAACACTCCTTTGGGCCATTTCGAGTATCTGGTGATGCCGTTCGGACTCACGAATGCCCCTGCGGTTTTCCAGAACCTAGTTAACGATGTTTTACGGGACATGATTGGACGGTTTGTTTTTGTTTATTTGGATGATATCTTGATTTTTCTAAAGACTTGGAGGAACACCAGAGGCATGTCCGGAGAGTACTACAGAGACTATTAGAGAATAAGCTGTTTGTGAAGGCCGAGAAATGTGAGTTCCACGCACCGTCCGTTACCTTCCTCGGCTACATTATCGCGCAGGGACAGATCCAAATGGACCCGGAGAAGGTTACGGCGGTAAGGGAGTGGCCGGTTCCGTCCAGCCGCAAGGAGGTTCAGCGATTTTTGGGTTTTGCTAATTTCTACAGGAGATTTATCCGAACTTCAGTAGACTGGCAACGCCTTTGACGGCTCTTACGCCCACTGCGCGACCTTTTGTCTGGACTCCGGCAGAAGGAGCATTCAAGGACCTGAAGCAGCGGTTTACGCCGGCCCTGTACTCATACAGCCAGATCCTGAACTGCAGTTTGTGGTGGAGGTCGACGCCGAGACGGAGTAGGAGCAGTTCTTTCCCAGCGCTCTTCCACTGACCAGAAGCTCCACCCCTGCGCCTACTACTCACGTAAGCTCTCGGCAGCAGAGCGGAACTACGATGTGGGGAACAGAGAGCTCCTGGCGGTCAAGTTGGCCTTAGAGGAGTGGCGTCATTGGCTGGAGGGGGCCATTCAACCGTTTGTGGTCTGGTCCGACCATAAGAACCTGACCTACATACAGACAGCAAAGAGACTGAACTCTCGGCAGGCAAGGTGGGCATTGTTTTTGACCGTTTTAATTTTGTGCTTACTTATCGCCCAGGTTCCAGGAACATCAAACCAGATGCACTATCCAGAGTTTTTTCCACGGAGCAGTCGGCGCCTGAGGAGGAGCACATCCTGCCCCAGTCGCGCATTCTGGCAACCCTCACCTGGGAAATAGAAGATCGAGTCCGGGTGGCTCAACGCCTGCACCCGATCCAGGGACAGGGCCGGCTAACGCTATGTTTGTACCAGATCCGGTCAGGTCGGAGGTGTTACACTGGGCCCATGGGACCCGACTCACGTGCCATCCAGGGATGGGTCGCACCCTGGCTGTCCTACGCAGCAAATTTTGGTGGCCCACCATGGACAGAGACACTAAGGACTACATCGCAGCTTGTCCAGTTTGTTCCCAGAATAAGGCCCTCCATCGACCCCCAGCAGGACTGTTACAGCCACTACCTATTCCCAGCCGGCCGTGGTCTCATGTGGCTTTGGACTTCGTTACGGGACTCCCGCCATCGAACGGACATACGGTGGTGCTGACGATCGTTGATCGCTTCTCCAAAACAGCTCACTTTGTGCCGCTGACCAAGCTTCCATCCGCCAGGAGACCGCTGATCTCCTGGTGAAGCATCTGTTCGGCTGCACGGGATTCCTCGGGACATTGTGTCAGACAGAGGTCCACAGTTCACCTCCCAGGTTTGGAAGGCATTTTGCACGGCGTTAGAGATCAAGGTTAGCCTCTCCTCTGGGTATCATCCACAGACAAACGGACAGACGGAAAGGGCGAACCAACAGATGGAGGTGGCCCTGAGGTGCACCTCATCTGCCAATCCGGCAAGTTGGAGTGCTCAGCTGCCATGGGTAGAATATGCCCACAACACGTTGGTGAACACCTCCTGGGTATGTCTCCTTCCAATGCTGTTATGGTTACCAACCCCTTTATTTTCTGACCAGGAACAAGAGCTGGCAGTTCCGTCCATTCAGGATCACTTGAGACGGTGCCATCAGGTCTGGAGAAGGGCCCGATCAGCTCTGGTGCGGGCCTCGGCTCAATCGCAAGTCCAAGCCAACCGACACCGCACCCCGCCCCTAGATACTCTCCGGGTCAGAAGGTCTGGCTGTCATCCAGGGACTTGCCGTTACGGGTGGAAGCTACAAAATTGGCACCACGGTTCATCGGCCCGTTCGAAATAGAGAAGGTCATCAACCCGGCGGCAGTTCGACTCAAGCTCCTCGGTCCCTTAGGATTCACCCTACCTTCCACGTGTCCAGGATCAAGCCGGTCAGCTCCAGTCCATTGAGTTCCCCTGTCCTCCCCGCCGCCCAGGATGATTGGCGATCACCCAGCTTACACGGCACGGCGGATTATGGATGTACGGCGCCGGGGTCGAGGCCTTCAGTTTTTAGTGGATTGGGAGGGTTATGGGCCGGAGGAACGCTGTTGGGTGCCACGGAGAAACATTCTGGATCCATCCCTGATCCGAGAATTTTTCTACGCCATCCGGAGAACGGGATAGGCCGCCAGGTGGCGTCCATAGAGGGGGTACTGTCACGGGGATCAGGACTCGGCACAGTTGGCCGTGGCCTCCGTGCGGGCTCCCCGCCCCTACTGATTCGCAGAGAGGAGACAGGTGTGCGGAGCGCCGGCGAAGCAAGCCCGGCTGAGCCGAGTGAACAATCAAGAGGGAATAAGAAGCACCGCAGCCTGCTCCTCGACGCCAGATCGTAACATTGACTACAGTTAGTAATACGTCTCGCGTTCGTAGAGTTTGGATTTATGTATGTACTTACCTGTTTCCTTTGTTCACCGCAGATCCTTCCCGTCCTACCTCCAGTCCGGTTCTCGCCCCTCCTCGATCATCCCTGAGCCTCGCCGGTCCTTCAGCTCGTCACGCTCCAGCTCAACCCGGCCCGGACCCTGCTACCCCTCGTTATCCCCGAAGAAACCGACAGTTATAAGTTGATCATTTAAATAAACTTGTTTGTGAACTGTACGTGTGTGCCTGCATTTGGGTTGTCCGACCAGAACATAACAGTTCTAACTCCACTACCACCTGTCCGCTGGATTCCATCCACACACATCTCCTAAAGGCCATCCTTCTATCTGTTGTGCCTGCTCTCACCCACATCATCAACTCATCTCTGTCCACTGGGTCATTCCCAACAGCCTTCAAAGAACCCCGCATCACACCACTACTTAAGAAACCCACTCTCAACTCTACACTACAGATCGGTGTCCCTTCTTCCCTTCACTGCCAAAGCTCTGGAGTGAGTTATGTTTACTCAGCTCTCATCCTTTCTCACACAGAACAAGACAAGACATTTATTTTTGTATAGCCCGATATCACAATAACAGCCGCCTCAAAGGGCTTAACAACATCCTGGACTGCAACCAGTCTGGGTTCCAGAGCAGCCATTCCACCGAAACTGCACTGCTCTCAGTCATCGGAGCCCTGAGACTGGCAAAGGAGCAGGTAGATCATTCCACCAATGTGGAACAGATCCAGAGAAAGTACGTGAGTAATTTTTTTCCTTTTTGGGATGGTACCACCAGACGTTGTTAATTAGCAGAGTGCAGGGATCTGGTAGGAACATAGGTCTGTGTTAGTGAAGACATGAGTAATTATGCATGACAATTAGATTTACATTTCACTCACAGCAGGTGAAAATGGACCAATCCATTCACTGTGTCACTGCATCGAACAGATTGATGTGTGGATGCAGAATAATTTTCTCCAACTGAACAGAGACAAGACTGAATTAATAATCTTTGGACCACAGAAACCAAGAGAAAGTGTCAGCAGTCACCTCGTGTCTCTTTGTCTAAAATTTAAAAAACAAGTTAGAAATCTAGGGGTCATCATGGACTCAGACTTAAATTTCCAGAGTCACATTAAGTCAGTTATATCATCAGCATTTTATCACCTTAAAAACATTTACAGAGTCAAAGGAATAATGTCTCTGACCTGACTTAGAAAAACTTATTCATGCTTTTATCTCCTGCAGGTTAGATTACAGTAATGGCCTGCTCACTGGTCTCTCAAAACGAGGGTTAAGACAGCTGCAGCTTATTCAGAACGCTGCTGCTCGGGTTCTAACTAACACCAGGAAGTACAACCACATCAGTCCAGTTTTAAAATCTCTGCACTGGCTTCCTGTTGCTCAGAGAATAGACTTTAAAACAGCACTGCTGGATTACAAGTCTCTAAATGGTTTAACACCAGAATATATTTCTGAAATGCTAGTTCCTTATGAACCTTCTCGGAGCGTTTAAATTTCATGCAGCAAAAAACACCTCACAGATAAGGTGAAACAAGCATCTTTACCAATGTTCAAGGGGAAGTTAAAAAACTTCCTGTTTAGCTCTGCCTACATTACAACTTAAAGTGTTTTTATCTGCACTCTTTATCTTTTAAAATGTTAATTTATTATTATTATTTTATTCTTATTCTAAATCTTTTAAATTGTCTTTTATTTCTGTAAAGCACTTTGAGTACCCAGTGTATGAATTGTTCTATAACTATATTTCAGACATATTCAGCGGTTCATTTAACTTTTTGTTATATATATTATTAAGTCTGTTGTCAGGAAATATTTTGTCTGTGTCCTGTCTCTATCAGAACAGTTACTGCACTGTCCCAGTTCACCAGTGATCTGCACCGAACAAGTAAACACAGAGCCTTCCGTTCGTAAGCCTCGTCTTCCCACAATGCCCTGTGGTGTCGTACTCAGGAGAACAACAATGGCCCGTGTTGTGTAACGTGACCCCTTGGCAGCAGGGGTCTTTCTTCCACAGACTGTAGGTTTGAAAACACACAGAGGAAACTCCAGAGGAAAGGCAGTCAGCAGATCCACACCATGTGCTTTTCACCAAACACAGGATGTTTTGGGCTTAACAAGTGGAACAGTAGTTTAAACTTTAGAACATAAAGAACAAATGAACAAACTATTAAAAAAACACAGCCCAGCACAGTCCAAACGGACAAAAAAAAAAAAACAAAGAGAAAGAAAATGACCACAACTAGTCCACTACGGCGCTGCTCAGTAACAAGGCTATATTAGCACCAGAAAAGTGGAAGTATGGAACACATACTTCCAGCAACTGTCCCCTCTCGGAGTGTAAGGTGAATGGTCAGGTACACCATTGGGAACAGTTCCAGGACAAGTTTGTGCGTGGACCAACATTACTGTCTCTACAGCCAAAGAGCAGAAACATGGCTATAAAACAGATATTCTAATACATTTTTTGTGTAACACAGGAGCGTGGAGATCAAAGATTTGAAGGATCCAAAATCAAACACGTGGTTGCTATTTTCTTCACTGTCTTTGGGAGACCCTTTAAATTAAATAAACCTTGTTGCAAGAAATGTCAGTGACAGAAAAAGCTTGCAGTGAAATGAAAGGTTTATGATACTTAATTAGGAAAACAGTCTTATAGATTCTACATTTCCATTTAGCTGACGCTTTTATCCAAAGCGACTTAAATTCACCAGAATGAACTGTGGGGAGTGTTGGAAAAAATACTGTTTCACAAGTACAGTACACAGGAAAACTGAAATAAAGACAGATAAAAATAAATAATAACCAAGGGTTATTATTTAACCTTATAAAAAATGATTTTATAATCATGGTATAATATCTGACACTAAAATAGATGTTGACGAGTCTCATCTATACAATAAAAATTTTCATTTATCTAAATCTTTTACTTCTAGAGCCCACTGTTGTATGAGATATAGAGGCTGTAAACTGTAATGTAATGTTCCATGTTAAAATGGTTAAAAAATCTTGGATGAAACCTCACTGATTGTAGAGGTGTTTCTTTGAGAAACCTGGGGTTACTGAGAAATAAGCAAATACATTTTAAGAGCATTTGCCCAGTTGCTCTCTGTGTTTTACTCACTATTTTAAGTTATTTTCTATTTTTTGTTGGATTTACTGATTGGAATGTTTTGGATTATTAATTATTGTGAGTACTAGGAGGACAAACACAACAGTCTGTCCTTTTGAACCCTTAGGTGTTCATGGTGAACACTGCATCAAATCTTTGAAACCTAAAGATAAAAAGTTGAATGATTCCTTCACTTTTTGATAATTAAACAATAAATAAACAATAAATAATGAACCAGTTAATTTAATTTTAAACTTGAACAGAAATCTGAATACCCAATTAGTGGAAACATGACCTGATGATGACTGATAATTTATTTATATTTATAATTTATTGGTAAGCAGGACATTTTGTATTTTTAAGTTCAACTTTCTGCAAGTGTGTGACAGCCTCAGAGGCAGTTCACGCTACCTCCGCTCTGAACAGACCAGACTGCATGTAAAGCCAGTGTTTACAGTGGAAAATTACAGCACAAGTTTGCAACGCAGCAGGCTTGAGTAGGGCACATTCATCTAGAGTCCAAGATGCCGCTGAGCTGCTAGATATAAGTTTAATCAAGTGAGTCTTTGCTAATCATGGCGAGGGTCAGGTTTTGCCCACGTTAGTCGCACTGCCTAAACCATAAAGTGCTGGAGAAAACACCGCCGTTCATATTGTTTCTTGTCATCTGCTCAAAGAGTGTTGTGATTGGTTGTTCACTCACAGAGGTGTTCCCTATTCCCAAATGATTTGAAACCACACACATATTGCCAACCAATGACGGTCAATGTAGCTAACAGAAGAGAAATACTCTGCATGAAAAGACGGGGACTATTAATTTTATGCAATAACAAACAATCTGACATTTACCAATGTGTATTTAACCGGGAAGGGCATCTTCTGTCCCTCAGACAGAAGACTACACATGAACCGTTCACACACCTCCCTCAGACTGAAGACGACACATGAACTTTTCACACTCCTCCCTCAGACAGAAGACTGCACATGAACTGTTCACACTCCTCCCTCAGACAGAAGACTACACATGAACTGTTCACACTCCTCCCTCAGACAGAAGACGACACATGAACTTTTCACACTCTCCCACAGACAGAAGACGACACATGAACTGTTCACACTCCTCCCTCAGACGGAAGACTGCACATGAACTGTTCACACTCCTCCCTCAGACAGAAGACGACACATGAACTGTTCACACTCCTCCCTCAGACGGAAGACTGCACATGAACTGTTCACACTCCTCCCTCAGACAGAAGACGACACATGAACTTTTCACACTCCTCCCTCAGACAGAAGACTACACATTAACTGTTCACACTCCTCCCTCAGACAGAAGACGACACATGAACTTTTCACACTCCTCCCTCAGACAGAAGACTACACATTAACTGTTCACACTCCTCCCTCAGACAGAAGACTACACATGAACTTTTCAAACTCTCCCTCAGACAGAAGACTACACATGAACTTTTCACACTCTCCCTCAGACAGAAGACTGCACATGAACTGTTCATATGCCTCCCTCAGACAGAAGACTACACATGAACTTTTCACACCTCTCCCTCAGACAGAAGACTACACATGAACTTTTCACACCTCTCCCTCAGACAGAAGACTACACATGAACTGTTCACACTCCTCCCTCAGACAGAAGACTACACATTAACTGTTCACACTCCTCCCTCAGACAGAAGACTACACATTAACTGTTCACACTCCTCCCTCAGACAGAAGACTACACATTACTTCAAAAAAGTAATTAGTTTTAGTTAAAAATTACTTCTTCCAAAAAGTAACTGAGTTAGTAACTCAGTTAGTACTCAGTTAGTACTGAGTTAGTAACTCAGTTACTACATTGTAAAAGTAACTCAGTTACTCAGCAAAGTAACTGAAGTTATTTTTTACGTTCTATAACATCTTAAATATCAAAGATGTTTAAATTAACTTATTAAAGAATAAAAACCCTTTACAGTGTTTTAGAACATTTGGTATTTATTTGAACTCAGTAGATTGTAGTCTGCTATATGATATACATAGAAATAAAAACATATAAAAAATAAATATTGAAAATAAAATTCAAGGGCAAAATTAAGTCACACAAATGTAAACCTGTGTAAAAAGAAACAAAGGAAGATCTGGCCAATAAGTGCAAATCTCTGTGACTGTAAATTATTGCACAATAAACAGAACACAATCAAACTCTCTGTAGATTAACATGTTGTTCATTCTCAGTGAAAATGAAGATATATATTAATCTATTCTAAAATACTCTATCTTCTAAAATACTAATCTAACAACTAAACCAGTGGTTGTAATGTAATCTAATTCCTCAAATGACGTTTTGAGCTCAATATTAATTTTTCATATTCACTGTCTATGAATTTAGCAAAAGTGTTTGGCATGGGGTAACGCCCCTTTCTCCTCCTCGTATTGGTGTTTCAGCGAGCGTTGCTTGTTTTAACAGAGGCTCTGTCTCCTTCGCTGGAGCTGCCTTTGGGGTTGTGTTAGCAGTATCAGCTAGTGTCATGTTAGCATGTGTTGATGTGAGGGGCTTCATAAGATTTGAGTTTCTTGAGGCAGACATGGATAGAGTCTTTTTTCCAGGGCATAGCGTGTTACAGAAACATTCTTGCTTTTAATTTCAATTAACAAGAAGTAGTGCCAGTACTTTCAGTTCGACAACGCTATCTTTGAATTTCCCCGGCTCGTCAGCTGACACTGTCTTGTCTTTAGTGGAAGTCAGCGCGTGCAGTGAGACGGTGTCAGCCAATCATCGCATTTGCAGCGGTGTCATCATCTCCACCTGCTCTCTCTGCAGCAGCTGATGTGTAGCCAAAGCATGACACCTTGTGCTTTATTCAACCAAATTATAGTAACGCAACACTTTACATTCTCAGTAACGATAACGGCGTTACAACGATGGGAAAAATAATTAATTAGATTACTCCGTTACTGAAAAATGAATGCCATTAGTAACGCCGTTACACTCTAACACCGTTACTTCCAACACTGCATACAACTACACGTTAACTGTTCACACTCCTCCCTCAGACAGAAGACTGCACATGAACTGTTCACACTCCTCCCTCAGACAGAAGACTGCACATGAACTGTTCACACTCCTCCCTCAGACAGAAGACTACACATGAACTGTTCACACTCCTCCCTCAGACAGAAGACTGCACATGAACTGTTCACACTCCTCCCTCAGACAGAAGGCAACACATTAACTGATCACAGTCCTCCCTCAGACAGAAGGCAACACATTAACTGATCACACTCCTCCCTCAGACAGAAGGCAACACATTAACTGATCACAGTCCTCCCTCAGACAGAAGACTACACATGAACTGATCACAGTCCTCCCTCAGACAGAAGACTACACATGAACTGTTCACACTCCTCCCTCAGACAGAAGGCAACACATGAACTGTTCACACATCCTGCCTCAGACATAAGACGACACATGAACTGTTCACACACCTCCCTTAGACAGAAGACAACACATTAACTGTTCACACATCCTCCCTCAGACAGAAGACTACACATGAACTGTTCACACTCCTTCCTTAGACAGAAGACTACACATGAACTGTTCACACTCCTTCCTTAGACAGAAGGCAACACATGAACTGTTCCAACTTGAGTCTGACTTTAGTGCGTGTGTGACATTACTTTGTTACAAAACCAGTTTCCTGTCAACACATGAACACTTCTGACTGAAACAGCCCAAGGTTTATACACAGCTCTGGGGAATGTGCACATATTTTATTACAAATTTAATTGAATTCACAACAAAACTAGTTTATTTTGGCTCTGTGCAGTTTGTGGGAACAGTATTCACACAGTTTATCTATTACCGTTTTACTACTGTGGTTTCACTATCAGAGAACAACGATGTTTAAAGTGTACAAAAGGTGTTTATGTCTGTCCAATTATATTCAAAGTTACTCTGATATCATAGCAGCGTGTTCCTGAGTTGGTTGGTGTTTCCCAGAGACAATACTAACCAAATCAGTAAACGTAGTCAGGTCCAAGACTAACCCTTGGACAAAATCAATACCAACCAATTACTAAAACCAGAACTAAATCAAGATTGAAGACTAATCCAAGAGATCCAAGAACAGAACTAAATCTGACATAAATCAAGAAAAAAACTAAACTAGTGTAAGAGTAAAATGTGGAGTTATGTTGTTATAGTGTGTTTTGAGAGAGACTGTTGTGCGGAAAGGGTAAAAGAAAAAATAAAAGTCTTCTCACTACTCTTCTCATCTACTCTTCCCTGATGTGCGGGAATTAGCAAGTTAACAGTTACACTCAGTACAGCAGTAAGTTTGCGGTCTTCGTTTGTTGTTTTCTTAGTTCAGTGTTTAGACCACACCATCAGGCAAATGGACATTAGCTGTTAAGGGGGGGCACTTATCAGCTAAATTTAGAAAAAGGCCCAAATGTATGCTACTGGACCTGATGATGTTGCCCCAGCACTGCTCTCAATTGGTGTTATGTGATCCAGTACAGGTTGGATCATCTTATTGTGGTGTTTTGTGTTTGTGTTTTGTGTTTGAGTGCTGTTGTGATATGTTTCGAGATGTGTGTACTGAGTTTTTTCTCTGCAGTGGTAATGACAGCTACTAACCACATGACTTCCATGACACTCACCAAGACTCAATCACGGGAGCCACAGATACTCGACAGGCAGCCAACAACACTCAAGAGACACCAACATTACAAAACAACGGCACAACAGGAAGTCAGCGGCATGAAAGGACAAGACACCAAGACACTCAGGAGAGAAGCCGAGACACTGAGAAGACGGGAGAGAAGCTGAGAAACAGGAGCGAAGCCGAGAAGACACAAGAGCGACACCAGGAAACGACTGTAAGAGCACCACAACGCTGAATACACGTAACTGCAGAGTGATTAGCTCTGCTTTGTCCGTGAGTATGCTGAATTTGGTAGTGGTGTTCTTTGAGAAAGAGTGGTTATGTGCGTGTGGATTGCCACTGAGCAGCCCTGGAGAGCCGATACAAATCGGGAAGGGTTCTGTGAAGTCATTTTACGTAGCAGCGGAGTGAGGAATTCTACCATATCATGTGAGTACTCTGTACATGAACTAGCCTTTGGAAGTGATAGTCTTTGGTATAGAATTTGTTGAGTGCTGTGTACTGGCCTCTTTTTGTTGTACGCATAGGAGGAATCATCGAGTCGTGTTGGCAAGGAAAGTCGGCAACGGCAAGTGGAGAGACTCACTGCATACCAAAGACAGAAGCCATTGTAGTGGAGTTGTATCCCAGGGTTAGCTGAGGACTTGACTGTTCGCCCATTGTTCTTAGTTTAGTGTTTTAATTGTTATTGTGTGTTTTTAGATTAGTATTTGTATTATATTGTCTAAATGTTTTATTTATTAATAACTTGAATTGCATGTATTGCACAGTTTGGACATTTTAAGCACCATTAAAGTGACTTTTAAAATGGGTTTACACATATTACACTACAATGTGAGAAGAAATGTTAATGAGGGCACCCTGCTTGGTTTAGACTTCCTCCAACCCCACAATGATTAGATTTTGATAAGGACTTGTGCAATTTGTATGGAGAGGAACTATCGCTACCTTTAAACTGTACTACTACACTGTGAAATGAACTTTTTAAAATAAAGTGACTTTATCCTCTTCTGAAACTGTGGGCACCCCAACAAATATAATGGGAGGAATGATTTCTACCCATTGGACAGAAATGGCATTGTTGTGGCACGAATTCTGACTACAGCTAGAAATGGTTTGCTGTCATTTTTGTCTCATGAACCTGACAGATGGGCCAATTACCTTACAACCAGGGATGCAGATTGGCCAGTTTTTCCTGGTGTCTGAGGAGGACATTGTACTTGATTCTGCCCCAGTGAGATCAGCCCCTGTATGTAAGGGTGACATTCACCCAACACGACAGCCCATGATTCAAATGAATAAAATCAAGAACATAAATTGCTTTTTGATATTCCTGACAAATACTTACCACCCCTGGAGGAGTTGCAACTTAAAGAACTGTTGCTACAGTACCTGGATGTTTTCAGTAAAACGTCCCACTGATTTTGGGCGAATTGACATTGTACAGCAAAAAATCAACACTAACAACACCTCCCCAGTGCGTAATTTTTTAAGTTACCGAACTTCAAAATTAGATAATATGCTGGAAAAAAGACTTATTAAAATCAGTCAAAGCCCATGGCCAGCCCCAGTTGTAATGATGAAGAAAAAAGATTACTCATGGCATTTTTTTGTTGATTATAAGGGTTTGAATGATCATCACCAAGTGGCTGCAGCCATACTCCATGTGATTCTCTGACTCAGTTAATTAAAGCTTTAGATAGTAACTTTTTTTTAAATTAAGGTGAGCAAGAACAGGGGGGAGTTGTTTTTTTTTTTAAATGAATGATCACAGGTCTTGCTCCCTCCCTTTTGCTCTCGGAGTCGCTCTAAGCCACGCCCCCTTCCCGAGTGTATGCGAGTTAGAGAGGAGCATCTGGGATTTTTACTCTCATACCATCGAGAAGTTGAGAGATACCGACTAGAGATAGTTGGGCTCACCTCCAGGCACAGCTTAGGCTCTGTAACCCAACTCCTTGAGAGAAGCTGGACTCTCCACTACTCTGGAGTTCACTGCGGTGAAAGGCAGCAGGCTGGTGTGGGCCCCAACTGATCACCACCTGGTGGTGAGTTGAATCCGATGTCGAGGGGGAAAACTGGACCTACTTGGCAGGCCCAAACGTACTGTGAGGGTCTGTTGGGAACGTTTAGCCAAGCCCACTGTCAGAAAGATCTTTAACTCCCACCTCCGGCAGAGCTTCAACCTGATCAAGAGAGAGGTTGGAGACATTAAGTCTGAGTGGACCATGTTCTCCACCTCCATTGTTGGTGCGGCCACTTGAAGCTGTGGCTGTAAAGTCTCCGGTGCCTGTTGCGGCGGCAACCCCCAAACCCGGTGGTGCACACCAGAAGTAAGGGATGCCGTCAAGCTGAAGAAGGAGACCTACCGAGCCTGGTGGGACTCCTGAGGTAGCTACTGAGGTAGATAGATACTGGCAGGCCAAGCGGTCTGCAGCCCGGGTGTTTGTGGAGGCTAAAACTCGGGTCTGGGAGGAGTTCGGTGAGACCATGGAAAAGGACTATCAGTCGGCCTCTGGCAAACTGTCCGGCGCCTCAGGAGGGGGAAGCAGTGCCCTGCCAACACTGTTTACAGTGGAGGTGGGAATCTGCTGACTTCAACTGGGGACATTGTTGGACGATGGAAGGAATACTTCGAGGATCTCAACTCCACCGACACGTCTTCCACTGAGGAAGCAGAGGCTGAAGGCTCAGAGGTGGACTTGTCCATTACCCAAGCCGAAGTCACTGAGGTAGTTGGGAAGCTCCTCGGTGGCAGGGCACTGGGGGTGGATGAGATGCACCCTGAGTACCTCAAGTCTCAGGATGTTGGAGGGCTGTCTTGGTTGACACGCCTCCGCAACGTCGCGCGGCGGTTGGGGACAGTACCCCTGGACTGGCAGACAGGGGTGGTGGTCCCTCTTTTTAAGAAAGGGGACCAGAGGGTGTGTTCCAACTACAGAGGGATCACACTCCTCAGCCTCCCCGGGAAAGTCTATGCCAGGGTACTGGAGAGGAGAATGCGGCCGATAGTTGAACCTCAGATTCAGGAGGAACAATGCGGTTTTCGTCCTGGTCGTGGAACACTGGATCAGCTCTTTACCCTCTCCAGGGTGCTGGAGGGTTTATAGGATTTTGCCCAACCAGTCCACATGTGTTTTGTGGATCTGGAGAAGGCATTCAACTGTGTCCCTCGTGGCGCCCTGTGGGGGGTGCTTACTGCAGCTTCTGCAGTAAGCACTATTGTCATGAGCTTTGGGTCATGACCGAAAGAACAAGATCCCAGATACAAGAGGACAAAAGGAGCTTTCTCTGGCAGGGTGGCGGAGCGCACCCATAGAGATAGAGTGAGGAGCTTAGTCACTCGGGAGGAGCTCAAAGTAGAGCCGCTGCTCCTCCACATCGAGAGAAATGAGCTGAGGTGGCTCCTGGACGCCTCCCTGGGGAAGACCTAGGACACGCTGGATGTCTCGGCTGGCCTGGGAACGCCTCAGTATTCCCCCAAAAAAGCCGGAGAAAGTGTCTGGGGAGAGGGAAGTCTGGGCACCTCTGCTTAGACTGCTGCCCTGTGTCCCGGGCCTGGATAAGCGATAGAAGATGGATGGATGGATGGATAGATGGTAAAACATAACTTTTTTGAAGCAGAGATTTGTTTAAAGCAATGACATATGCATCATGAGACGATTAGTCTTCACAAATAATTACCTCTCTGGTGCTAGCCAGTCCTCTGAGACAGATCAAAGCACTCACTGCAGCCAACATCATGGCACGCCCTCAGAGGCTATATAAACCCCCTCGTCCAACGCTCTTCCTTCTTCTCTCTCAGCGCCTCAGCGATATACTGAAAAGAGTTTCTACTCATTGAGAACACTCATGAATTAAGAATAGATTCTGCTAGAGCTTTGCCACCCGTTGTCAGGCATTGTCACTTCAGCTTGCCTACCGAAGCCGCCGCAGAGTCTCCACCCGCTGCTCAGTCCCAGGTGGACTGGGCTGTGGACTGCGAACATGGAGTGTTTGTACACTGTTTGTAGGCGTGTTACTCACTCTGATTTAACTGCCGCTTCTGACTTGTAGCCATCTCATCGTCAACCTGGGAGTGCTGGAATTCCACCTGCTGAGGATGGTGTGAAGCTGTACTTGCTCCCGTAATCCACTCCTTAGCTGAGCGGGAAGCAGGTTCTGCCGACAGAGTAGTTAGGAAGACAGCGCCGCTCTGCTACCCAGACACTACAGAAGCTTTTGTACACACCCGACCCTGCCTTTGGCCTTGGAATGGTGGGCTGGCTGGCCTTTTTCCGCTTGGAGGGCTATACGCCCATTAATATACTTTTGCAGAGCGTGAACGTGTACTCTTGGCTCTTGAGGGCACAAGGAGGTCCTCAGGCCCTACGAAATGCAGTAGGTGCCCTGCTGTTTGCTCGCCCTCCCTTTCTCGTCAGTGGGCTAATTTCAACGCAGATCACAAGCCCTGCTGTGGATGCAGTCTTTTACGGTGTCCGAGGTGTCCTCCACGGTGCAATTTTTGTACCAGGTGGAGGTGGAGAGGGGCCTTTATTCCCCCTATTCCTGGTTTGACATCGGGGACTGGTGCTTTCAATCCGACCACCTCCTGTTATACCCTCGTCCCATGCACCTTCTCAAAATGTGTGGAGGTGAGCCTGGAGCTGCTCCATTGTCAGGGTCTCAGGATTTTGACCAGATTAGACAACTGGCACATTCTTGCTCCTGCACTGCAGTGCAATTTTGAAGCAGGATCAGGAGTAGGCAGCGATGGGCTCTAGGTCCAATCCTGGACGTATAGGTCCGATCCTGGACCTATATATCCTGGACGTCCTCAATAGCTATGAGGCCACCAGGAGGTCCTGCATGTTACAGTCAGGAGCCTCCTGGAGAGTGTGTGAGAGACAAAGGAAGTTCCTCAAGCTGACATCGAGGACCAGTGGTTTCAGTCCAACCATCTCCTGTTTGGTTACTCTCTCGCCCATGCACCCTCTCCAAATGCGTGGACGCGACACTGGAGTTGCTCCGTTGTCAGGGTCAGTTTTGACCTACTTAGATGACCGGCCGTTCTTGCTAAAGACATAACGAATATCTGGTCATGCCCTTCGGCCTTACCAATGTACCAGCAGTCTTCCATATGCTAGTCAACAATGTCCTTCAAGATCTGATTAATAAGTTTGTGTTTGTCTATCTCAACAACATTCTCATCTTCTCCAAGACCCCTAAGGAACATTTCCATCAGGTGCAGTCCGTCCTTCAATGTCTATTGGAGAACTCCCTTTTTGTGAAGGAGAAATGCGAGTTCCACGTCCCAGCTGTCGGCTTCCTTGGATAAATTGTGGCGCAAGGTCAGCTGCAGAGGGACCCGTTGAATCAGAATCAAGAATCAGAAAAACATTTATTGCCATTGTCAGTGAACAAGATTCACAAACTAGGGACTTGCTTCGGCGATAAGGTAAAACATGAAGGGCATGCATAAAAATACAAAATAAAATACAAAATAAATCAAATAGACAGACTAGATACTTTGAGTATATACACAAAATTTACAGTTTGTCGGACATTGTGCAAAATTTGCAGTGCAATGGATAGTTGATATTTTGTGCTTATTAAAGTGACAAGAGTTATGAAGTGTTAATGAGTCCAATGGCAGAGGGAAAGAAACTTTTCTTATGGCGGGAGGTTCTGGTCGGCTGTGATCCGACCTGCTCGTCCACAAGTCCTGGAGACGTACATGTCTTGGTGAGATGGAAGGCTGCAGCCGATCACCTTCTCTGCGGAGCACACAATGCACTACAGCCTCTGTCATCCGCACCCTTAATCAGTTTCACAGAATTAGAGCTGAAGTCCACAAACGGGATCCGGGTGTAGGTTCACGGGGAGTCCAGATGCTGCAGGATGAAGTGGAGGGCCAGGTTGATGGAATCGTCTACAGATCTGTTGGCTCTGTAGGCAAACTGCAGGGGGATTAGGAATGAGGAGGTGATGGATTTGAGGTGGCAGCAGTTGTAGACTGGCTGGTTCCCTCCAACTGAAAGCAGCTCCAGAGTTTCCTAGGGTTTGCTCATTTCTGTCGAGGTTTCAAAACACTGTTGTAAATACTATGCAACATGACATGCTTTAACATTTTCTTCAAGATGGCCTGGATACTAAAAACCTCCACAGACAATATAATTTTTTGTTTTTTGTTCATTGCTCAATGAATTACCTGTAACCGTTGGGTGTTAGAAGCTCCTTTAAGATGGCCTCCTAGAGCTCTTATACCATTGACCTGATAAAGGTCTAACGCTGAAACATTGTTTGTTTGTTGAGTCCTATTAAAGTCTCACATTTTCAATTTAGCTGGTGTGCGCAAATCTTCCTACTTGATATGTTTTGGGGTTTCTCCCTCGCTCCTACACACTTGTCCCAAGGAATTGATGTGCAAAGTTTCTATTGTCTTAAGTTTAATGTGTAAATTTTCCAGAAACCTTGTCATCCTTGTCAAAGGTCATCCTTGTCCTCTGATTCAACAATGAGTAGCTATGGGGACACTGATTCAAATGCACAAGCTGCCATTTTCTCATCTACGGGCCTTGTGGTAAGCTGTACTTGCTTCTGCTAATTAGCCTTTTAGCACATGTAATACGTTGCGGTTACTTTTTCTTCAGTAAGCTTTACATTTATTTTTACCTTCTTTTCTTTTACAAGTTAGTCACTTCTGCTTAATGTTGACTTTGGCCTTGTCCACTCTCGCACACGTCCGTTTGTCCTTTGATGCCTCAATTTCTGGGTGTCTGGGCCCCTGTTAAGGCGTTATGGCAGAAGAACTTCTTGCTGTGTGTAATATAAATGAAGATTCAGTCAGTCTTCTCTTTAGCCTCTGTTGGGCGTATGCACAGTGCAACAACTGACCACCAGTGATCTTATCATCAAACGTAATGACAATTCGTTCTGTATGGCAACTGAGTGGCTTCACAAAATAAAAGCCTCCAATACACAGAGAGTAAGAGCGCTATAGTTACCAAAACTTAACACGTTCAACTATGATTAAAGAAAATGTCCAAAATGTGCATCCCTAGCCAATGCCCAAAAAGTTATTTCTTATTTCCAAAATTGTATTGTTCTAATTTGGACCCACTTCTGGGCCCACTCACACCAACTGTCCTGTACAGACCACACTCGTACCACACTGTGTAAATTAAGCTTTAGTTTTAGCTTCATAGACCAGCTCAAATTTAAACGTCTGACAAATTTTGTAAAAAATATGAACAAAAAAATACAAACCCCATCAAACTCAGACACACACAGCAACATTTGCATAAATCAACAGTTTCAACTTAGACAGAATGGTGCGGGTTGTGTTGGTTCTGGAACATTTCCACCAAAAGGGTACCCAAAAAGCTTACCATACCACTTTGGTACCACGCCTCTGCCTGGGGTCCTAAGCAGGTCCGGCTTTGTATAGGCCCATAATTAAACTCTGCAGTCAGCTGATTGGACAATAGACAATCCTCAAAACGAGAAGCAAAAGTAAACAAAAATTTAAATAAATTAGACCTTGTTTTTGTGATAAATGTTGTGGGCCAGAGGGGCCTTTCTGTTTAGAGTTTGAAAGTTAGTCCAGTTTTCCCATCCAACATCAAAAACATGAAGGGCGTCCTCTGGTGGTAGCTGCCAAAAATGACTTTCCCCATGGGGATAATAAAGGGATAACAATAATAAAATGAAACTAGAGACACAGCATTTGTAGCACTTTGATGACATGATTTTCTTCTGCAGCAAGCACCGCTCTTTAGGACCCAAGAGAGTGAATGTACACTTAACTGTTCCTGTTAATATCATTTACCCACCACTTCACTAAACCAGTTCATCATGGAGAGCATATGACACCTTTCACTGATTATTAACTAGCCTTTTATCCCCAATAAATACAATTTCCCGAGATGGCGCACATTTTTCTATTATGCCTCTCTCATACTGTTCCTTACAGGTACCCATAGTTCTGAGATTAAAGCTAGAAAGAATTTTATCTTTTATACCTACTACAGACTTTTCCCCTCTCAGAATTCTGACAAACACCCCATTTTTTCTCAGTGACTCTATTCTGCACATTTCTCAGTGTCATCTAAAATGTCACTGCCCTCGTCAATATAACTGAATAAACATGGAGAATGTTGAGGCAAAACTCTACAGCACTTTGAGTTCTTCAATTTTGACTACAATTACCTGGTTTAGAGAAAGGGTAATATGATAATGATCGTACAGTTCGCAGTCTTTAAAGTAGCTTAATTGACTCACCTGTTAGAAGACACAGGAATCCACCTGTTTTGTCCAAAAACCTCAGACAAGCAACGGGCAGCTCGTCAAAGCGGTCCACTCCAAACATCCAGCGCTATTTTTATTCAAACCACACCACAGCACCCCCCACACCTATCTTTAGACCTGGTAACTTTTTTATAACGTCAAGAGGCTCACGTGACCCTGCGGTGTTGAGTTACAGACGCGCAGAAACCTCTCCAGTTACTCCATATTGTCCAGTGCACGTCACAGGAGGAGACCCTCACACAATGGTGTCTTTATGTCGGCTCCGGCTGTTTACAGTGAAGGGACCCCCGTGGGAGAGAGAGAGGAGCCTGCATCAGGCCACTCCTTACCGCCCCACGCGCACACCGGGACCGATCACGTGCGTGAAAAACCTGAGGGTGACAAATTATAGCAGATGGAAAAAAAAAAATGTTCCAGCTACAAGCCGGTGACCCTTAACTTTTCTCTGACAATATTTCCCTGAGCGTTTTCTCCAGTTCACTCTGTCAAAGTCAAAGTTCGGTCAAAGTATGTCCGCCCTCTTGTGTTTGACGTCTGCTACTACACCCAAATTCCACTGTGGGGACAGACATACACTTCCATCTTTGTGGCCTAGAAGTCTCAACTGAAGCAAGACAGATAAGTGAAATAATCTGTAAAATATAACTAAGATACTTTGCGCCCTCGTGTGGTTTGCAGGTTTTAAATCAAAGGCATACTGATTATATTAATTTAGAAAGTGTGACAACATACCCCGGTGTAAAGCAGCAGCCTTAAAATCATAAAATACACCACATGTGCCCATTATACTTTAGTAGACTTGCTACAGATGAAATAATAAACCCAATAATTAAACCCAGAACTAAATCAGAAAAGTATAAGTATTAGGAATGCAACAATTCTCAATACATATATCTCTACCTGAAACCAAACCAGGCTGTTCTGGTCTCATAGTCGTTGGCTATGAAAGGACAGTGTGGCTCCTGATGTGTCTCCAGTCGTTGTTGTTCTAGAGTGAAACTGTTTTGTTTTAGGTTTCTAAACTCTGCTGCAAATACTAGGCAACATGAATCTGAGGCCACCTCCTCTGTTCAAAAAGGCCTTTTTCCATTTTAACAAAAAAAAAATGACTTTCACCCCTCTCTCAAACCCTCTGGCCAAAATTTGGTCATTGCTGTCATCAAAGAATGCTGGCCTGTTTTAAAAATAGTTTATAAATGTTGTACCGATGTTAAGGGGTTTTGAAGCTGTGCAATAACAAAAGAGTTATATGATAATATAAATAATCATAATAATCAGAAATCTAACCTTAATGCAGAGAATGTTTTCACAGAAGAACTCCAATACACAGTAATAGTTGAATATTATATCTACTTTAAAGTTCTACTAATTCATGTTTACAGGCATCATTTCACTTCAAATGCACACAAAGTTTTTTTTGTGCACATTAAAGTTATATGCTTTATTAGTAAAATAAAAACCATTTTGAAAATACAACAAACTTTGTTCCTTTAAAATCCACCCACAATGACAACACTTAGTTTAATTAATATCAAATAAAACAATTTAATAATGGCACCATAAATTGTACTGTACCAAAACCAGAAACCGTGAGCAACAATGTAACGTATAAAACCTTGGAACTACTGTATTGTTGCATCCCTAATAAGTATACAAGTACTACACAAGCACTAAAAGGAGATTTATCATGGACAATGACTCTTGGTTTGAAATATATATTTATATAAGTGTTTTATTTTGCAGCCACTGGGTAATAAATACAACGTTGGTAAAATTGTGGTTAATCCTTTTTGGGTTAAATTTAACCCGTTTTGACATGTTACAGCATTAAAATGACTCTAAATGTCAGTCTTTCAGCCTGAAATTTGATGACTTTTCCTAAAGTGACCCAAAATACACCAGTTGTTTAGTTGCTGAATACATCCAGTATATACAAATTAACTACAAATGTTTGATTTTAGAGTTTCTAGTGTGGTTCAAATTCAAGGAAATGGTGATTTTAGGGAATCTTGAAACTGTAACTTGTTGTGCAGTTAGTTTTTTTTTTATACAGACCCTTTTTGATTCTAAAATAAAGAAAGACTGATTGACTGAATCAGTGTTATAATGAATTCCTACAGCCTGTAATTACGTCCTGATATTTTCCCATAAGGTTCTGATATTTAAGCCTGTGTGCACTAATAATCGCTGTAATTTTAGCGTCCTATAGTGCACATCCACACCTCGGCCTGTTCTGTGACAGAGGAATGCAGCGGCACCAGCACTACTCCTCCCTAAAGCTGTCACAACACCGCCTTTGACACACACCGCTTTAAAGTCGCCGCTTCTCTATTCAGTTATAATTACATTCAAAGGACAAAGATTTAATTCTTCTCTGAAGCCTCTCGGTCATACTCTGAATGGCCCGTCTGGAGATTGGGTGCACGGTGCACCTACTCTCTTGTGTAACTTGAAAAAAAAACACGCTGGGAACGGCCATATTCAGATTTATTTCACTTCATTCAGTTCACAGCTGATCAGAAGAAAGTCGTGCAAAAGCTACAGTGTACAGCCTGTTACTGTCACCTTTACTTCAATATTCCGCCAGATTTGACACAAGACAACTAAAAACTCTGTCCTTCATTAGAAATAGTCAAGCGTCTTCATCCTAATTACATTTACAGCTGCATGCAAGCGTTTCAGCGATTGATTTTTGCACATTATATAAAACATAAAACACCTTCATAAATAACCTTCTCACCTTTGCCAATCATATTTTGTATTAAAACCATTACACATAAAGACATCATGTAAACACGTAAGCAACCATGTCAGTTCATCTTGGGAGAATAAGATTGTTTGTATGTGCTGCCTATAGGAATTATTTACTACAGAAAAGACAAGAAAATAATCACTTCTCTTGTAAAGCGTGGACGGTTATCAATAAGGCTGGAAATATACTTTCAATACAATGACACATATATGTGAACACAGTTTGGACAAAATCTAAATCAGTAATTTAATGATATGGATGTGATGAAACTTTCCCTCAGGCTATTTATCATTAGACCAGTCTTAGTGTTATGTTAAAGAGGGACTGAGCTAAAACCCTGTGGATATGTGGATTAACTTTACGTTAAACCTGTAATTCAAATGGGATACTTGTATTTCTGTTTCGGATGACGCTCTAATAATAACTTGTAATTATTTATGTATAATAATCACTACAAAATTATCACATTTATCTAAAAGTCTTACAACATATTGAGTAGAGCTGCGCAAATCAAAAATTGTAATAAAAAATTATTTAATACAGTTGGTGAAAACTAATGTGATTCTGGACAGATTTGGGATTTTACAAACTCACAAGAATACAACCAACCAAAGAGTCTGCACCTGACCTGCTGGTGAATGGACCAATGGTGGCAGCACTGACAAATCTGGGCCTGTTTTAGGTTTAGATAATCCAATCACCGACCAGGTATATATTGAAGGTACCTGCCCTTTGCAAACCATTTCTATGGAAGCCCTGTAGAGGATATTGGGTTTGCTGCAGTTCAAGCAGTTATTTATAATATGAGTAATGCATTTGTTGTTTTCATAATAATTTTGTAACCAGACAAACAAGTATGTTAGTTAAAACATTGCAGTTGGGCTGGTTACAAAATTATAATGCCCAGCACTATGGAGCTGATAAAAACATGCGTTACTTTATACTAGTTCTGACTTCATTTATTACATTAATATAAATACATTTTCTTATTGCGCCCAATGAGTGAGTATATTTCCAGCCCAAAGAATTCCCAGCACTTTGTCCATAACTTCAAACTCAAATGTGTCCACACTACTCTGGTGATAAATGAGACCTGAGCGGACAAAGATTTAGTTTGACAAGTCTGGACTAAGGATGAACAAAAGGTCTGGATGATTTGTTTTACCAGATCAGATAATTCCAGTCATGTGACATAGCCTGAAAATCATTTTCTTTAAAGTGGACGGAGAACAGCATTTGCCTGGACATAGCCTTACAAGTGAGTTAAATGGAGCACATATACTTGTCCCTGCAGTAGTGGGCGAAAACGTAAACGCTGCTATCATCTTCATCATCACCATGCCTCCCACGACGAGGCCACTTCATGAACCGTCTCCTTCCTTTGAAGCACTTTGTAAAACAGTCTTTGCTGTCTGCTCGTTGTGCTATCCTATCACCGGACGTCCTCCTTGCCCCCCACTCTCTCAGAGCCTTTGCTGTCGTTCATGGGTAGGCTTTTGCGGTTCTTCCCCTTCACCTTGAAACGTCCCGAGCGAGACACATTAATGTTGCGGCGACACGTCTTCTCGTTGAAGACCGACTCCAGGTGGGAGTCGTCGAAGGTCTCGTCGCTCAGCAGGTTGGAGTTCTTGGAGTCAGAGGAGGCAACAGTCTGCTCTGAACTGGTCTTAGAGGCGGAGTCTTTAGTACGCGGGGCCCAGGGGTCAAAGTCTGGTTCGTTGATGGGAGTCTCCTTAGAGCCGGTCTTCTTCTTTGGGATGAAGGCCTTCCACCACGGAGCCCGCTCTGTCATCTTGGACTAAAGACACAGCAGAGAGATACAGTCACTACCAGAACATAGGACAGACATTAATAATATATTATTAATAATATCTTATTATTATATTAATAATGTATTATAATACTCAATAGGAGGAAAACATGACTTTTTTAATTTTATTGACTTCTACAGGTCTCATCGGTTTTACTGAAAAAGACTGAAGTGTGAATGTCTGTCACATGGAGTATATTGCTATAACTGCAGTTTAAGAAGTTCTTTGTGATCGCTACAGCTATTGCAGCATTTATCTGTATTAATGTGCTACATGATGCAGAGCAGACAAAAGTGCAGGCAGAACTGTGTACATCCAACGAGAGTCTAAAGTGGTCAAATTAAGCCCATGTTCTCAAACACTAAGTCATGGCCCAAAAGTGGGTTGCCTAAAGATGTACCGGTAATCTATGTTTGTCAAAATTTTTTGTCAGTTCTAAAATTAAGTAAAAAAACATAAATTATTTAAAATAATTATCTGGCTTTTAGAATCAGAAGTTAGAAATGACAGTAAAAAGGAATGACACTATACAAAGAACAACACTAACAGGGAACAAAACCATGACATACATGACCAAAATAGCATTAAATGGGAAAGAAGAGTAAGATATTATATTATATTTTTTAAATATGTATCCCATAGTAATAGTTTGGAAAACACTACTGTGGCACACCTGTCAGCCAATCGGGAAAAACTATTCAACCAGATCATAGCAAAACAGAGGTAGTGTGTCGTGGGCCAGTGTTAGTTTTCAGTCCTTGTGCCTGCTATGTTCACACCAGGACTCAAACACAGTACACACAGTTCTGAGCAGCATTTCTTTCACCAATTTCTCAGTTCATTTTATACATTTGATACTGAGAGAAAAATTTCACTTTGCAGACTCTCCAACAGTCTGCTTTTCTTTTCTTTATTCTTTTTGCTGACTCTCTTGGATGTGAGCTCATGATCACAGGCACACCGCTACCCACTCCACTCTCTACCACAGACGTATTCAGAAATACCATTGTAATTAAATTCTTTACTGCTGCACCTACCAGAAGCACGTAAGCACTACCATAAGCCACTTTAATTATTCCGTCTCAAAGGCAGCTCGATGCTTATTGTACTCTTATTGTCTTCTTCCACCTTTTGTCACCGTCTTATTTGTTATTATAGTTTAATCTGTTTTAATTGGGTAGTTGTATTTATTTTGTTTTATTTTTTATGGCTGTAATTTTATTGCATTTTTAATGTCATCTCCAACTTGTGCAGCACTTTGTCTAAATTAGGCTGTTTTAAATGTGCTCCAGAAATAAAGTTTGACTTTGACTTTCAATTCAGTCAAAATCATCTGCTTTTTAACATCCAGGTGTGATGTTTCTTAGATAGAATTGTTGTCATATCTTCAGTATTTGCAAAGAGGACAGAGAAGACAAAACCTACAGATTATAAGGATATAGTGTATAGTAAAATAAGACATTTATATATTATTCTAAATAATGCCAATTCATTGAATCACATAACCCAGACATGATAGGCCTGGGGGCCAAAAATTGGCACAAGGTGAGAGTTTATGTGGCCCTCAGCTTTAGTAATAAAATGTGATTAAAACAATCTAAAACTTGTTTAAATCTATTTAAAAACTGTACGTGGAAAAATAATAAAATCAAAATAGACTGTTGGCTCTTTAAAACTTTCCTCCCATCAGAAGTGGCCTTTTTTGCAAAATGTTTGGACAGGCCTGACATAATTCATTAGTTATTATAATTAATTATTAATTATTATCATTATTCATATTTTCTTATTACGCTAGAAGTAGCTGCACAGACATTACTATCACAGAAATTGCTTCTACTGTACTTTAATGCTGCATTTAAAGCGATCTGCAGCATATGGTTTAAAATTGCCACCACGATGAATCCTAGAGCTCACGTCTCACCGGCCTGTCTTTGCATGACCTTGCCCTAAAACATCTTCCAGCGTCTGAACATGTCATCGGCTCTCGAGTCACACGTTTGAACCATTTCTACACCAACATTTTTGTGATATATCCATCCATCTCCTGATTGATAATTACAGTGGAGCCTGCTTTGGAGCTTCTCACCCAGACATGTCCACACTAACAACAATTCAATATTTGAACGTATTGAACTGCTGTGGATTTTTTTGTGCCATAGAGTGGCCATGATACTAAAATGCTCAAATGTATCCATAACATATTGCATTGATTTATAGGACAGTGCAAATATCTGTTAGAAAAGTGGACATATTTTCATCTGAATAACAGCATTTAACATTCACAGGGACTAAACTTTATTATTCAAATTTAATAAATAAAATTAACTTTCTATATATAAGATCTTGTACTTTTATACATTTCATTTTGAAGTTATTGGTCATCATGTTATAGATGTACATTCCAAACATGAGTCCATTAAATATGCATAGCCGGTATGTGCCTTCATTTTTGGACTTATACTTCTCGGGTTTATCTCCTGTGATGAGCTTCATGTGATGATGGAACTCTGTGGAGCCGATATGATTCTGCCAGTGCACGACCCTTTATTGTGTCGTGCCTGTGCGGCCTTTGCAGAAAGTAAAGCAACTTCTCCTCTAACTAATCCCATGAAAAACCAGTGTTAGCCCAGTTCTTTGAAAAACTGGTTTCCTGACTGAGCCGTAAGAACAGCAACAGCCTCAGCAGTGATTCACGAGTAAACAATGCGCCAAAAAACACCCCAAAATGGACGCTTAGCCTACCTGAGTTAGAACAGGTGCAGTCTGGACCTGGGACGAGCCAAAGTTTTGATAAAGTGCAGACACCAATCGAAATGAGTAGTCCTTCTTCTTTAGTGGTTATTTTAGACAAGCGACCCTTCAAATTTGATCAGTGTCCATTTCACGCGCGTCAACAAAATCTCCTAACATCTCCAAACTACTTTCCCTTCGCGTAGTAATGTTGTCAAATGTGTCTGAGCTTTCCCACGAAGCTCCTTGGACACATTTATAACGCGCTACTGGATCTGCAGGTTCCGCCTTCGAAACTCTGCTCAATAGCCACCTGCTCTCACTCCTCATTGGACGAGCTCCCAGATTCTGTCACGTGAGGCTCTCAGGTGAATCCATCGCGGCGTGGGTGTGGCTTGCGGTTGCCGGGCAACGTACCCCACGGGACAGCGCTGCCTCGTCAGTGACGCTTAAAAAAAACAAGAACCTTTGTTACCTACGAGGTGAACCCAACCCTTTAAGCTTCTGTTCTGTTCTGTTCTTGTGCAGCTGCGTGATGCAAAGGAATGGAATGGGACGGTGAGGCGGTAATTTGGCTTTAGTTATCACAACAAATGACCCAAACAGGTTGGACCTAGCGCCGTGAAGCAGGTCTGAATGAATTTTTATTATTTGCAGAAGTATACCATTTGAAAAAATTGTGCGGGCGACAGGAATGAAGCAGGACGCTTCTTCAAAGTGGACCACGACCCGAAAGGTGCAATTGTTGCTGTTGTGAGTCCACATTGAAAAAAGGGGAAGCAGTTTGGCCTGGTACCAGTTTGGGTGAAGGTCTGACAGCTGTCACATGTGCTTCCATTGTGCTCCACCTGCTCAGTGCTCACAGTCTGGTATTCTGAGAACAAATATCTTCATTTTAATCCTATATGAGCAGAATTAGGTACTCATGTCTTATTATTCAAAGCCACACACAAAATGTGCAAATATAGGATACAGGAATGTAAATACAATATTCAGTTGTCTACAATATCCTATTTGTTATTTAACAGATACAATTAGGCCTAATTGAAAAGTGATAAAAGGTGCACAGGCAGTCAAAGGCTCCATTAAAAAAACACATGTTGAAAAGTATAAAAAATATAAAAAAGTAAATAGACTTTGGCTCTAAAAGCAAGACCATATAAGCAGACTGACTGACATAGCTCTTTACTGGATTATAAAAAAATGACAAAGAAAAATTGTGAATTAGTAGGAAATTGAAGGAAATATCTTTAAGTAAATTCTATTTACAGTGTAATTAGGGTGTCCTGTGTTCCCGCAATTATAGACAGCATTATTAAATATGTATATCATCCTTATCCAGGCTACCGTCCTGAGATTACGTTAGCAGAGATGACTAAAAATAGAAAAAAGCCTCGGGGTCATTGGCCCAAGTGCTGCCCATGATGACTAACACTCTGCTACAAGTAATAATATTACATCCACTTATGTGCATATACTGTATTGTCACTTGAAGTCTTTTGTGGAAGTTAGTGTATGAGGCTTGTTATTTTCTCAGATGGTAAAGCTACACATTATTTTTGGCAAAAATCCTCCAGTTCTTGTATATTCTTGGGCTGTCTTGTATGAACTGCACATTTGAGATCTCCCCAGAGTGGCTCAATTATATTGAGGTCAGGAGACTGAGGCCAGTCCAGAACCTTCACTTTATGCTGCTGTTGCCAATGACAGGTCGACTTGGCCTTGTGCTTTGGATCGTTGTCATGTTGGAACGTCCAAGTACGTCCCATGAGAAACTTCGAGTGCAAATGTTCCTCCAGTTTTTTCTGAGAACATGATGCATTCATTTTGCCATCAATTTTGTACATCTGATCATAGGCATGGTTGACTCCTCTCCGAATGTGACGTGGCCAAAAAGTTACATTTTTGTCTCATCACTCCAAATGACTTTGTTCCAGAAGTTTTGAGGCTTGTCTCTGTGCTGTTTGGCGTATTGTAAGTGGGATACTTTGTGGCATTTGTGTATGTCCTCTGCATGTCCTCCACGTGTTACCGTGGGTTCTCTCCGGGTACTCCGGCTTCCTCCCACCGTCCAAAGACATGTATGTACAGGTTAATTGGCAACTCTAAAGTGTCCCTAGTGAATGAATGTGAGAGTGAATAGTTGTCTGTCACTGTCTGTCTCTATATGTTAGCCCTGCAACTAACTGGCCACTGTCCAGGGTGTACCCCGCCTCAGGGATAGGCTCCAGTCACCTGTGACCCCTAAATGGGACAAAGCGGTAGAAAATGAATGAATGAACAAACAGCCACACCACTGTTTTTTGTTTCAACAGAATCCTTTATATTGAACATTGCTGATTCACAATTCCTTGGATATCTTTTTATACCCCTTTCCTGTTTTATACAGTTTAGTATTTTTCCCAGTAGATCCTTTGACATTTCGTTTGCTTTTGACTCAGAATACAGAAACGTCAGTGCAGCATTGGATGAGAGATGCAAGGGTGTGTCAGGAGCCCAGAAACTCACTGACCTTTTACACACACACTGATTACACACAAACAGATCACAGGTGAGGATGTTACCTTTAGTAGCCATTCAAACCTTTTTGTGTCACTTGTGCATGTTTTCAGGCCAAAATCACCAGGGAATGTAAACTTCTGATCAGGTCTATTTGTGTAATTTCTGTTTTATGTCATTATGATTTAAATAGAGTAAACACAGTTTGACAAAAAAGGGCTTCACCCAACCACTAATAAGTGAAAAAAAGTTTTTTGTGTGATCATTGCAAATGGCCAAAGAATCACAAAATCTGCCAGGGAATGTAAACTTATGAGCACAACTGTAATAATGCTCCAGAGCTTGTTTTGAAGCTGAAGGCCTCATGCAGTGTTTATGAGCGTTTTGAGTGCCTACTAGGAGGGAAAAAAACTATATAAATTAATAAATAAATAAATAAATAAATTTTAAATTTTAAATAAAATGAGAAATGTGTGTTTGTGTGTGTGTGTGTGTGTGTGTGTGTGTGTGTGTTTGTGTGCGCGCAATAGAATTTCTTTTCAACTTAATTAGAATCAACTAATAATGGTGCAGGGGACAATAAATGTGATCATACAAATATAATAAAGATTCCTATAGAAAATTATAATAAAATAAATAGACCAATGTTCTTAAATGTAACAAACAAAACACAATTGTTCACATTGTGTAATTACAATATATATGGGTGATTTGAACATTCCTTGTATCTCGTCTTTTATTGCTCCATATTGCATTCCACATAATTACAGAATATGCTCTAAAATAAATAGGCAGGTATGAAAAGGTTCTGTAGAAATGCTTGAAAAAAATATAGAATTTAATTAAAAAGTTTATTTGAATAGATTTACAAAATGCAAATTAAGTGAACAATCTATGAGATGATTTCTGTAGTTAGTTTTCTAAATATTCAGAATAGAACTTGCCCAGTTATTTTTAAAACTCAGTGGAGTTTGGACAGTAGACCTAGAATAAACTGTTTTGGAGAAAATGCCAAATCAAGTTATGATATTTTGTACGCCTCCTTATGATTTTGTAAATTAATTAAAATAAATCAATTTGATATTTTTTACTTTTTTTTAATTATCTCCAGACCAGCCTAAAATGTTTGCGTAGTACTTTAGTTGAATTAGTTTGTTGAGTTTATAAAGTGAAGACAAATGGAGCGAGAACAGTGCCTTGTGGGACTCCTGTATGTGATTTTTATTTTTAGTCAATATCTTTCTACAACTTTGATTCATACTTTTAGTTTAATGTTTTAAAGGTACTCTAAGTTGTCTTCAGTGTCAGAAGACAAGGTAAGATTTGGTTCAGTTGGCCATGACTGAAGATTTACACATGTATTAAAATGTACCACAGTTACAGTATTTATGACAGTGACTTTCAAGTCCTCAGTGTTTGAGTGTGAGTCCAAGTCCATGTCCAAGTCCAAGACAATCAAAGACTAGTCCAAGTCAAGTCTGAGTCGAGTCCTCTTAAGTTTAACTGCAACTCAGAGTCACTAATGAAAGGTCCAGGTTGAGTCCAAGCTGAATCCACGTCACCAAAGTGAAAAAATCGGAAAACTGTTGGAAGCCAAACTGACACACTGATTGGGATTTTAGTTTTGTATAATTTCATTAAACACTGCCTACAAGGAAGACCCATGACATCAGCTGATCTGAACAGAAACGCAGACAGAGAAATCCGGGAATGCCTGGTGCTCTTCAATGCAGTGCTTGCACCTGAAGAAATATGTGCAGTCTTGTACTCCTCTCATGCTACCTTAAACCTCCGTCTGTGCCTCTAACAAAGCCACCAGGTCAGTATCTGTGCAGACTTATGACTACCCAACCTACCATATTATTAGTTTTCCAGTTTGTATGCAGTCTAAAAAAAATGTGTATTTAATTTCATTGGATTTCCATTAGCTCTGGCCTTACCATGGGCTACTGCTCTTGAGGTAAAAGAGTTCATTGAATACATTTAAAGGTAGCACTTCCCAATTTTTACCACTCATTCACAATTATGATGTTAGTATGACAGATTAATTACTTGTGGTCTTGACTAGTCTTGGTTTAAAATCCTGGATCGTCTGTCTGCCACTAGGACCACACTGTGGAAAAAGACTTGTGTGATTTAAGACTTAATAACTTTCAGACTAGAATTACAAAAAATGCTTTAAAAAAGCGCTTTCAAGACCAATCTGGTGCACTGTGTAAAATGTTGTTGTCTAGGCAAGGCAATTTAATTTATATAGCACAGTTTATACACTGGGTCATTCAAAGTGCTTTGCAGCAATGAAAGACACATTTAAAATACATAGAGGAGATTTAGAAAAAGGAACTTGAGTAAAATAAGGAATAAAAATGTAAACTCCAAAGAATGCAGATAAAATACTTTCAGTTGTCGTTACTGAATGTAGGCGGAGCTAAAGATGCAGGTTTTTAACCTCTTCTTGAACATTGTTAAAGTTGAGGCTGTTCTGCATGAAACGTAAACGCTGCTTCACTATGTTTAGTTCTCACTCTGGTGCACTGGCAAATCAAATTTATACGATGTTAGAAAAATATTAATTAAAAATCATTGGTTTCCCAAATACCTGACAGGTTTTCAAGTCAATTTGAGCAGGACCTGACGTTATCTTTGCAGGGATTTGAATCAGATTTGTCTGATTAGACAATGTCATTATCTTCTCCAATCTGCGACTTCTGACTGTAGCTATGGAGCTGAGGTGTATTCTCTCCCATGGCCTCAGGTTGATAAGTAGTTTATGACAAAAAGTCGTAGAAGATTGCAGTTGTAGAAGAATGAATCACGTTAAATGGTGATAAAACATAGCAATAGCATTTTAATGTGCAACATACAATTTTAAAATGCAGTGTGGCTTTTTAAATTGAGCATTTATTGTTTTTATTATGTGTGTTTGTTTGCTTAGTTTTAGTTTCTATGCACTGATCAAATGTGGCACTTCAGTTTCATTGTACTGCTGTGCAATGACAATAAAACTTCTTATCTCTTATCTCATCAGTTAGAAGTATGTTTTCATTTTGCATTATTCTTAACCTCACTGTGATTTTGGCTTTGATTGGTTAATCGTGGCAGTGGCAGTACAACCACAGACTGCCTCCCACAAATATCTACTGCCACCACATAATGCTTATGTAGAGAGCAACAAGCAAACACTTGCTGATCACTTACCTTACATTTTTTTAGAACAGTGGAACCCAGCTGATGTCCAATCTAGTGCTCACTACTTGAGCGCAGACCGAGCAGCCACTCACTGTGACATCTCTGAATCATAATTCACAGATGATTCTAGTTTGATTATATTCATTCATTCATTCATCTTCTTCTGCTTATCCCATTAAGGGTCACACATTGAGGGTGACTGGAATCTATCCCAGGAGCTTTGGGCATTAGGTCTAGTTATGTCCAGGGCTGACTTTTAAATGGAAATTTTTTTGTACCCTCCTCAGGTACCCGAAGCGCTTCACATGATGCTTTCATTCAACCCATTCACACACATTCACACCTGGGACAGACAGAGGGGGGCTGCTAAAGACATGGCACTCTCTGACCACCACCAAACTCAACTTTACACTCACACACATTTATACACCAGAGCTGTGGCACTGGAGGCAAGGTGTCTTGCTCAAGGACACAATAACAATATGAGGGTTAGGATTATGAGAGTGGCAATAGGATCGTGAACCTTCCGGTTATGGGATGACTGCTCTATCAATAACCATTCACTCTCACAGACATTCTTAATGGGACACTTTAGATGTTCAGATTGCCTTTACATGCATGTGTTTGAACGGTGGAGGAAGCCCAAGTACCCATAGAGAACCCATAGAGAACCCACAGTAAATTTACATTTACATTTATTCATATACCAGGCGCTTTTATCCAAAGCGACTTACATTGTTCTACAGTAATTACAGACACTGGAGGCAAGGTGGGTTAAGTGTCTTGCCCAAGGACACAACGACAGTATGAACTGTGGGGAGCGTGGGAATCGAACCACCTACCTTCCGGTTGAAAGACCACTGCTCTACCCACTGAGCTAATGCCGCCGTAACACAGGGTTTCAAATATACCCACAACCTTCTTGATTCTTATCTTAGATTCTCAGTGTGTACTGTATCTTGCTCTTTTTCCTCTTTTTGCAACAGGGAAACCCAGCTGATCTCTTTTTAAAGACGCAGTCGCTAGTTTGAACACCATTCAAGTTGATACTGATGCTGCTGTTGTAGTGCAGCTCATTGCTGATTTCAACAACATTAATTTAAAGAACTTAGTGGAAACTCTTACTTCAGTTGCTACATCTGCCCAGAGAGCACAAACTGATCACAGCTCACATTCCAATCATTACTAATGATAATGACTTAATCCCATTATCGCCATTAAGATAGCAATAATTAATAATATCCTCACTGTGTCTTAAAATATCTGTCCATCACATTCCTCTTTGGTAAACACAGCGAGAACATCATTAACTCAGATCAGACAAAAGTCAAAACATTCAAACACATTCAAACTCTCTCTGCTGTAAACTGAGCCTCAAGACCTCTCAAGACACTAAGTGTCTTCAGGCAGAGTTAATAACTGTGAAGAAACTGAGATTTGCATTTCCAGCTCTGTTTCTGAAAAGTCACTTTGTAAATATGACACCGATTGTTATTGTACCTAAAAATACCACAGTTCACTACAGTGGTTCCCAAATGTCACCTCAGTTAACATTTGTTATTTTTACTCCTGTAAAAGACGCAAGTCTCGACCTATTTAAATTCATTTTTAATTGTTTTAATTGTCAAACAGGTCTACTCATTTAAAATACTGAAGTTGTGATGTAAATGTGGCATGTTCTAGTCAGTTCTTCTATTCTCATGAGATCCCTGTCACTCAGAACAAGGTGAAGTATCTGTTGACACTGTCTTTAAAACACTCCTTTAAGTTTCTCTATAAACACACCAGTGTTGATGATTATTGAACCTTGACATGTTTCGATGGCGACGTCCTTCCTTGTCCTGTCAACTGGTTTAGACAGGTCTTGACGTCCTCCTGCTGGCCTCTGTTGTCCGACCTCTGTAGGACAATATGTTGGTCCCCTTGTCCCGGTTAACAGTTCTTTGGGCTCCTTTCCGGATCTTAGTCTCAAATTCTGGTCTATTACATGTTTTTTCTTCTGAAATGGCAGATTTTAGTTTTTCATTTTGTTGACATGCATGGTATTTCATACGTTATGTTACATTTCTGCTCCTGATTTATCTTGTTTATTTAAATTTTTGTGTGGTTTTACTGGTGTGTGATGAGGCCGGGATTCTTTGTGGCTAATTTTTTTTTCTCTTTTCTCTTTTTTTTCTTGTTCTTTATTTTGTGTGGCTTTTTAATATTTTCAGCATTTTAGTGCTTTTGTGAAGTAGTCTACCTTGTTTGTTCTTCTCTTTTGTCATTATGTTTGTCTGGTCAAAATAAAAATTTACCTTGATGCCAAATTATCTTTACAATGAATTTGAGGCAATTCTTTAAATAATTGTTAGGCCCCATATTTTGAGGTTAAAGTTTATAGTACTGCTTTTTAATAAGGGTCCAAAGTGTTACTGTATAGTAAAATAGGCCTGCATTTTATGATTTTCTCTCTAGCAACTGTTACACAAGAACTAAATAAATAAATGTTCTGTTTCTGCAAGTGAACTTTACAAGTATGTGTATGTCTACCTACATGGTTTAATTTACCTTCAGTGGTGTATAAAGTGAAGAAGAGAGGTTCAAGTATAGCTCCTTGTGGAACTCCTTTGCAGTTTATACACTTCCTAATCTGACATACTGTGAGCTATTTAACTAGTATTGTCATCAAGACCTCATTGACCAAAACCAAGTCATGTCAGAGACTAGAGCACATGGAGACTCAGTTTTAAAAACTTAATAAAAAAGTCAGGTTTTCATCCAGCCTCATGGAGGGTTAGTGACTGAGGCAGCGTTAGAGTGAGTTTTTAAATTGAAAATATAATGATATAAGTTTGCATCTGCTTACAATAATTATTTCAATAAATAAATAATTTTTGGTCTGTGTTGGTCTTCACACTGAGAGAAGACCCACTAAAAAGACTAAGACCTTTACAAAATAGCCTTAAGACAGGTCTAAGGACGTAACTGGTCTTGAGTTTGTAATGTAACATGTAAGGCTTAATAGGTAAGGGAACACTCCATAATCCTGGCACTGGAACCTATTTGACAGAATCCAGCACAGTTTTCAAAAGTCTGCTACAGTGCGAGTTTGTGTGGCCTTGAATTCTAATCTCTTCTTATTGTTTTTGTTTACTTACAAAATATAGCCACTACGCAGCCTAAGCAGCAATATAGGCTCCGTGACGTTTTCTTTCTGCTGTGTGTTGTGGGAACACACCCCAAAATACCCTTTCTGTGTTCCCTGACCTCCATCTACCCATAACTAAAAATTACATGAAGTATGAATGTAAATGATCAGGAATGAAGACGTTTGTGTATTTAAAAATGTATGTTTTTTGCATAAAAAGTGTATAGGGTTTTATACGAAGATATAGTAACATGAATATAAAAATGATTATTGTTAAAATCACCCGCTGCTGGTGTTAAACCATTACTACTGCCTGGACTAACCCAAGGACTTACCATACTAAACCTAAGATCTACAAGTATTTCCTAAATCTAACAATAACTCTAATCCCTCTCTCTAAATTTAGCTGCAGTATTGTATGTTAATGGTTACTATGGCAGACACTGTGTAGTGACTCAATGACAAACACTTCTAGACTGTATTTCCCTGTGAGCTGATGACGCTGAGCTGCTGACATCACACACAAGCTGCGTGCGTATTAACCAAGAGTCTTACTGTGATAGAAAATGTCCTCAGAGAACTGCGTGACTGAACAACAGGTTAAACCGAGGCGTGCTGAATCAGCCAGTCAGCCAGTCGGACAGGTAGGGTCAGATACAGGAAGTCAGCCACTGCATATAGTGGCACGTACAGCTCTCAGACACTTCTCAGATAGCTCTGGTTCTCAGCAATTGTCATCTTAGGACACATTTTGTTTTACCCTGAACATTTAGATGTCAACTAATTTATCCTCAAACCATTAAGCAAATAAACCTGAAATTCTGTACATATCTATGTTTTTGTTGTTCAGTTTTAGGTTGACCTTCAGGATAATTTTAATGACAGAAATAAGGCAGCACAACATAACCTTTCAGGATTTGAGCTTCCTGAAAAGCTCTGCATCTCCACAGCTGCAAACTCACAAGGGACTGTAAAGTCTGATTATGTATCTTTGTATGTAAAGCTGTGTTATCTAATGAGAGTAATCCTCACAAGATGGTAGTGTGCCCCCCTCACACAGGCCTGGCTGCACCAACAAGGATTGATTTAAGTCTGATTAGTGCTAAAGCATGTTTAGTAAAAGTCAGTTTAAAGTTCTTCTCATTTGCTTTGGCTCAGTTCTTTAATGAAATATGCGGTTCGATTCCTGCTTTCCCCACAGTCCATGCTGTTGTTGTGTCCTTGTCCACTTAACCCTCCTTGCCTCCAGTGTCTGTGGCACTGGTCTATGAATGTGTAAGAATGTTTAGTGAATGTATTTGGTGATGGTTGGAGAGTCCGTCTGCCACGTCTCTGTCAGTCTGCCCCAGATGTACCTTACCACCACCAGCGTGTGACTGTGGAGTGAATGAATAATTGATAAGCATCTTTGCGTCCCTCGGAAAAGCGCTATATAAAACTGATATAATAATAATAATATTAATAATAATAATAATAATAATAATAATAATAATAATAATAATAATAATAATAATAATAATAATAATAATAATAATAATAATAATAATAATAATAATAATAGATGTCTTTAGATTTTGTACACTGAGGCTCAAATGGTGACATTTTATGGTGACAAAACTATCTTTATAAACATAAAGTAAATGTTTTGGTGCTTGGTGGTACAAGTTTTTGCAAACAAACAAAAAAACTAAATTTAGTGGGTTTGGCTATGAAATCATTTTTTTAATATACAGGAATTAAAAACAAAGGCTCCTGCTTTTTCACACCCCCAATGGATGACGTTGTTTATGCTGGAGCTTGCAGGTTGTTGGTGCAGCACACTCAACAGAGCCTGTTTTTTGTAGTGACAAAACAGATTAGGTTAATGGTGCGTATAATATGAACATTACAGAGGTTATACAGTCCTACAGACAAAATGAACACACGGACTGACAAAGGTTTACCTAAATCTATTGGTAGATTACTGTCAGTGTTCACAGTCACAGCATCGGCCAACTACTGCTGTGTTTCTCCTCCGCCAGGACAAAAAAAGTGTATAGTACAAAATAAAAGAAAGGTCATTAATGGTGAAATCTCTGGTATCAGTAGGTAGGTCCCAGCACTATCCCAGGACAAACACAAAAGAGGAACTTAACCCTGGACTAGTCTCAGCCCCAGGAGGAAACTCAGGATTTATTTTTCTTTCAGTGTCAATTGTTCATTTGTATTGCTGCTTTGTTGCTAGGGTTCATTGTCTAAAGCAGGAAGTTTTTCTTTTCTTTTCTTTTCAAATTTTGACCCATTCAAAATCTTCAACCCCCCTTTGTACCCACCCAAGGTTTGTGAAGAATCCTATAGTAAAGTGCAATTACAATGGAGTGACAATTACAGTCCAGAGAGGGTTCTGCAGTCGTGGCTCTGAATCACAGGGTGGAGTCAGTGAATTAAAGATGTTCCATTGTTGAGCTGCATATTTGTGTTTGATAGAGGATTGAGTGGTTGGGCCCGTCTTTTTTAATACTCGTGTTTACAGAAAGCCCCGGGCCTGGAGCTGAAACCTGCCCATGCCTTACTCCACACATGAAACTGAGGAATGCAGAAAGGAATGTGAGCGCAACTGACTTTTTTTCTGTGTTTGTATCTGTTGTCTGTTATTGTCAGCAGATGGAAAAATATTACCTGTCCACACTCCACGAACTGCTCTCAAAAGTCAGACACATAATATTTGACATTTAGTTTTAACATCTCAAATAATAGCTATAAATGAGGAGCAAAATAAAACTAAATGGTCTATCTTAACCAATACACTCATTAAAAGGTTTTGTTATATTAAGGCAAACAAAATAATGAGATTTGAAAAAGGAAGTGCTAAAATGCAATCTGCACCATCACCACTAGATGTTGCTAAACAGGCCAAAAACTACACCCCACCTTTTCAATTTACTTTAAACTGAAGCAGAATTTCCTACAATGTTCAAAATGTGAGATTTTGGTGCACTAATAAAAGAGGAACTATAAATAATTATAATAAGAAATATTCACTGAATGTTATATGAATAACTGTGGGACTATAGATTCCTTGGAAACACCAACTCTCAGGACCTGAAGTGGAAAACTACTGCAGTCATTAAGGCATCACAGTGTGGTTTGGGGCTGCAACCCACCAGGACCAGACCTGACTACAGCGTACTGTGAGAACAGCAGAGTGGATTATAGGAGCTCCCCTGCCCTCTCTACAAGAACTGTACACCTCAGAACCAAGTCTCTGAAGATGTAGGCAACATCATAAAAGACCCCACTCACTGAAACTTGAGCCTTTAACAACTCTCACATCAGGAGTCACACTGCCCTTGCATAGCTACTGACGATGAGACTAGAACAGCCTGGTCCAATCAGGTTTAGTTTCAGGTCAAACCCCTCCCTCTAGAGATATAAGCTCAGCTCTCTTACAGTTGATCTCAGAATTGATAAAGTCTCTTGGAGAAGAGAGGAAATGTCTTCACCTTGAAAACTAGGTCCAGATGCTTTTGCTTTAACCATTTCTTCAAGATGACTGTGATGACTGAGAACCTTCACAGACACCTGTCTACTTCTATTTTGTTTTACTGAACCATGAACAATTAGATGATAGATCATCATATCATCATTATATTGTGCAAATAAAAGGTTTATAAACCTTAGCATTTTTATAAACTGTAGTAATTATAATTACTTATATTCCATAAATTCATTGACACTATAGATTTATTTAGCTTACAAATAAAATACATTAATTTACACAAATAAACACATATGTAGTACACGGCAGAGTGGTTAACCCTCCTGCCTCACAGCAAGAAGGTCCTAAAAAGGAATGTTTTGTTTTCGACTATGCATTAGCTCCAATGACAGTATATACTATGGACAACTTCTGCCCATTGGTCCCCTATTCACCTATATAGTCATTATAACAGGGCGATGAAATGGTGGTTACATCCGGGCTTTTCGGCTTTTACTGCATAAAGAAAAATAGTTTTCAGATTGCATAAACGGTCATATTAATCAAAAATTAAAGATGGCTCTATAGACCGGAGCTTCTTTTCATCTTTTCCAACATGATTTTTACACTTGTAAAGTCGCCAAAGGATTTCTCCTTATATTTACGCTTTTGGAGCCTGCCCTCTGGTGGACGGAGGTATATCGCTGATTGCTCTTTATTTCGCCGTATGGCGGCGCTCTTACTCAAGGACCTTTTAAGAGGTTCCATGAGAGAGACTTGATTAGCTCCTACACTGGTTATTGTGGAGAATCAGATACAATCAGATAGATGGCGCTATTTCCACAAACTGTCTATAGACGGCTGCTGCGTGTCAGTAGAAGAAGTGGCAAGCGTCACTTATGTCACTCTAATGTTGGTGTAGCCGATAGAACCAAGGTTGTGGAGATGATAGAACGTTACCAATATCTGACAGAAACAGGCTATCGTCTAATTATCAGAAGATACGAACCCGACAACTAGGTCATTTATACAGTAAGGTAGGCTACGTGTGTTTTTTACAGGTAACAGGATTATGCTAGTGAGCTAACGAACGGCTAAAGCTAAACAGTTTTTTTGACGGAGAACAAATACTATCCCGTTTATGTGGATAATTCTTAACGTTGTAATTGAAAATCAAGCTTTATTGGTGTGTTAAAGTGCAACTGTATGGCAATTTCATCATATTGTTGAATGAATAAGATTTAGAGAATGTAAAAATTGTAAGTTTAGTCAAAAATCTTGCAGGCGTAGTACGTTGTAGCCCACTTTGAGTGCTGACTACTTTTTTTATTAATATTTTTTGTGACAGGTCGGGATGAGTGCCCCCTGTGTCCTCTTGTCTTTGGCCCGGACCTTAACTCATTCCTGTGTCGCAGCAGGACGCCTCCACAGTGGGCTGCTGACCTCTGTCACAAGGTTTGTCATATGAGAAAAAGGATATTATTATTGTTCTGTTGCCTGCTGCAGACCTAACTACAGACACTGCACAGAATGAGCAAATAAAACAGTCATATATTACACAGAGCGAGACAATGAAAGTATAACGGGCCAAACAATGTTCCCCATGTTATTTTTTTGTCTTAAACTCACTCTACATAACTCAGCGACACAAAGACAAACGCACATCTACACTGAATTTCTGCAAAACAAATATGTTGGACAGCATACACACCGAGCAGCAAAAGACTTAACTGTTTATGTTGAGTCACTGAAACTTTTAATGCAGTCAAATAAACCTTTTTATGCATAATGCTTCTCAATAAACACATTTCTAAACCTTACAACTTCATATGATATCATTATACAGTATTTTTTTTTTCATTTTGCTTGCTCCTCCTACATTTCAGCAGCTTCTCTCTGGTTGCCCATTGGGTCAGTGAGCTCTAATTCTATACTCTATCTGGAGCTTAACCTGCTCCAGAGCAGTTTAACCGTTTAGCTCAAACTTCCATAGAGATCTACCTCGAGAGAAATTGAACCAGCTTGTATAACCCCCTAATATAGTGGTTGTGGAAACACTGTGGTGCATAGGAACTGAGAGTCACTGTCCTGGCCCTTTAAAAATTTCTCATGATTTATCACTTGTAGGTCAAAGTCCACTCGCTTTTTCACATAACTGCAAAAACTCCACACAGACAAAACACTAACAGAATCCTCTTCATTGACAGGAGAATGTTGTCTAAAAGACAAACGGACCATCTGGACAGGACCGCCACCAACTCCAGACAAAATGTAAGTTGCTCATTTGTGTATTTCCTTACATAATCTACACGTGTTCAATGATCTACAGGTGCTCACCTGCTCTATATTGTGCACTTATCATGTTTTTATTTCACAGGCGCTGTATCCCGCTGAGGTTTGTGGCATCATAAATGAATCAGTAACTGTAAAACGACTAAGGATAGCTGTGCATCAAGACTTTACCTTTAAAGCCGGACAATGGTGAGTAGATGAACATTCATAAGTTTACTTACACAAGTTTGGCTTCATTGCCACAAGGAAATAACATAAACAAACTCAAATTTTGAATCAAATGCTTGAAAATTGAGCCTGAATCCCTATGCGTACTGAATAACTGCCTTATTCAGTACGTTTACCTGCAGAGCTTACTCCAAGTATGCTCATAGCTTAATTAAGCCCTCGCAGCAGGTGTTTCAACTCTAGTCCGAGTTTAAGTCCTGTTTCTCTCACTCAGACTAATGACACATTTATGTGGCCTTATGTATTTACTAAATTACGCCTTTGTTAAAAAGAGAGAAGTACACCAAAAAGTCTTAATGGGTCTAGGATCCTTCCCCTCATAGCAACTTCATCTCAGTAGATATCTGTTGAGCTAACAGAAATCCGGAATTGGACTGGCTTTGTAATGCTTCTCTGATTGGTTTCCAGAGGCAGGTCCGTGTATAGATCCATGGGTACTGCCCTGTAAAATCTTAAATCCTTCAAGACCAAAAAAAAGTATTAGGCCACATTTGTCCACTTAGAATGTAGGCAAGCGGTTCAAAGTAAAGTTTAATACTTTGTGTAATACACAATTGTTTCCACAAGGTGGTGACATTGTAGTAATGTTCATTTCATGGAAAACTTTGTTCATCATGTTTTTAAAATGAAATGTGGATGGATATTTTTTGCAACTTATTGCTGAGAGGTATCTTACAGTTATCAGATAAATTCTATTATTTTTGTCCAAAGTACAGATCAGATGTCTGTAGGCGTTTTTGAAGCCCTGTTTTCACACAGGTTTATTTGTAGAAGTCCTGGCAGTAAAACTGTTGGGGGCTTGTTAATATTGGAATACACTACATTTGGACTCAAAGGCTACATTTGGAAACGATTAAAGAAGTTGGGCTTACTTCATCAAAATAATCACAGTAGCTCGTTAAGGATCTGACAAAGCCCCAGTGCGTCTGTCAGTCTGCGCTGCCAACAGTGAATGTATCAGGCCCATACTGTCGGTGGGCGGTGGTGAGAGAGCAGCAGCCAGTCGCCCCGCAGAGTCTGCTAATGAATGGAAATGGATGGAAATCCTTCAGTTTGTGTGTTTGTGGGAGAAAAACAGTATTAAGTCTTCAGGTGCGAGAAGAGAAGGGAGGTGGGACGAACATATGTGAGCGTTCACAACACATTCGAACGCTTCAGTTTCTCTGCTCTAATAGTAGGTCCTTGTTTAGTGGCAGCGTGAGTCTCTAGTTAAATATTTTAACTGAGGTTTTTAACAAAAAATAGCAGACCATACGTGGTACATCTAAATTCAATGGAAGTCATGTTGTATTGACGGTAATTTTCACACTTTTTTGTAAAAGTGGTATGTCTTAGTTCTTAGATATACTTGGGATAAAAGGCTCTACCACAACAAGGCATCTAACTACAAAACAATGAATATATTTTACAATGACATATAACACATAACATATATAACTCAATCAGAGACTTCAGTTTCATTATGGCACAACCAAATATCAAAAAGTAGTGGCACCCGTGTGCCTAATGGAAACTAGTTTACAGGCTTATGTTTCTTTATATACTTGATCTGCATTTACTTTTTATTATGTAAGTGGCATATTGCAAGTCAATATGCAACATGTTATGGCATCTTCTTGTTTATTATTGTGCTGCCCTAATATTTATTGTAATTTTTGGGATGCCCCATTTTCCATCCACACACAGCATTTTTAGACAGTGATTTTCAAAAACAAAGTCAAGATTTGTAAAAACACCACTGTATAGATAATTAGAAAGGCAAAGACATGTATGCTATAGCTCTATTTTTCAACATGGCCATTGTTGTGTAATTAGCGGGGCATATTCATGGCATTGCTCATAACAACATGTTTGTAGAGAGGAGGCATTAGTCTCATGTGGAATCTGTTTCCAATGCTTTGTTATAGATGGAACTATGCCATGTGTATGCTAGGTATCATGGTTACTCAAGTAACTTTTAGGTAATATGGCCTGGTTCTGTTGAGCCTGTGGCCATCCCTACGAAGGTTAGAGGTGGACCTACACTACATTAGTGCCGGAACTATGATGCCGTTTGTGTTTGGTTTATAGTTTTGTTTTGGTGATGGTATTTGTTTTGTTGAGCAGTGACCACTGGTGGAGGTGTTGGGTGAAGTGTAGGCACAAATAAAAGAGTCTATAAGGTGCTTGGGTGGCGGAAGGCCCACACATTTTTCTGCTCTCTTTTGTATCATGCTCGCTTACCTTTGCACTTACCTCCTTTTATGCATCTGCCATAAAAATACTCTATAAACCTCTACCATCAGGACCAAGTTCTTTCAAAGCCTGCCTTACCAGACCCCATTCATCTTCTTTGCAAAGTGAAGTCTGGGTCTGGAACCTAACTTTCTCAATACAACCTGACCAGTCAAAATCTTTTATCTGAAATGGGGCAGACTTTATGTGATGGTTTGTTTCTCTGATTTGTTGTATGTTTTTCAAATTATTTCGGTCCAGAGAAAGTTTATTCTGTGCCTGTTTGTACAGCCCCTAAATTCTAATTAGTTGAGTGGTTATCCAATTGCATTCAAGCGGTTGTTTAATCTGAGTCAAGTCTGACTCAAACTAACAGACCCCAGACTAATAGTTTGTAAAGAATAGAATTGGGGCAGATGAACCGCATATACTTGCATATTGCATTTTTCAGGAGAAGTAACATTTTGTTAGTCGAGTTGTATGATCTACAGTCAAACATTCTTACTCAGTTGTCCAATAATGTCACCAACATTCACCAGGAAAGATGGAAAATTAGAGTCTGGAAAAGTAGGACCTCTGGGTCTGAATTTTAAAAAAGCCCCTTGTATTTTTCTGACTGAACTCCTGTTTAGATGCAGCCTGAGGTCATAACACATGTAAGTCAGTGTGGTTTTGCGCAGTGGAACATTTTGAACTTAAACTGCTGTTGGTTTTTACTACCTTTTGTCTAAATGACTCTTTGTGGAAACTTACTTAATTTTCTTTTCCTGTTGACAGTTGTATTTGTTTTTAATCAAATTTTTTGTTAAATGGGGCAGTTCATGGAACATATTCCTGACAATTATTACAGGAGACAGATATCATTGGTTAACATGAAGAGCCAAAATATAAGTGTATTATAATTATCCCACCATAACACACTAAGGGCTGTAGGGAAGAGAAGAGGCCCAATAACAGAGCAGACATAATGGACATAATTTCCATCCATCCATCTTCTACTACTTATCCGGGGCCAGGTCGCGGGGGCAGAAGTCTAAGCAGAGAGGCCCAGACTTTCCCTACCCCAGCTCTTCCGAGGGGATACCGAGGCATTCCCAGGCCAGCCGAGAGACATAGTCCCTCCAGCGTGTCCTAGGTCTTCCCCGAGGTCTCCTTCTGGTGGGACATGCCCGAAACACCTCCCTTGGGAGGCCTCCAGGAGGTATCCGAAAACAATGCCCGAGCTACCTCAGCTGGCTCCACTCGATGTGGAGGAGCAGCAGTTCTACTTTGAGCTCCTCCCGAGTGACCGAGCTCTTCACCCTATCTCTAAGGGAGTGCCCTGCCACCCTGCGGAAAAGCTCATTTTCGTTGCTTTTAAATGTATTTGATTTAGTGGCTGTAACACTGGTAATTACTGTAGAACAATGTAAGTCGCTTTGGATAAAATCGTCAGCTAAATGAATAAATGCAAATGTAAATGTAAATGATTTATTTGGTCCATATGTTGTTAAACTGATCAACCTTTCTCTTTTAACTGGTTCTGTGCCCAGCACTTTTAAACAAGCGGTCGTCAGCCCCATTCTGAAGAAGCCCAATTTGGATTCTTTTGAACCAAACAACTAGAGGCCAATCTCTAAATTGCCTTTTTTATCTAAAATCCTGGAGAGAGATGTGGCGGAGCAGCTGACTGCGTTTCTTAATGAAAATAAATTTATAGATAAATTTCAGTCAGGCTTCCGAAAATGTCATTCAACTGAGACTGCCCTGCTGAGGATATCAAGTGACATTATGATGGAGGCTGACTCTGGGTAGTACTCAGTCATGATCTTACTGGATTTATCGTCTGCTTTTGATACTCTGGACCATAATGTATTGTTAAAGTGTCTGCAATATGAAACGGGTTTCTCTGGATCAGTTCTAAAGTGGTTTTCCTCTTACCTGAGTGACAGATCATTTTGTGTCTGTATTAACAATATTCTTTTTGAAATGACCTCTCTGTCATATGGAGTTCCTCAAGGCTCAGTCCTAGGTCCTCTTTTTTTTTTAATTGTACATATGCCCTCTTAGTGAAATAATTCACGGTTTTAAAAATGTGTCTTATCACTTTTATGCTGATGACATTCAGTTGTACTGTTCTTTTAAAGACTCTGAGTTTTATAAACTTACTGATTTGTTGGACTGCTTGTCTTGCATAAAGAACTGGTTATACAATAACTACCTACAGCTGAATACAAAAAAGACTGAAACTTTAATCTTTGCACCTGAAAAATATCTCAAATCAAACAACACCTTGGTTCCCTGGGTTCTTATGTCCAGTCGAGCCTCAGAAACCTTGGTGTTCTGTTTGACCAATCTATGTCTCTGGACAGTCATTCTAGACAGTTGGTCAAAAACTGTTTTTATCATTTGAGAAACATTTCTAAATTGAGAGTGTTACTGTCTAAAGCTGACTTGGAGATGATTATTCATGCTTTTCTTTCTTGTCTTGGTTATTGTAATTCTCTTTTTATTTGTTTGAACAAATTGTCTCTGAGTCGGCTATAAATGGTGCAAAATGCTGCAGCCAGGCTTTTAACTGGAACCAACAGAAGGGCCCACATTTCCCCAGTTTTATCTTCACATCATTGGCTTCCAGTCAAATTCAGAATTGATTTTAAAATTTTAGTCTTGACTTTTAGAGCTCTACATGGACAGGCCCCCCAGTACATCACTGACCTGCTGACCCCTTACTCATCCTCACGCACTCTTCGGTCTTCTGGTCAAAACCTTTTAACGGTCCCCAAAACACGTTTTAAAACCCGGGGAGACCGGTCTTTCCAAGTTGTCGCCCTTCCCCCTTCTTTATTTATGAATGTGTTATGGACAAACATTCATAAATGTGTGAGAGCATTTTAAATACAAAACCATCAATTCAAGCCAAAACATATAAACAACAAACAAATATGACAAAGATGCCTGTCATAATTCATTTCTCTGAAAACAACAGGCACAAGGAAAAATGCAGTAAGCATTTCTTAAGCATTAGTTGTTGCCACTAACTAAACTGTTACTGTTTAATTTGCAGCTTCATCTTAAAACATGTGCAAAATCAGAATACAAAGATTTATTTCCTGTGTTTTCCCGTGTGGGGTAACATTTTAATTAAAATGCTTATTATTAGTTTTGTAACAACATTTAGGATTTAAACAGAAATACACAACTTAAGGCATACTTAACCTGTCACTCATCTCCAAACCGTCCTCACACATTTTCTTTTTTTAATCACCCAAATAAACTTTGGGTTAAAAAAAAACGTGAATAGCGTGAGCTATTCACTCACATTGTTTGTAAATGAGGTCAAATATGCAACAAACGAGTCAAGTACCAAACTTTCAACAGAATAAAGAAGTTAACAGACAAATGAACAACTCGCCACATTATTAGATGTCCTCACTTATTTTCAATCCTGACATGATAACTGGAAGATAAAGGGCTTTCATTCAGCTTTGACACTGACACTGACACGGGCTTAGGAGTGGTATTTTGTGAATAACATAAATGTTCCCTCTCCACCAATAACGTCAGTGAATCTCTGTAATGTTTTGCTGAGGCTCAAATTTTTTATTTTAGTTGTTTCTAACTCATTATTATGCTATGCTAAACATGTTGAATTTGCCGCTGCTCTGTCCGTAACCATAGTAACTTGAGGACCCGCTCGTGTACATAGCTGTCCTAGAAGTGTTGGCTATATGATGTTTGAAGTTTAGGTGCTCCTCTTTGTAACAAGCCATAATAAAAACAAACTCGAGCTCATTCTTTTAAAACTTTGTTATATTTCTGTCATTACACTCTTTTAGATTCTCAGTCGAGCCTTTTATGCTTGTTTTCATGATATAGGCAGGTATTTATCGCCGAAAGTTCCCATCTGAGTTAGCCTTGTGGCCCATTTTTATCCACCAGTGACACAGTGACACTTTCCTGAAGTCCGTTTAAAAAAAAAAAAAAAAAAAAAAAGTAAAATAAATGGAATCTGTCAAATTTCTGTAGTAAACACAACAAAGATTAAAAAAGAGTGCTAAAGAAGTGGTAAATAAAAACCAGAGGTAACATGTACACATTCTTAGATGATGTCTACATGTTACAAAAACATTGTTACTACTTCCTGTTGTGTGATAAAACCAAGGCTTTACACCACTCATGCTATACTGCACTTTTTTAAGAACAACGTGAAATGTAAGAGACTGAAATGACTAACAAGAAAAAGAGCTACTCTTGTCCAAAGGGTGTCATGACAGTAATCAACAAAGATATCACTTCCAGCATGTTCTCTTAGCACTGTAACTCATATCAAATTGTGTTGTGTCCAGGGTGGATTTCTTCATCCCCGGAGTGGAGACAGTGGGTGGCTTCTCCATGTGCTCCAGTCCAGGTCTGCTGCAGAGAGAAGGTGTGATTGAACTAGCTGTGAAATTCACCAAACACCCTCCAGCTCACTGGGTCCACACCGCGGTGAGTAAGGGCTGCTTCCACTCTCCAACTCAGTTGTACTAGAGCTGTGCAATTAATTGCAATTTCAATTAAATCACAATATAATAAATCACAATTAAATCACAATATAATAAATTACAATTTTCAAATAGCAATTACTTGTCATGTTACAAGAAATTGAAGTTGATGATTTTATTGAGACACTATGCGACATTGGGTATTACAAAGAGAAAATAATTGAGGCACTAACAGAGTTCTCCAAACTCACTATCAACAAGTTGTTGCAAACAGTTGAGAGCAGTAGTCAGTGTTGGCAAAGAGGCAAAACTGTAAACAGAGGATGTCGTCCCGAGTCTGAACCATCTCTGAGCCATAAGTTATTATTTCATAACACAGTCAGACCCGTCTTAAACTAAGTGTTCACCTGTTTGAGGCCCTTGTCAGAGACATGTAATAATGTTCTGGATCATGTGCTGCCTTCTGTGAGTCTCTGCTGCAGCCACTGACAGTAAAGAGCAGAGGTCTTAAGTAGGGATGGGCATTTTCCACAAATAAAATATTAGAATTTTTCTTTTTAAATTAAGTTTAATTAGACGTTAATTGAACGTCATTTTTGAACAAGCATACTAAGGAATATATTCAGAAACAAACTGAATTTATAATTTCTTTTATTCCTTACCACGTGCACCCCAATAGGTTAAAGCATAACGTATAAAGGTGATTTCCGACATTATTAGAAAATAAGTAGTGTTTATTTATGTAAACATAGTCTCTATGTTCCTTTTTGATAGCCAGAAATAAGCATCAAGGATAAAGCGTTGGCATGCAAGGCTGAACATAGCAGTCAGAAAGCACTGCTTTGAAAATACATTCAAGTAATTTGAAAAGACATGTCAACTAATTTATCAAATCTCAAAATAGTCAGGATAAAATACAGTTGGCCAATGTTTTTTGGTGGCTGTAATCTAGCAGTTACATTTGGTTTGCACACTAATGTGATATTAGCATCCACAATTTGCTATAGCATAATGTGCCAATTTACTCATCCCATTGAGATGAGTTCATGAATATGTCAAATAAGAACACATAACAAGATTAAATTTTTCCCCTAAAAGCTACACATAGTACCTTTTTTTTTAATGTCCGCAGACCAAATCTGGTCCTTTCGTGAAGTACTTCTGGTCCTCACATTAATTATTAATGTTAATACATTCTTGCTATTATTATTAATAAATAACAGGTGAAAATAAATAAAAAGGTAACAGTTTCTGTCTCAAATGGGAGTTGAGACATGAGACCAGTGTTTATTATTGGGTTTAATTAAGGTTTTAGTTTTCAGCTAAAGTTAATAAGAACTAATTAAGGAACACAAAACCAGGTCTAAATCCATCAGTGGCAGGATTATTGGGGATTTTAAGTTACTTTGCTAATATCCACTTATACAAAGTACCTAGCCTTATAAGCAAATTAAATTGTATCTAAACGCATGTAGAATTTGATTTTATATGTTTTATTTATAAAGTCACAAATGAACAAACATTAGCTTATATTTTAAATAAATATGGGGACAGTTGACATTTACTTGACTGTTGGAACTGGCTTTTAAGACGGTACTGGGACGGTCTGTAGTTAGTCTGGAGCCCCGATTTGTAAAATAATGAAAGAGCACGTGTTCCGTTCTAATTGTAACAAAATTTAATCGTGATATCAGAACCGTGACTCAAATGAAATGGTGAGTTGAGTGAATCATTACATCACTAAATACTACTATTAAAAAGAGCAAACTCTTAACTCTACACTGTGTCCCACCAGAGGACAGATGTAGAATATTATTTTCTGAACTAAAAATTTAATTAAGCATTTATTGAATGAATGAGGCTGAAGCAGAACAGACTATTGCTAAAGTTAAAGTTTTAAAGAATTGCCTAAATTATTTAATAGGCTGAATTAACAATAGTTTGGGATTTTAAAAGACTATAAAACATATATCCTTTTTAATTAAAGATTTCTGGACTGGTTGATCTTGTTGGCTTGTTGCCCAGTGGCCAAGTGCTTATGTTCTTTTCACGTTCAACCAAGTGCATTAAAAAGTGTTCACTGTATAGGGATTCCAATATGTTTTAGTGACAAATCCAAACTGTAAGCATGGTTTCATAATTATCATGATAATATCATTAGTGGCAATTATTGTGGCCAGGATAAGCGTGACAAAATTCTAAAATCATCCCATACCTATCTTTGCTACATATACTTTTTAGTTTTTCTCTGGACTAAAAAGGAAATACAGTTTTCACTCCATTACAGGAGACAAAAAGACAAAAGACAAGAATGTTTGAAGATGATTGTCAGAGAAATAAAGTGGGCCAGGTATAGAACAAAGCCCCCATGGTTTAAAACGGAAGGCCCATGGCCAAATCCAGCCTTGTGAATTAAAAGATAGCAATAGGGCAGGATTTCCACACATCCATGAAATCTTGTTTTTACCGGGACAGTACGGTGCAGGTTGGATCATTTCTGGTGTGTTTTCATTACCAAAAGGGGTCCGAAGTGTCCCCAAAAAAAGTGTGCCAGCTCACTTAGGGTACCCTTCAGCTAGGTGTCCTAAGCGGGTCCAGCTTTATGGTACGCTTTGGGAGGAGCGTAGTTAAACAGCTGATTAAATGATAGATAATCCTCACTCAAGTGAAAATGAGAAGCAAAAAATAAAAACATTAAGTGAAAATGTTTTTTTTAAATAGAAGCTAGCATTTTCAATGAGTAAGTGTCGTACGGCTCTCACTTCATAAATTTAAACACTTCATTAAACACAAGCAGAACCTATGCCTCAAATATTACTATAGTGAGTTTAGAAAGTTGCTTGTTCTATAGGTTTTTTTTTTTTTCAGCAGTACATACTTGTTTATGATAAACCTCCAGACCCCTCCTACATACCGGACTTTATTCATGCGAAAGCATCTACAAATATGTCTGTATGGAAGATTATTATAACTTGAGTCCTAATGTGAAGTACGTTTCCTCCCCGTTTGTTTCTCCACAGCCTGGTGTTTGATGAAGAGCTCGAATGCAGCGCTCAGAGCTGCTCCTGTGTGTAAATAACTCAGAGAAAACGGCGTGCTCTGCCACTGTTTGATGGTTCCTTTATCTGATGGAGTACTCTGTCTCCTCTCTGAGCCTCTGTGGTGTAGAGGCTGTGATAGCAGATTAAGGCTATGTGCAGTATTATGTGTATGTATGCTCATATGTACAAAAGCAGATGAAGGCATATTTACTGAGACTCTCTTTACTTCAAAAGACCTCTCTGTTCAGCTGAAGATGCTCTGTGTGTTTGATGTCTATTGCTTTTACATTCTTACTTTGTTTCCAAGGATACTTTGAGTCTTTTAGCAAATGGCAAATGGAGGCTTCACTTTTTAAGTAATTCTTTAGGTCTATGGTCCCACTGTGTCTGACTGAACTGTAGGCTCAGATCAGGGAGGGGAGGGGACAGAAGTGAGCCTTAAACTCACCACTTTACTCCATTTAATGGAATCCACAGACAATCTGTTACTTTCCTTTGTAACCATATTTTCACATGTCTAAACTAACTAAACTAAAATGAACCAAAAGCTGAACAAAAACCAAAAAAAACATTACGTTGTAGTAGTAAAATCTAGTTTATTTCAAATATAAAATCTAGTTTCCCAGAGCCTTCCAGGTAGACACGCAGAAAGGCCCTGTACTTTGAGTGTGAAACTAAGGTTCTGCTTAAGATACCATTGGGCACAATTTTGAAGAAGCCCACATGGTCACCTGAAGTGGTGATCTTTTGTGGTGGGGATCTCTATTGTCCATGCAGCTGCTCAGAGATTTTCAGTGCTTCTTGTGGCATGCCTTCGAGCTCCTGTCAAGCCTTGCTGGCTTGTGAGACTCCTGAGACACCTAATGAGGACCAAGCAGAAGTGGACTGCGGGTGATTGTGGAAGCAAAAACTCAGGCCTAGGTGGAGTGAGGCATGGCTATGGAGAAGGACTATTGACTGGCCTCGAATAGATTCCAGCAAACTGTTTGGCACCTCAGGATGAGAAAGCTGTGTTGTGCCAACACTGCTTACAGAGGGTGTGTGTGTGTGTGTGTGTGTGTGTGTGTGTGTGTGTGTGTGTGTGTGTGTGTGTGTGTGTGTGTGTGTGTGTGTGTGTGTGTGTGTGTGCGTGTGTGCGTGTGTGCGTGTGTGCGTGTGTGCGTGTGTGCGTGTGTGCGTGTGTGCTGATGGTGAAAGAAATACTACTGAAAAATGAAAACTGAAAATCCTACTGACATTCGTTTTGAGGAAGCAGAGGCTAGGGGGCTGTCTAGTCCCTAGGAGCTTGGTTCACATTGCCGGCAATATGTCAAACCTGTTCATATGCATGCTGAACTTGGGCAGTGTTCTGTTCCTTCAGAAGGGTCCCCTGGATCTGTCCTTTTTGCTATTTATTGGCCAATCTATGGTCATACTCTCACCTATGGTCATGACCAAAAATGTCAGTACAAGTGGAAGAAATTAGTTTTCCTCGGCAGGAGGCCGAGTGCTCTTTTACATTGCACTCTTTCCAATTACACCGTCATCTCTAGAGCTGCTGCTACAGCATATTCTCATTAACAGTCGTGTTTTAAAAACTGCATTTTTCCACAAATAAAATATTAAAATATTTAAGCTAAAATTTTAATAATATTCAAATATTTGTTTATTTAAATTTAGTTTAATGACAGGGGCTTTAATTTACGAAACTTATTTCTGAACGTCAATACTTAAGTTTCAGTTTCTCTCTTGTTTGATTGCAGCAGTGTCATTAAAGAGGTGACTTGACTGTTTTTTCTGCTGCTGTCACAGAGCAGAGCAGGCTCACTTTACTCAACTCTCCCGTGTGTCCCGTGTGTTATACTGTCACGCTAACAGCTACACCTGGCCAGCAGCAGCGCATTACACACACGGCACAGAGACGGAGCAGGAGAATGTATTTTTATTAAAATTAAATTAATCAGCAAAATTCAAATATTTTTATTTTTTTTATATTTTGCAGCTAAAATATTCGAAGATTTTTGACCATCCCTAGGTCAGACACCTAGGAGATGTTGCAAAATTTTTCTCAAACCAGTTGAATTTAAAACAAAATCTGGACCAAAATGTACAACGCCATATTAAAGAAAGGCTCAGTGGGTAGAGCAGTCGTCTTTCAACCCGAAGGTAGTTGGTTCGATTCCCACTCTCCCCGCAGTTCATACTGTCATTGTGTCCTTGGGCAAGACACTTAACCCACCTTGCCTTCAGTGACTGTAACACTGGTAATTACTGTAGAACAATGTAAGTCGCTTTGGATAAAAGCGTCTGCCAAATGAATAAAAAAAAAAAAAAAAATTCAGAACTGTCAGTACCACAGACACAGCCTTGTAATATCTGTCCTAGAGACCAGACCAAGGTCTAGACCACAGCCTGAGGTCCTGGTGAGTATCGGGGTTTTTAATGACTTTATATTCTTTCTCCTCAGTGTGTTTTGGGCTCTCAGGTGGCCCTTCGTGTCGGGGGGGACTTCTTCTTCGACCCCTTGCCTTGTGACCCCTCGGTGGATCTGCTACTCGTGGCCGGTGGTGTCGGAATCAACCCCCTCTATTCCATCCTGCTGCACACCTCAGACCTGCTGCGACTGAACCATGCCTCTGGAGGGAGGGGCTACAACATAGGCTCCACTCACATATTTTACAGTGCCAAGAACACACAGGAACTGCTTTTCAAGGTATAAGTTTCAAATGTTTATAAAGTTAAAGTGTCAATGTTTTCTAGGTTTTAAGTGTTAACATGTAATGATAACTTGATACATCTCTTTAATGACCTGTTGAATTGCATTGATGCAAAATGTAAACATTGATTGAACATAGTATATGGTTACTGCTAAATCCTTAAACACGCTTTTATTTTGTAATTAGCCCGCCACATCTGTCTACTTCCTGGTGCATACTGGCTTTACAGAGTGTAAAGAAACAAAGTGGTGCTCAAGTAATCAGAGATGGAACTGGCACTAGGGACATGGAATGTCACCTCACTGGGGGGTAGGGGACCTGAGCTTGTGCCTGAGGTTGAGAGATACTGACTAGAGATCCATGCATGGCTTGGGCACTGGAACCCAATGATTGACTTTGTGGTTGTTTCATCATCAACCTCCGGGCCGTATGTCTTGGACACTTGGGTGAAGAAAAGGGCGGAGCTGTTAACTAAATTTTGGAAGTAAAGGGCGGAGCTGTTAACTGATTTGGAAGTAAAGGGCGGAGCTGTTAACTGATTTGGAAGTAAAGGGCGGAGCTGTTAACTGATTTGGAAGTAAAGGATGTCATCAAGCTGAAAAAGGAGTCCTATCAAGGCTAGTTGGCTCATGGGACTCCTGAGGCAGCACGGGTACCGGCAGACCAAGCAGTGGTGGCAAAAACTTGGGCCTAGGAGGAGTTTGATGTGGCCATGGAGAAAGTCTATCGGTCGGTCTCCAAGAAAATTCTGGCAAACGGTCCGGCAACTCAGGAGGAGGAAGCATTTTTCTACCAACACTGTTTAAAGTGGAGGTGGGCAGCGGCTGACGTCAACATTGTCAGACAGTAAAGTAATACCGGATCTCTTCAATTACGCCGACACAATGAGAACGCAAAAGCCAAAGGATGGATGTGGACTTGAGGTAAGCTTCTTGGTGGCAAAGGCACCGGAGGGTGGATGAGATCTGCCCGGAGTACTCAAGTCTCTGGATGTTGTGGGGCTGTCATGGCTGAAACATTGCGTGGCGGACGGGGACAGTATCAGACCTCTAGACTGGCAGATTGCGGTGGTAGTCCCTCTTTTTAATAAGGGGGACAATTTGGGTGTGTTCCAACTACAGGGGGATCAAACTCCTCACCCTCCTTGGGAAAGTCGATGCGTACTGGAGAGGAGAACTCGGCTGATAGTCAAACCTTGGATTTAGGAGGAACAATAACCAGGGATATACCCTCTCCAGGGTGTTGGAGGGTTTATGGGAGTTTGGCCAACTAGTCCACCTGTGCTTTTCGGATTTGGAGAAGGCATTCAACTGTGTCCCTCATGGCATACTGTGTGCGGTGCTCTGGAAGCATGTTGCAGATAATGTTGTCCTGTTGGCTTCAGTAAACCAAGACCTTTACGAAAAAACCTACTCAGGATCCTGGATGCCTAAATAATTTCCGTCCTGTCTACAATTTACTTTTTCTATCTAAAGTCCTCGAAAAAGTTGTGCTAAAACAACTAACTCTATATCTATAGGAAAATGAACTCCTCAAGCCGTTTCAGTCTGCATTTAGGGCCTCTTATTCCACTGAAACAGTTTAAGTTAAAGTGACAAATGATCTCCTCCTTGAGATGGACGAGGACTCGTCATTTGATACGATTGATCCTGCAGTACTAATCAACAGACTTAAAGATGTTTTTGGCATCTCTAACTCTGCTCTTGCTTGGTTAGAATCCTATCTGTGTGATAGGTCTCATTTTGTCTCTTTTAATAAATCCTTCTCCTCCACGGCACCAGTGAAGTTCGGTGTGCCACAAGGGTCTATGCTCGGTCCCATACTTTTTTCACTATATGTTACACCATTGGGACAAATCATCAGAAGTTATGGAGTGAACTTCCACTGTTATGCCGATGATACACAGCTGTATCTACCAATAAAAGCTAATAATACTACTGACATCATGCGTCTAGAGGCCTGCCTCGTTTCAATTAAAACATGGATGTCTCAAAACTTCCTCCATTTAAACTCGGATAAAACAGAGCTCTTGTTAATTGGTCCTGCCAGTCATCGGCACAAGTTCAACAATCTTACTGTCTCAATCAACAACTGTGTGTTGGAGCACGGCAAAACTGCGAGGAACCTCGGTGTCATTTTTGACTCCACACTATCTCTGCAGCAGCACATTAGTGAGGACACTAAACTGGACTTTTTCACTTTGAGGAATATCTCAAAAATTCGCTCCTGCCTCTCTTTAGCTGATGCTGAAATTTTCATTCATGCATTTGTCACATCCAGGCTGGACTACTGTAATGCGTTATTCTCTGGACTGCCGAAGAAAAGTACTCACAGTCTACAAATGGTCTAAAATAGAGCCGCCAGACTTTTAACAAAGACCAGGAAGTTTGATCACATTACTCCGGTCCTGGCTTCAGTACACTGGCTTCCTATTCATGTTAGAGCTGATTTCAAAGTTCTCTTGTTAACCTATAAAATCCTTTGTGGACGCGCGCCCTCTGACCTATCTGACCTTATCACCTGTTATACTCCAGCTCGTACCCTTCGCTCTCAGGACGCTGGCCTCCTTCAACTTCCTCGAATAAAGATGAAGTCTGCTGGCTACAGAGCCTTTTCTTAAAGAGCCCCATTTTTGTGGAATGGGCTCCCGGTGGAAGTGCGGCGATCTGACTCTGTTGAGATTTTCAAAAGCAAACTCAAAACATACTTATTTCACCAAACGTATGGAGACTGATTGATCATAGGGTTAGGTTTACACTGGTTGTAGCTCTAGGTACACACTCAATCACTCATATTATTATTATTACATCAGCCTATTTTTAGTAGTATTTAGGACTTTTTTTCTCCTTTCTACCTCCTCCTAGGGTGGACACTGGACGCTGTCAACATAAATGTTTTTTGTGAATAGGTTTGTGTATTTATATGTATTTTTTCAACTGTCCTGGACACATTCTTGCATGGCCTGTCTGTCCTGGGAGTGGATCCCTCCTTCTGTGGTTCTCCCTGAGGTTTCTCTTTTTTCCCGGCTGGGTTTTTTTTGGAGTTTTTCCTCACCCTGATGGAGGGTCTAAGGACAGGGGATGTTGTCTAGTGCAGTCTGTTAAGCCCTTTGAGGCGGCTGTTGTTGTGATATTGGGCTATACAAAAATAAATGTCTTGTCTTGTCTTGACCTTCAGCTAGTGCTGAAGCAGTTTGTAGCTAAGTGTGAAGCGGCTGGGATAAGAATCCAAAATGAGTTTTCTTTACAGGGTGGCTGGGTGTAGATAGGGTAAGGAGCTCGGTCACTCAGGTGGAGCTCAGATTAGAGCCACTGCTCCTCCACATTGATAGGAGTTGGCTGAGGTGGCTCAGACATCTGTTCTAGATTCATCCTTGGGAGGTGTTCCCGGGCATGTCCCACCAGGAGGAGGCCCCGAGGAAGAACTAGGGACACGTTAGAAGGGACTATTACTTTCAGCTGGCCTGGGAATGCTTCGGTATCCCCTTTTGTCTGGGGAGCGGGAAGTCTTGGGCGTCTCTGCTTAGACTCCTGCCCCCGCGACCTGGCCCCGGATAAGCGCAAGAAAATGGATGACTGTTTTGTAACAGGCTACTTTTGGCCCTCCGGGTTCTTGAGTTTGGCTTATGCTACATTCATAGATTTTGTGATTGAGTTGCTGGATTCACACTGCTTGAGATGTTCTTGAGCTTTTTGCTTGCATTGAAAGTATAAGTGCTGGTGGCTCATGTCCCTGTTGGTGTGAATTTACCATAAGGTTTGAATGTAGGTATTTTAGCTTTTTGGTATTCTTTTCCAGAGCTCCATTGTGGAGGTATGTAAAGAGTTCCCCGACACATTCTCCTGTGATTTCCACGTCACGCAACAGAAGACCAATGTGGAGCCACAGCTCCAGCCCCTCAGCAGACGTGAGTAGAGCCCACTGTGATCTAGGGATGGGCAATATCCTATCGTTAGCAATATACCAGAAATGATTCTCTCCATGATAAGAATTTGCAGTAAATACCATCTCTAATAAACTGGGCCCAAGACACAACATTTCGTCAAGTGAATAATTCTCTAAAACAGCCCTTCCGGCAAAAGTTACAAACATTGTCAAGTTGAAAATATGTCAGTATTGTTGTACATTTTCAATTGAACTTTAAACTATTTTGTAACTCATTCATTCATTTTCTACCGCTTTGTCCCATTAGGGGTCACGGGTGACTGGAGCCTATCCCAGCAGCTTTGGGCCAGAGGCGGGGTACACCCTGGACAGTGGCCAGTTAGTTGCAGGGCTGACTATTTTGTAACAAATTTTTTAAATAAATTTTAGTGCTGGGCAAGTTAACGCATTTATATTGCGTTAATGCGTTAATGAATTAACGCCGACAATTATTTTATCATTAACGTCGGCCGATTAATATAGTGATAGATGTTGGTCTGGAGAACATTCTTAGGATCGCATCGACTGACTGCATGTATGAGCCGCCCTCATGACGCACCATCACAAGAAGAATACACCAGTTGTATGAAAAGGAGAGGATTACAAAAGCGGCGATCGTTACAACGTGCATCAAGTTTTTCCCTCACTGGAGACTACTGGACATCGCTAGGAAACCATTACCCTGCGACGTATTTAATTTGATTGATTTGATTAAGGTTTAAGTTGAGAGTTAAGAAATATTTTCTTTAACTTTTAACTCCTGTAAAAACACCTTATTTTTTTAAAGTGTTTGCAACCCAAATGTTATTGCACTTTAGTTCATATAGCAGTACTTTCAAAATAAAAGTATGCAAAACACAATTTAATTTTTTTTTTTTTATTGACCATTTTTTTACATTTTGTGTATAATGTGATTTAATCGCAATTAATCACAGAACAATGTGCAATTAATTGCGATTAAACATTTTAATCGTTGCCCAGCACTAATAATTTTATATTTTACCTATTTGGGATCATGTCTCATATTTATATTTAATTAAAATTGAGTGTATTATTTTTCCTCTGTGGACTTTCTTACTTTTATCAGGTTACTTATTTTCAAGTTTTATTTGCACAAATTTTGTAACCAACTTAATTTGAATATTTCGTTTATATTTGAAGAGTATACCAGTGTTCACAGCAGAAGAAAATTAACAGTGCTGATGAATGGCACTAAATTTGGATGTCATTGATATTTTTATTGCAATAAATACCAAAAAAATATTGTGATATAGTTTTAAGTTCATATTGCCCATCCCTACTGTGATCCTCCCTATGTCTGTTTGCTGTTCATTTTTATCATCCACTACAATAGTGCAGGCCAGTACTGCCCCAATAAGTCCTCTTTTACCTTGTCTCTGCAGGTGGCAGAATCACAGTGCAGCAGCTCCAGGCTTATGTGGACCCCCAGAGAACTTTGTGTTATCTGTGTGGACCACCTCCCATGTTAGAAGCAGTATCCAAAACCGTCATGGACTTGGGTCTGTCTAAAGACAAGATCTTCTTTGAGAAGTGGTGGTAGAGACACATGCCTGGCTGTTTGTGGTCCTCAGAGGAAGGATGTGAGGAGGAAAACTCTACACTACCTCCTCCACTGGTTCTGATGCAATCTGTGCCTGATCCTTATGCTGGGACAATATGGACCACCCACGCAGCTCAAAACTCATAACTCAAACGAGTCTTTGCCAGTACAATGTCTGTCAAATGATATTTCTAATTGTATTGACAGATTACAGTAACACAGCTCAAGTCTCAGACTCAACATACATGATGTTAGGCTTCATTATAAAATTAACAAATGGGTATTAGATTTTACTTGGTTGTTTTTCACACAGCTGATGGGCACAAACCCCATATCTGCCAAAGCTCCACCCACAGACCTACACTCCTGTTACTGCTGCTGGCTGACGTTATTTCCAATAAAAAAATAAGTTTAGTAACATTGAGGACACACAGGTTAATAGACCAGTTTTTGTATTTTGGATTTTTATTCCTATACCTCAGTGCATTTGTGGTAAATGTTTTATTTAAAAACTTGACTCATTTATTTATAGAATTTATAAATTCATTACAGTGACTCTTTCCAACTATGCAGACTACTGAACTGAAGACTGTACTTGCCAGTCTGTTTTAATCACACCGTCACATTCACCACTACACATCTCATTTTGACATTAGATCCTGGTGTAGTGAGAACCCCATGGTGCTCTGTGATTGGACTTGGCTCGGTTTGACAGAGCTCTGTTCAGTGATGTCCTCTCAGCGGGGTTTAGTCATTTTCATGTTTCTGTTTATCAAAATGATGTGAATGTGAGTCACAGGAAATAAAGGAAATACAGTCAGTATCCTTGTAAAGGCTTTATTGACCTCAGCACGTACACGCAAAATTGGTGTTCGAGAATTTGGTTAATAAATATAATTTTACATTTTCTGAATAGGGGAATCTTACTGTACTGATTTCTATTCAGGTCTGTAATGCAAAGATTTGGAATGTGTATAAATTTTCTGTTATTTCAGGACTTTGTGGTACTCTGGTAGCATTGTCACATACAAAGTGCATTATTTACATCTCTGTCAAAATCCAGTCCGAGAATGGGCTTGTGTGACCAGGTAAATTACATGGCTTGGTTTTGGAAAGTACATCGAAGCCAATTCACACAGATCTCATGTAAGAAGGTCAGATTCCTAATTGAACAGTCGATTTAGTTGAATCAGTGAGTTTATATTGTGATATACTTTTATCATTGAAGTATATTTAAAGTTCACACAGCAAGTCAAAATCTACATGTGATACTTTTGCTTAAGGACATTTTTGCCTCATCTGTACTAGGAGTATGAGGACATCTTCACTGCTTATGTTCCATTATAGAATGAAATTGGCATGTAAGCTTTGGTAAATGCTAAATCCACATAAATATAAAGACAGTGTGTTGTAAAACGCTTAGTGGGACAGAATTTAGTCACTGAATATTGCAATGTGTTGCTCTGATTGGTCAGTTATTTATATGCAAAGAATTTTACATTAAATGGTTTACATTTCATATAAAAAATTGTGCAGCATTATTTTGAGATTAAGTTAAGTATCACTTGTATATTTTCTGACTTTCTGTTAAGTTACTGCAGAACCCTACAAATATCAAATGCAATAATACTTGGAAACGTATGATTTGGACTGTATCTTTTTGTAGTCTAATAGTCTACTGTAAAATAAATATATAGTTGTGCTTACACGTTTACATACACTGGCAGAATTAAATTTTTCAGAGAATATGAATGATGACACAAAAACCTTTTTCACTCATAGTTAGTGGTTTGGGTGAAGCCATTTTTTGTCAAACAATTGCATTTACTCTTTTTAAATCATCATGACAACAGAAACTACCCAAATGACCCTGATCAAAAGTTGTCATACATTTTGGCCTGATAACAGGCACACAAGTGACACAAACTACTAAAGGTAACCATCCTCACCTGTGATCTTTTTGCTTGTAATCAGTGTGTGTATAAAAGGTCAGTGAGTTTCTGTGCTCCTGACAGACTCTTGCATCTTTCATCCAGCTGCACTGATGTTTCTGTCTGAGTCATGGGGAAAGTAAAATAATTGTCAAAGGATCTGCGGGAAAAGGTAATTGAGCTGTATAAAACAGGAGACAAAAGAAAAACGATGAATGCAGCGTTATCAGAAAATACTGGAGGGACATTTGCACTCATCAGCCCCGGAAGCTGCCCATGGGACGTACTTGGACGTTCCAACATTCCACAAGGCAAAGTCGACCTGTCATTGGCTACAGCAGCATTAAGTGAAGGCTTTGAACTGGCCTCAGTCTCCTGACCTCAGTATTATTGAGCCTCTCTGGAGAGATCTCAAATGTGCAGTTCATGCAAGACAGACCAAGAATTTACAGGAACTGGAGGCTTTTTGCCAAAAAGAAAGGGCAGCTTCACCATCTGAGAAAATAAAGAGCCTTATCCACAACTACCACAAAAGACTTCAAGCTGTCATCGATGTTAAAGCTGTCAATACACGCTATTAAGAACTGGGGTATGTAAACTTATGATCAGGGTCATTTGGGTAGTTTCTGTTGTCATTATGATTTAAAAAGAGTAAATGCAATTGTTTGACAAAAAATGGCTTCACCCACCCAAGTTTTTGTGTTATCATTTATATTCTCTGAAAAATGGCCAAAAGAAAAACACAAATTCTGCCAGTGTTTGTAAACCTATGAGCACAACTGTATAATCTGACCGTTAAACCCAAATAGGGTTATCCAAACTAACAGGAAAACACTGCTTTTATCATGCCAATACATAATCTAGTCAAACTCATAACACCGAGAAAATGATAGACCCTTAATTGTTACAGTAAATACAGTGTTGTCTGTAGTATTCTAGAAATGATACACTTTACATATAAAAATACAGTCAAAGCAGAATTTCTTTTAACAGTCCGGGTATTTCAAAAGCAGTTACATACAACAAGAGACAATAAAATGATACTTAAGGTGTGGACTGACACTTGCCTTTTGTATTTATAGTAAACACAATAACCAAAGCAGAAAACTGCACAACACAGTCCCATTAGATTAGAGCTACTCAAGTAGAAGTGCCTCAAACTGAGCAGAATGAAGCAAGAGTACTCAGTTTAAATTGTTTTTACACATTTGTCCACCAGCTACATAGACGTCTGAAGAACCAATGTTCAAGGCATTTGCACAGCCTCGCTTTGAGAACATTAGCAGGAATGGTCTACTTGCTACAATGGCCAAAACAACACTAAAAAAATATAAATTAAAAAATACAATATGGTACTAATAGTGTGTTCACACTTGTAGTTTCCTCCTGTTAGTTCAAAGGCTGATAGCTTCTGGTCAACTAGTGAGGTCATATACTATAATGTCAAATAGTCACTTAATGTGATAAGAATAAATACTCCTTAGCTGAAGAGCACCAAAAAGACACATCTTTTCACTTTTTGTCTAAGTTGTGGTCCTTGGCAGAGTTATAAGTGCTGTCAAATGCAGCGAGACACAGGTGTGTGTCGGCAGCACTAAACACTCTATTGTTAATAAACAAACGGAGGATTACAAACACACGGTTAATAAATGCACTGTATTGGTTGTCTACACAAATGTAGTCACCAGTGTCTGCTGCAGAGATAGTGTTTTCTTTTTTCACCCTTTCTTTTTGGTCTGTAGTGTACAGTGAGCTGATCTCTACTTCTACACACACACTATCTTCGCACTCATCATCAGCGTTATGTAGTAAACCTACAGACAGTGCTGCCAAATACACACGATTTGTTTTTACTGTGTTTGGACCATTTATCTCCTCCCATTGTGCCTGTTTTTGGTTTGATTAGACCAGTTCATTTGAAAAGGACCCAGTGTGAACACACACAAAAAAACACTAAGAACAAACAGCATTTCCCCGTCTATTTTCCATGACTCTTCCATCCCCCAGCTTTTCCAGGTGGAGTAGTAACCCTGCAGTGACGTCAACAGACCCCAGAAAACAGCTGCAGTTTAACAGGCTCCTCAGACCTGACCTCTTTCTCCTTCAGTCCTGCGCCGTCTCTTTGACACACATCTGTCCATCTCACAAACTTCTCCCTCCTCAGAACGGGGGCGGCATCGATGTCCGTTTCTTCTTCCCGCTTTTCCAGAGATGCCCCGCTTCCCGACAGGAACAAGACGGCCTTTTGATGTCCTACCTTCTGTTCCCATCCGCGGCTCTTCCTCCTCACCTCTGCTTCCTCCTCCTCGTCTTTCATGTTCCTCCTCAGACTGTCCATCTCCATCACGGGGGAGCAGTTCTCCTCAAACATCCCTGCAGCACAGCTCTTCTTGGCCTTGTTGCGACTCCTGAGGTTCGGCATCTGAAATCAAACGGAGGCAGTTCTTTCTCCAGAGACAGCTGACAAAACACAACAAAGTCCCTCTCGCTCAGGCTGTACAGTTTCACGCTGACTATAATTAGACTTCCACTGCCATGTGTCACATTTTTAGAAACATGACTTTTTAATGGCAGCCGTCATGACCTGCTGTATCCTAAAGGCACAACAGAGACGTGTTTTGAAGGTGGGAGGAAGCGGGAACGCACCTTGAAGTCTTTCCTCCGGCGCTGCATAACGGGTCTCTGAAGGAAAAGGATCTGTTTGGTGGACAGACTCCCATCACTGCACAGAGGAGACAAAAGAGGAGCCCTTCAAACCACTGTTACCTATTATAGGACAACATAAACCGCCAGCACAAAAGCTTTCATAAAATCAGCCTCTTTTCCCTGCGGTTTAGAGCATGAAGGGTTACACAACAGCTTTTCATCTGGCGCCTGTGACAGGTTTAGAATGTGACTCCATATCGAGATGTGATAAGAAAGTGTCAGATCTAAAACACTCTGACTGTGTCTACACTACAGGATTTTAAAGTTAGCTCGGTGAAAGTAAAATGTAGTGATGTGATGGATATGATTAATGACGTGACTGGGGCTTTCAAATTGAGTTGCTGGCACTTTATATTTAATCTCAGTAATAAGATGTCAATAGTGGGGTAAGAAGATAAAATGGTAATGCACTAGGATTTGTTTTAAGACTGTATAAATAAAACTCATTTAAGGATAAAAACCCTAGGTAATAATAATTTTATTAATATAGCACTTTTGAAAACATGGTTCACAAAGTGCTTAGCAATAAAAACACTGTGTTCAGTAAAACAATAAAACAGCAGCAACAAAATAAATGAACAATCAGACAGACATAGGTGAGTTTGAGCACAATTAGTGACATCATTTAGAGAGGGCAAAAGGCAAACGAAACAAGGCTATACATATAAACTGTAACAGAGCACAAGATGGAAATATCAGAATAATGAACCTTAAAGTTAGAGGTGTGTCTTAAAAGACGACATCAATATAAACACGATAATAAAAATCATAAAAAGCCAGGCTATAAAAATGGGTTTTATGAAGTTATTTAAATGATGACACTGATTCTGCCAGCCTCATCTCTTCAGGCAGGTCGTTCCAAAGTCAGGGGGCTCTGACTGTGGAACAGTTAATATCTAACCTGGTGCTATGCTTAAATGAGCTTTAAAAGTGATCAGTAAAATCTGTAAAACGCACAGGGAGCCAGTGAAAAGAGGCTAAAACTGGTGATGTGTTGTCGTCTGTTTAAACCTGAGAGAAGACAAGTTGTCGGTGAGAGAGTGACGAGACTGGAGAGGAGGCAGTTAGTCGAGTCTGGGGATTACTTTTTCAAGAGCTGGAGTAAATATAAAAAAAAAATTAGATTTTGGGAATCAACCACGACAATCATCGACGATGGAGAAAAGTGATGATCCAAATGTCCAAATGCATCCATACTTTGATATGTCTGTGAAGGTTCTCAGTCATCCAGGTCATCTTGAAAAAAAGGTTAATCAAGTCAAGAGAATTGTTAAAGTCTCTTGGAATTAGAGACAAACGTCTTCACTTTGTCCAGATGCTTTTACTTTAACCTTTTTTTTATACTGTGATAGTACATACATAGACATCAGACTGACCCAAACGTCAATGAGGAGTTTTCATTTGTGTGTTTAAGAGGTGAGCTACACAGAAGAACCTTTGGCAGGCAGAACTTAGATATGAGCCTAAAGCATACAAGGCCCCAGACATTTACAAACACAGTTTTTAGGTTCTCATTTTCACATGAATCTGTAAAAATCAACACCATACCCATGTTGCAAATGAATTTCTTTCAGTATAGATATTATAAATGTTAATAACAATAGATTTGTTTGTAGAGATTCTCACATTTTCAATAAAAGAGGGACAAAACGTCTTCTACTTCTCACCTGATTTGAATTCTTTATTTAAACATAGCCTTGTGACATATGCAGCCTTGTTACATTTCAAAGACACTACACACAATTATACCCCCGCTGTCTGTTAGAGCCTCCTGACAGAGTCTTTAGTGTTAACTTCACTCTTAACCCTGTGGAGGCCAAAGACAGTAAAGGTCTGCTCAGTTCATGGAGCCTAAGTGATTATTATGACAGTTTGTCCATATTTAGCAAAAAGACAAACTAAATCATTCTAAAAGTGATTTAATAGTGACATCAGTTAAATAGTGTTGAACAGGAAACAGCCCTCAGGTTTGGCTTCTTTTTTCCCAAGGACTAATCAACAATAGGTCATTGTTTTAACAATAGAAGTGGACATATTTTTTAAAGCAATTTGTTTTAATTAAGTAATTAGAACTGACCTTTTTACTTGTTCCATCACCAAATGTTGACTTTGAAATGCTTATGGGCCTGTGATAAAGCTGTGTCCTAGATTCGACTGCACTAACAGCAGAAGAGCCAGTCCTCTCTGTAATCACTGTTATTGGAAGCGGTTCTATTGATCCTGTGGTGCATTATTCTAATGCTTATCGTCTTTGATTCACAGGCAAACCTAGAAAAACTAAATCAGACCAGAGTTCAATCTTCAGTGAATTCGTCAAAGTAATTCATTCATGATCAATGATCCGTTTGTCAAAAAAGTAAAGTTTTGGAGAACAAAGAAATTGATGTAGATATTGCTAATGCTCAAATTTTTGCTCAGCACAGGTTCTAGGTTTAAAAGCATGGCTTTGTGTCTGTGTGTCCAGTCTGTGTGAGAGGAAGCCTCGTGACTGTTAATAATCTGGAGTGGTGTTTACCTGTTGGTCTTGACGATGGGTGTGGGTAACACACACATGAGCCTCCATCCGTAAGGAGCCAGAGACTGGAGCAGAGGGACGTAGTCTGTCTTCACCACCACGCCCTGAACACAGAAAGAACTTTGATACAATTTGAATTAAAAAATTCCTGAAAACATTGTTTTGCAAATCTATCTTTTTGAATGAACTAAACAGAAATACTGGCCTCTACATGTTCACAGGCCACAAACGTGATCGTGACCACAATGTGATTTCAGGTTCGGATTATTTTGCGTATGCACATATTACATTGACAAGAGCTGTGGTATATATTGTGCTGGTCTTAACCTTGATAACCACTAGGGCTGGAAGCACAAGCTCTTAATCCCTTGGCCTTGTTTGAGAGAAAAGAGCTTAGACTTTCATTTGCAAAAGATGTCTTCCAGAGAGTGAAGGAGTATTACACTCACGTCGACGACGGTCCACTGCTCCACCACGATGGCATCATACGAGAGGTTCAGCGTGTCTTCCGCAGAGCTCTGGAAAATGAACACGCTGTCCACAGATGACACTCCATTGTCTAGAGGAAACACACATTAGAGCTGTCAGATGGGCTCGTCCCTGTGCAATCTCACACCATCGATCCCGGGCCTAAAGCCTGCTTAGTCCACAGCTCACTGAACACTGACGGAGTAGAAGCCCTGGACTCAGGCCACACAGCTCCATGCATATCATCAGTTACCCAGCAGCACTTCTGATCAGGCACCAGTGTGGCACAAACGGGAAAATACTGAAGTGACTCATTCAGTCAAGAAATAGTATTATTTCTGCAGAAAATAACAGTGAACCACTTTAAATAGGTTTCTAAATAACTTTAACTGGTTATTATTACAGTTGAATATTTATAATTACAAATGAGCTTTTGTATGAAAAGTGCACCCCTTGAACCACCATCTTATTGTGGTGGAGGGGTTTGAGAGCCCAAGGCCAGGGGCAGTGATGGGGTCTGACCTTCTATGCACCCATAAGGGGCCGGTGCTGTGTAGTTTGGAACAGGGAACGTGTGTGAGAGGTACCGACTGAAGATAGGCTGGACTCTTCTCTGCTCTGGAGCGGCCCGTGTTGAGCTGTGGGCTTGCTTACAGCCCCCCAGCTCAGCCAACAGTTATGAGCCTGCCAATAATTACTTCTAAACTAATAACCGATCAAGAGACTATATTTGAACTATTTTCGAGACGCCTCTAATTGAAACGTGGTACCAATGACAGGAAATGTCTCCAGTGCCACAGCTCTGGTGTATGCCCCAGGTTTCAGTGGAGTGAATGGAAGCATAATGTCTGAAAATTATGAAAAATTATTATTATTAATTTATTTTTGAATATATATAAGACTAGTCAAGAGGACACTAAGGAGGAACAAAATCTGCATTTAAAAAAAAAGGAAATACATGACTAGAAAGAAATGAAAAAGACAAAACCGATACAAATCTGACCGAGATGAAAGCAGGGCGATGTCCTGGGACTCACTGGTCTAGACAGATCTGTTGTACGAGCAGTGTTTATTGTTACATTATATTATCATAGCCTACGTGTGTTGGTTTTCACAAACTTTTTATTCAAAAGTCAGAATGATTAGTGACCCATTTTCTGTTTTAGACTTAATTTGTCGTGTTTTGGATATTTGTTTCTCAGTTTTCTCACTTTCTAGTGCAATTTAATTGATTTGAAAGCTATTTTGGTCACTTTTATCATAGTATAGTGTCCTTCCTGACCAATACCAAATTACAAAATTGGTTTTACGTTCTCAAATATATTTTTCCATTTTAATAATGACTGAGTTAGATATTTTTTGGTGACCCAAATAAAATCTTCCTCGACCCACTTTTGGGTCTCGACCTAATGTTTGGGAGCCAGAGCGTTCATACAGCCCAGCACGTAACAGCCATTTGTCGGCTCTGCTCTGCCTCACGGCCAAAGCAGCTGAGAAAGGCTCCAGAGAAGGCAGCTGTAATTGGAGAAAAAAAGCACTTTGCTGTGTCTTAATAGGAGATGCCAAGATGTAGTACATTGCCTGTTGACTAAGCCACCAGTTACAACTGAACTTGAGACCGGCCTGTATGGGCTACGATATGTAGAATACCATTATAAAAAGAAAAAATTAAATGTTGAGATGCTTTCTCTAAGTAATGAGATTTGACTTGCACATTTGTGTGGACATTGGAAACTATGATGAAGCTGAAAATGCACATCCTCTAGACAAGAAAGAACTTGAGGACTTTAAAAACATGCTGCCTGAAAAACAGATTTTATGTGATCAATTTGAATTTTGTGCAAAAAATTAAAAGGTTCTCAAAAACTGTGACAATTTCTTTCTTACTACAGTATTCAATAATGTTGTTTTTATTTTAAGATCTAGAGATATTATTGACCATTATAAAATTGAGGTTAGCCCTCCTGCCTCACAGCAAAAAAGATTGTGAGTTCAAAATACGGCCGACTCAAACATACTTGGCTGACTCTGGTCTTTCTGTGAGGAGTCTGCATGTCCTCCATGTGTTACTGTGGGTTCTCTCATAATGACAAAATGTCAGTATGCATCAGGAAACACTGAAATGAATGGGCTTTATGTTAGAATAACTGCTCGGTCCAGTATGTAAGCGTACCGTTCCCGTCTCCTATGTGGAAGAATCCATCGACGAGCTGCGCGCCGCTGGTGAAATGCTGAGTCATGTGGTCGAGCCAATGAGCGTCTATCTCTGTGATGTGTCCCGCCTCCTTTTGGACACGCAGTGGGACCCTGAGCGAGTAGAATCTCAGAGATGTGTCGGGCTCCTCGGTGTGGTTGTACAGAGCAAACAGCTGCGATCCTGTCAGAGAACAACACAGAAGAACTTTAACAACCACTTGAACTTTATTCTCATCAAACACTTATAGATATTTCAAGCTTGATTATAACTAGTGGAAGCAAAAATGTAATCCATTACTTTCACCTTCTACTAAAGCCCAGAAAGGACAAACTAAACACTGCTGGAGGAGAAGCACTTGTGTTTCTGATTGAGCACACATTCTTGGTAAAGGTTTAGGACATTTATGAAAGAAAGATGGTTTCATAGCTGTTCACATGCTCTACAAAGGTGGAGTGCGAGATGTGGAATTGCAATCTACACCTTTGGTTTGGTAAATTTTAGTTTCATAGTCTAGGTTTAAACAGCATCTAAGGACTTTGCCAAGTTTAATGACAAAAATGAACCAATGTGTGTCTTTGAAGGTGGGTAAACAAAATACAAAATTTGTACTTTAAATTAATATTCCTCCTTAGTAAAAGTCATCAACTACATTTATTACTTGAGTATGAGTAGTAAAATATTTAGCACAAGCCAAATAAGATAAATTGAAAGAGGAAATCTTTATTTCCAAGACCGGAGATCAAACACAAGCTCTTCTAGCTGTGAGACAACTTCTATTCATTAATATTTCAAATGACTCCTACTCTTTTTCATACTTGGGTAATACTTGAGTTTTTTTCTTTTCCTCTTGTAAAATGTTGTTCTCAATAAATAATATACAATTTCTAATGCATTATTTGTTGTAGCACAACTGTAACACAATATTTGATCAAATTTATGACACTCAAAAACAGTTTAAAGTGTAACATTCTCTGCCCTTTAAAATAAAGCTCATTGCATACTAAAATGTAAAAGCAGTTCTTTTCAGCTCCAACTTCTCATCACTTTTTTATCACTGCCAAACTAATCAACTACATTCTGTGTTTCTTTTTTTAAACCCCTTTGAAGAATTAAAGGAGCTGCTTACGGGCCGACACTGGTGGTGAACTGGGATCCTTGTCTTTCTCTGAGTTCTTGAGTCGGATGTGATTGTTATTGTGAGAGGAGCGGTTCTGATCCACTTCTGGAGCACTGAGCCAGCTGTCCGAGCCCGTCTCTCTTTTTACAGCTTCAAAGTGTCCATCTGTTGATTCCTTTAGGCCTTGTTTGGGGTCCACCTGTCGACTCTCTTCCTGTTGGCTGTTATTACCTGATGGTTCTGTAGGTCCAGGACACGTCTGGGTTTCCTGGGGATTGGACTGGTTTTGGTTGACACACCAGTGAACTGACTCTAAGCCCTGTTGCTTTAATAAATCCTGTGAGTTTGTGAGAATAATCTGGGAGCTTTGTTCCTCTGGACTGTTACGGTCAAACGGGACACAGCCCAGTTGAATGTGGTCGTGTGGTGGTTCTGTGGGCTCAGTTGGGCTGGTGTGGGAGCTGAAGGCGTGTCTGTGAATGGGAGAGGGACTAGAGTGAAGCGAGGAGAGCTCTTCTGGATCCCACTGGCCTAAGTAGCTGGGTCCTCCCCCGGGTTGCTGAAGGAACCCCACGAACATCACGCCTTGCTCTGCCACATCTTGAATCTGTTGGAAACAAAAACACTCATTTTTATTAAGTGTATGTCATTAAGTTGTTCAACTTTTGAACTAAATGACATAAGCACATCACGTCTTTCCAAACTCCAAAAAGAACTTAAACTGTACCAGTTTTGGAGTGCCTCGTGGCTCACCTGGTGGAGCACATACCACATACCTGGGGCTACCTGATTCCAGCTGGGATCATCTCCCACTCGCTCTGTCTGTCTGTCTATACCGACTCTTAAATAAAGGCTAAAAATAATCTCTTCTTTTATACATCTTGGGGACTCACTCATTTAAGTTCAGCTCATGAAACAGAGTAGTTTTTATTCACAAAGTACAAGCCGTAAGATGCTGTCTTGTAAAAACTGCAGATGCAGTCTTTTTTGAACTTCTTAAAAAAATGAAGCTTTTTAAAATGATGCATTTTTAAAATGGACAGTCAGGTCCTGTTCACTCCCCACTGGAATATAAAACTGGAATACCCTCCCCCCACAGCACTTTCATGAGCAATTAGGTCAGAACAACTGTTACTGTTTATCTAAATGGTGCAGAGACTGCTCCTAATTTGGATCAAACTATTACACGGCAAGTTCTTTTGTTAAGTTGTGCCAAGGCTGGAGAAAAATTGTACAACATAAAAAAATCTTGGTATTAAAACTTACTGGTTGTAGTTTATATTTTTGATTTGACTTTAGTTTACTGATACAAAAGTGCACTTTCACTGGCCCAATCAGCTGTCTTCTTCTTGATTTGTTTTCATTTGGCATTCCACAGGGCTGGACAATTAAGAAAGAAAATCAGGAGACAAAGTTAACAAGAAAGACCAGTCAGCTGTCATCCATTACAAATGGAGTGTGTCGTTGCTCTTGTCTGGTTTTCCAAACTGGTAACAACTGACTATCTGGCAGAAAGAACCCATTGACTATTAATAAGTAGCTTACAGAACCCTATTTCTAAACTTTAAACCAAACTTTAAACCTCTGAACTGTACTGATGCAAACAGGGAAACAGTGTCCACAGCAATAGCCATTATTTAAAGTCAAATACACTTAAAAGAGACCAAGTTTACCCCAGCTGCTTGAAGCACAAGGTGAGATACATCCTGGACAATTGCCAAGCTGTAAAAAATACAGCGATATTTTACACTAATAAATCATAATGCTTTGATTTATCAGCATCTATAAAAAAAAAACAAATTAAGAGACAAATAATAAACATGTGAGTGGCAGCATCACAAACATTTGGGGCGGTCGTACAGGAAAAACCCAGCCTCATTTACAGACAAACAAAGGAAAAGAGACACCATTCAGCCAAATCCTGTCCTAGCTAATCATCAGAAAGATCAAATATTCAAATGACAAAAGGCCCTCATTATCTGAGCGCACCCGGGCGTATGCCTGTGTGCAAATGAGCGTGCACGCCCCACCCACGGAGCAGCGCTGGTTAACTCTCAGCAGATACTGAGGCTGACAGTTCGGAGCAGGCCTGACGGGAGAGAGATCACATCTGCCACATCACTACAGGCCCGGCCGTAATGACACGCTCCTGTTACTGACACTTCCATACGCAAATATATAAACACTCTATTATTTATTATTATGCAAAACACACACACTGAAGAAAAATATGGGATGTCAAACTGAAGACTAAAATAAACAATTAATTAGCAAGAAAATGTGCATTTCACTTATTAATTGAAAGAAACTCACTTTAGAATTATATATACAGTAAACCAGCATACATACTGGGGCTATATTTGTCAAAAATTTTATTGTTATTTTATTAATAACAATTGCAAAAACCGTCCAATCAGACCCTACAATCACTGAAGCAACCAAAAAGTGAGTTGCACCAGTGTCCAAGGCAAACAGGTCCTAGGTGATGGATCAGACCAAGAGTGAAGGAGGAAGTTCTTTGTGCCTATTGTTACAGCAACCCCCCCCAACCCGGTGGAGTTATTGACCTCAACTGTGGACATTGTCGAGCGGTAGAAACTAAAATTCCAGGATTAATATCAATAACACACACGACTTCTTATTTAATGGTTATGAGCTGTGGATCATGATCATGATTCAAGCGGCTAAAATGAGCTTTCTTTGTAAGGTGGATGAAAGCTCCATTAGAGACAGGATGAGGAGCTTGGGGTAGAGCTGTTGCTCCTCCACCTTGATAAGGACGTGCGTCACAAACATCACAAACTCACCCTGGGGTGGGGAAGTCTGGGCATCTCTGCTCAGACTGTTGCACCTGTGACCTGGCCTCAGATGAGAAGAAGAAGCTGTGTGGACTACAATTAACTTAAAACAGAATGAAACATTTGACACTAGTGCGGCTGAACATGGATAAGGGTGTGTGGGAGGAAAAATACTACTTTGGAGCACAATATAATATGCATTGTTAGATGGAAAAGCTCAATGTAGTGTATTTCTACACATTATTCATTTGTTCAGAAAATACTTTATGTACTGTAAGCTTTTCCTCTGATACTATAGACTGCTGATATGAAGTTACATGCTTCTCTGAGTCCTCAAGCACAGTAATCTACTGGAGATAATATACTAAGAAAAACCTACAACGACTCCGACTCCACAGCTCTTAGAAGATCACATTTACATGATCTGTATTACACTTCACCACTGTCTCTCTGCCTCTTACACTCTCAGTTTTTCCTGTACCCCTCTGGATGAGGCTGTCCTGTTCAGCTCCTATAGCCTCTTATCTGTGGCAGCTTGCGTGATGTGTTTGGTTATTCATGTCACGCTGCCGGAGTCTATCACATTATACTCAGTGATGTGTATTTCCATCCAATCAGCTGTGCCTTTGTGCTCTCTGGGTGTTCAGATGCAAATCTATTCAATAGAGCACATTTTCATTTCCCATTGTGGAAATATTGGCAAATTCATGAGCAAAAAGACCAAAGGTGACTTCCTCTGCTAAATGCCAATGATGATGCTGTGCCAGGGTTAAGCCTCACTAGTTTACTACACCAGTCCTGATACAGCTGCTGGCTTTGGTTTAGCTGTAACAGAGGCAGTGAGGTGGATCCCCAAAACATCAGTGATCCACCTCCATGTTTCACAGTAGGGATAGTGTAACGTTCATCATGGGCCTTGTTGTCTCTTCTCCAAATGTAACGTTTATGGTTGTGGCCAGAAAGATCAGTTTTGGTCTCATCACTCCAAATAAATTTGTTCCAGAAGTTCTGAGGCTTGTCTCTGTGCAGTTTGGTGTGTTGTATGCGTGATGCTTTGTGGCATTTATGTAGTAATGGCTTTCTTGACCATGCAGCCCATTTTTCTTCAAGTGCCTTCTTATTGTCCTTATCTTGAAACAGCCATATCAAGTTATTTGTGGATTTTTCTTTGCTTTCCGGACAATTCTCTTGGCAGTTGTGCAAAAAAATGTGTTGGTCTATTTGACCTTAGTTTGGTTTCAACAGAATTCCTCATTTTGAACACTGCTGATTGGTATTCTTAATTCATTGGGTATCTTTTTATATCCCTTTCCTGTTTTATACAGTTCAATTACCTTTTCCCACAGATCATTGACAATCATTTTGCTTTTCTCATGACTCAGAATACAGAAACATCAGTGCAGCACTGGATGAAAGATCAGGAGCCCAGAAACTCACTGACTTTTTATACACACGAAAAGATCACAGGTGAGGATGGTTACCTTTAGCAGCCATTTAAACCTGTTTGTGTCACTTGTGCCTGTTATCAGGCCAAAATCACCAGGTTATGTGAACTTTAGATCAGGGTCATTTGGGTAGTTTCTGTTGTCATTATGATTTAAAAAGAGTAAACACAATGATTTGACAATAAATGGCTTCACCCAACCAATAACTATGAAGTGAAAGAAAAGTTTTTTGTGTTATTATTAAAATTCTCTGAAAAATGGCCAAAAAGAAATCACAAATTCTGCCAGGGTATGAGCACAACTGTATTTAGGCGTCACCTTATTAAGGTGCCTGTGAAATTAGACTTTAATAATCCCACAATGGGGGCATTAACATGTAACTGTTCACATATAGTACCATGTGCAAACTCTGGAGTTTTCAGAGTTCTTGAGTGAAGGAATGGTTAGTTTTGGTGCCTGTTTAAAAGTTTATCAAAAATTGATCAAATACTGTTTTTACATAAAAATTTATAAAGTGTCCACCTAGTGGACACTTTACCTTGTGCAAGATAAACACCTTAACAAATAGACTAACTACATGAACATGCAGATGTTGCCCCAGTTTTTGTTTAATATAATTTCTTTGGTTTTAAAAAGTCTCAGACTATACAGTAAAATAAAACATTAACATTATTAGTTTTTACTTTTAATGATGATTGCACGTGGACTAGGTGGACACAAGCGTTGATACGTGCGTCCATAAATACTGCCTGGATTACTCGACACACGCTTCAAAGCCATGGCACAGTAATTTCCATCACTAGATAGGCCATAACCCTGGGTCCAATCTCTCTTGTAATGTATAGGTCTTGGTCTTTATCAGTGATGTCATTTAGTTTAACTGAGATGTCACTTAGTTGACGTTTCAACTAATATAAATTTTGAATGATTGAGTTTAAATTTCTGAGGTTATATTGTATGCAAGTGTTTCTTATAAAATGTATTTATGGTTTCCCGTAGTGACCACACAGCTACTGATCTTTACAAAAACACTTTTATAAAAATTCTTTTTATTTTTCTGCTTTATTTCCTATTCCAGCAACTTTGGGCCTGGACAGTGGCCAGTTGGTCCAGGGGCTGAACCTATATAAACATGTGGCTCTTATTTTGAAAATTGTGTTATGGTATGGTTGGTGAAAGCTAACACATCTGACTGGAAAAGTTATTTGTAAAACTAAAATTTGAGCCTTATTAGACGGAATCTTTTGTCATTTCCAAACACTAAACAATTTAGGTTAGAAGAAAGCAGTGAAATTAACAACTGTGGTTACAACATTTCAAAGTTATAATAAAATCCAGATTTCCTGCTCCACTTCTAAGGCCTTTTGTTTGCCAACTCATTTTGACTTTCCTTCAAGTCAGGTTAACTAAAAGGCATACTTTTATTTACTTATTATTTACTTTAGACTAAGACTTTTCCAAGGAGTCAGTAGTCATCTACTTCCTGCAACAACAACTGAATAAGACCACAGTCCAGAACTAAACTCCAGTCTAAACTGGCCAATAACAGCAGTAACCCGATCACCTCAAATTATTCTAAAATGAGACAAAAGCACACAAAAACAATAAAAATGGAACACCATCACCATGTTGCATCTGGGCTATGTTGCTGCTCTGTTCACCATGGCTTTTATAAATCCTTTCAATCAGGTAAATTAGCATTATCTGAAATGGAAAACTAATCGAATTGGGTCCATTTAAATTGGAGCGGCAGAGGCGCGGTGACCATATGGCACACACAGCCAATTACAACAGAGTTGCCTGTGGCCCTGTGAGCTCCGAGATATAGCTCTGTGTCACAACTGTGCAGCGGCAACATGAGAAGTGTGTGGACAGAGCACACAAAAGGATCAGAGAATTAGGATATTATTACGAGAGTTACTGTTCTTGTTTTCTGAGAAACTAAAACCTTGTAGCAGTGGTGTCTTCTCTGGTGGAAAACAAAGTCTGTGTGAGTGCAATTAATTGCAAATCCTACAACATGAAATTAGGTGTATTTGATGATTTCCAAACACTAATGTAGACAAACAAAGAAACTTTTTGATGCATGAACTCGTTAGAATGAGTGTGTTCATCCTGATTATGATCGCACAATTGTGATCATAAATTCAAATAACCTGGCAAAATTTCTGATTTTTTGTGGCCATTTCTCAGAGAAAATTAATAACAACACAAAAAACTTTCTTTTACTCATAGTTAGTAGGGGTGCACGATTCAGAAAATGTTACGATTCGATTACGATTTTTAGGCTTCAAGATTCGATTCAAAATCGATTTTCGAATAAAAGCGATTTGCGATTCAAAAAAACGATTCACTGTATGTAAATGTAGTTTAAGTTTTCCTATGTGATTGATTGTAGTAGACATACAATTTTAAAGAAAAGAAACACAAAGAACTCAATGTAGTTTGATATTACTTTACTTTGTCTTCATGCAAAAATAAAAACCTTTTCAACTAAAAAGTGCAAAGTGCCAAGCTTTGGCCAGCTTTCAAATACATTTCAAGTTTCATTTAGCTTTAAAGTGCTGTAGGTTAACTGTTGAAATGTGAACACGACTGGGCACATTGAACTTTATAAAACTAGGCCCTATTTTTTAGAACTCTGGCAATACAGTCCATTTAACAGAACTTGTGTGATGTATCAGAATCACATAATGGATCAACTTTTAGGTGTGTGTGTGTGTGTGTGTGTGTGTGTGTAACCAGTTCATGGTCCACCACTAGCTGTGCAGTTATTATGTCTCCGGCAGTTGAGAACACTCTTTCTGACGCAACACTAGTATATATATGTATATATATATATATATATATATATATATGAATCGATTTTTGGAGTTCTATGAATCGATTCTGAATCAGCAAAGCTTGAATCTCGATTCAAATGTGAATTGATTTTTTTGCCCACCCCTAATAGTTAGTGGTTGGGTGAAGCCATTTATTGTCAAACAACTGTGTTTACTCTTTTTAAATCATAACGACAGAAACTACCCAAATGACCCTGATCAAAAGTGGTACCCTGGTGATTTTGGCCTGACAACATGCACACAAGTTGACACAGCATTCTAGTGTATGTCTGGGAAAGTACATTTGTAAAAAGGTTAAAAAATGTACACATTTATTAACATATCCTAATTAAATTTATTTAAATTTGGGAAATATGTTCAAATCCCAGTACCATTACTAGAGGATTTATGGAATGGCCAATCAACAAAATACGAAACAACAGTGTCAAGCCAACCAGAGAAAGCACACATAGTAGAGATGAGATTTACAGCTCTTTAAGGGGAGCCGGATCTTGTGGATCAGTTCCTCTCAAAGAACAGATAAAAACTGGCTCAATTAACATTTTTATTAAATGAAACATTAAGTACCTTGTTACAATTTATCTGCTGTAGTACAACTTTGCATGTCTATTAAATGTAGCCTATTGCCACAAATGAATGTAATTTTATTTACATCTCACTCACTGCAATAGCAAAGGAGAAATTTGTGTGTGCAAATGTGTGAGAAAAAAAAAAAAGAACGGCTTGTTTAGTAGATTTGGTTTGTTAGTGAACGCCAACATCGGCGGGAAAAAAGAAGACAATGCTATCAGAAAATACGGGAGGAAAATTTGCACTCACCAGCCCTGAAGCTGCGCATGGGACGTACTTGGACGTTCCAAAATGACAACGATCCAAAGCACAAGGCCAAGTCGACCTGTCATTGGCTACAGCAGCATTAAGTGAAGGTTCTGGACTGGACTCACAGTCTCCTGACCTCAGTATCATTGAACCATGGGGAGATCTCAAATGTGCAGTTCATGCAAGCCCAAGAATTTACAGGAACTGGAGGCTTTGGTGTCCAGAAGAAAGGGCAGCTTTACCATCTGAGAAAATAAAGAGCCTCATCCACAACTACCACAAAAGACTTCAAGCTGTCATTGATGTTAAAGGTGAAAATACACAGTATTAAGAACTGGGGTATGTAATTTTTTTATCAGGTCATTTGAGTACACCTAAAGGATTATTAGGAACACCAGACTAATACTGTGTTTCACCCCTTTCACCCTTCAGAACTGCCTTAATTCTACGTGACATTGATTCAACAAGGTGCTGAAAGCATTCTTTAGAAATGTTGGCCAATATTGATAGGATAAAAGCTCCCGTTCCACCACATCCCAAAGATGCTCTATTGGGTTGAGATCTGGAGACTGTGGGGGCCTTTATAGTTCAGTGAACTCATTGTCATGTCAAGAAACCAATTTGAAATGATTTGAACTTTGTGACACGGTGCATTATCCTGCTGTAAGTAGCCATCAGAGAATGGGTACATGGTGGTCATAAAGGGATGGACATGGTCAGAAACAATGCTCAGGTAGGCCGTGGCATTTAAACGATGCCCAATTTGCACTAAGGGGCCTAAAGTGTCCCAAGAAAACATCCCCCACACCATTACACCACCACCACCAGCCTGCACAGTGGTAACAAGGCATGATGGATCCATGTTCTCATTCTGTTTACACCAAATTCTGACTCTACCATCTGAATGTCTCAACATATATCGAGACTCATCATCTTGAATCAGTCGGCCCATTTTCCTTTGACCTCTAGCATCAAAAAGGCATTTTCGTCCACAGGACTGCCGCATACTAAGAATTTCTTCCCTTTTCACACCATTCTTTGTAAACCCTAGAAATGGTTGTGAGTGAAAATCCCAGTAACTGGGCAGATTGTGAAATATTCAGACCGGCTCATCTGGCACCAACAAACATGCCACGTCCAAATTTCTTAATTCACCTTTCTTTCCCGTTCTGACATTCAGTTTGGAGTTCAGGAGATGGTCTTGACCAGGACCACACCCCTAAATGCACCGAAGCAACTGCCATGTGATTGGTTGATTAGATTCTTGCATTAATGAGAAATTGAACAGTTGTTCCTAATAAAGCTTTAGGTGAGTGTAGTTTCTGTTGTCAAATCACAAATTCTGCCAGGGTTATAAGCACAACTGTATTTGGGATATAATGTTTACATGTATCCAAGAAACCCAGTTACATCAAAATATATTATCCCAGATTTATTATTACTGAATAGAACAAAAAACACAGCGTAGATAATGCTGTTAAATGGCAAAGGATGAGTTTGTGTGTGCAAATGTGTTTCCCTGCTCTTTCGGGTTGGGGATAGGTCTCTCACTATTGTTTGTGCTTACGGGCCAAATGGCAGTGAAGAGTACCCACTCTTCTTGGAGTCTCTGAGAGGGATGCTGGAAAGTGCTCTGACCAGGTACTCCATCATTCTACTGGGGGCCTTCAACGCTCAGCAGTGATAGTGACACCGGCAGGGCCGTGATTTGGAGGAACGGCCACTCCTCAGCCTCCCCAGGAAAGTCTATGCCAGGGTACTGGAGAGGAGAATGCGGCCGATAGTCGAACCTCAGATCCAGGAGGAACAATGTGGTTTTGTCCCGGTTGTGGAACACTGGACCAGCTCTATACCCTCTCCAGGGTGCTGGAGGGTTTATGGGAGTTTGCCCAACCAGACCACATGTGTTTTGTGGATCTGGAGAAGACATTCGACTGTGTCCCTCGTGGCGCCCTGTGGGGGGTGCTCTGGGAGTATGGGGTCCGGGGCCCTTTGCTAAAAGCTGTCGGTTCCTGTACGACCGGAGCAGGAGTTTGGTTTGCATTGCCGGCAGTAAGTCAGACCTGTTCCCAGTGCATGTTGGACTCCGGCAGGGCTGCCCTTTGTCACCGGTCCTGTTCATTATCTTTATGAACAGGATTTCTAGGTGCAGCCAGGGGCCGGAGGGAGTCTGGTTTGGGGACCATAGGATCTCTTCTCTGCTTTTTGCAGACGATGTTGTCCTGTTGGCTCCATCAAGCCAGGACCTTCAGTGTGCACTGGGACAGTTTGCAGCAGTGTGAAGCGGCTGGGATGAGGATCAGCACCTCCAAGTCTGAGACCATGGTTCTCAGTCGGGATGGCTTGTCCCCTTCAGGTTGGTGGAGAGCTCCTGCCTCAAGTGGAGGAGTTCAAGTATCTCGGGGTCTTATTCACAAGTGAGGGAAGGAGGGAGCGTGAGATTGACAGACGGATCAGTGCAGCTTCTGCAGTGATGCGGTCGATGTACCGGTCGATCTACATTCTTACTCTCACCTATGTTGATGAGCTGTGGGTCATGACTAAAAGAACAAGATCCCGGATACAGGCAGACAAAATGAGCTTCCTCTGAAGGGTGGCGGGGCGCTTCCTTAGTGATAGGGTGAGGAGCTCAAAGTAGAGCTTGTCGAATGCCTTGGTATCCCCCAGAAGAGCTGGAGAAAGTGTCTGGGGAGAGGGAAGTCTGGACGTCTCTGCTTAGACTGCTGCCCCCGCGACCCGGCCCCGGATAAGTGGTTGAAGACGGATGGATGGATGGAAAGACGAATGGCAAAGTAATAAATAAACATGGCCTATTTACCACATTTACAGGAACAGAGGGACAACAAATAGACAGTTGTACCTTGTGGCATATTTGTTTTGTCACTAAACATTTGTTTTGTCACGCTATGTAATACTGGGATCAAAAGCAAGATACTCAAGTGCATGTAAATGAAACTGTGAAAGTAAAAGCCACAAAGTCTGATCATAATTTTTTTGAAAATGATTTATTGCTGCTCACAATAAATACCTATACACAAAGACAGGTTTACTATAATCTTTAGAGGTCCGAAAAAAATAGTGAGGCCAATGATGCTTTGAAAAGAAAACACAGGATGTAAATATTGAGCTATGACTTCAAACCTAATCTAAACCTTTTTGTTCACCTATAATTAATAGATTTGATGGTAACTTTACTTAAAACAGACTTGTAACAGAACAAAATGCCAGTCAGCTGTCATATAAGAAAATGTGTGACTGACAGCTCGTTCATCTGCTGCCTCCAGCCTCAAAAATGTACTTTCACAGCACAGAATGACTGTGATTATATTGAAGATGGACTTCTCTACAGAGGTTTTACAATGCTCATCTAATGCTTTGTGAAGCTCTATTGTACTGGGCAGACTACAAAAATCAAAGGGAAGCTTTTTGGATCCAGTCTTTTCAAATATCCAAGGGCGAGGTGGCTCAGAGCTAGAGCGGTCGTCCTAGTTTGTGTGTTTAGTTTTTGGTTTTATTTTAAAGTTGATTGACCTCATATTTATTATCTGACTCAATAGGTTCCCCCTGTTGGCTGCTATGTATCTTGTCATTTTTTCCCTCTGTGTAAAAACAACTACTAAAAATGATTCAATGGGTTTTAGTATAGGCTAAATACAACCTCAAATAAACACCAACAAATAATTATTCTATTGTGAAAGATTTTGAAATAACTAATACTGATGGTAAATACGCAGTTACATGTCCATACAAAGATTTTTACATTTTGGAGTATTGCATTAGTAGATAAACTTACCAAAGTGTCTTAGTTTGGGTACTCACCCGTTTGACATAGCTCTGGATGATTTCTGGGTCTGCAGTCTGGTTCCCTGCCACACACACATCCGTCTCCAAACGATGTCGGCACCATCTCAGCTGTGAACTCTTCTCTGAGCTGGAAAACATAACAGGCACGTCAAATGTATAGTGTGTTTTTAGTTTACTTCAGTTCTGCTCTTTTGAAGCGGAAAATGGCATCATGGGGTCTCTGGTAGAACATTAGGTTACCTTCCTGTTCATTATAACAGCATTTCCATCATGCAGCTACATTAGAGTTCCAACGAGCCCTGTCTCCAGTGATAGTGGCAGACAATCGCATGCTCGTCTTCACAAGGGCTCATTGACCCTGAATCATCGCAGTCAACATAATGACCACTATCAAGGTGAATTTCCCATTTCAGGATAGCACACGGCACAATAAACTTATTAGACAGTGAAAGAGACTTGTGGGCTGTGATCATAAAGGACTATTGAAAGATGGCTCTTTTTTGGATTGTGGTCAAAGATGGGGCCTAGTCAGTGACAGAAACATGTGATGTTAAGATTATATTTTGTAGAAAAAAAGTAAAAGCCAGTAACAACATTACTAACTATATTTCCAGAGACAAAAGCATGCACAGTCTTACACCAAGAAAAATGACCGTAAACAATAGAAAACAGTGTTATTAAGTTAAAGTCACAAGCATAAACTAATAACACCATAAATTGCAAACCAATGCAATTAAAGTCTGCTCCAGAGCAAAATGTGAAAAGTAAAAACAGTGACACATTACATTTTCTTGTGGCGTTAGAATCACTATAGCAGAACTTAGTCTGTGGTATTGGTTTGAAAATAAGTAAGAAAGATATATAAAGGTATTATTTACAGGATTTACAAGTTTATGTATGAAGTCAGCCGTGACAAACTATCAACAAATGCACTTTCACACTACAAACAAACTGGACCTTGGTTCAGTTAAATCCGGACTGAGACCAAAGAGCAGCAGCTGTTTGGTCTGAACCACGGTCCTGGAGCTTTAACACCTGAAGATTTGAACATTTATCAATTGCAGATTCTGCGGTTAGATTAAACAATGAATGACAGGACATTTCAAAAATTTACAGTGAAGAGACAGCATTTATCAATTCAAATGCATTATGTCTATTCTTTTAAAACATTTTTTTTTACCACGTCCAGTTTTATTAATTAATTTTGTTACATTCACGCCTCATTCGGGCCAACCCTGTAATAACCTTATTAGTCAGAGAAAGCAGTAAGTTTCCTTTTGTGAGATGTGATCAGTATTCACATTTAGATTGAGGTCAGTGGGAAGGCCACGCTAATATCTTGTGCTCTGAGGCATGAGTGACATTCTCAGCTGGATTGGAGACAGAGGATGTGTCAGATTTCTTTCATTTTTGGGCTTTTTGGATGAAAGCGGACAGCGGTGATGGGAGATAAAAGGCGGCGTAAGGAGGACGGAGGGGGAGGGCCCCGGCGACAAAGAAAAGCACATGAAAGCGCACACACACACACACACACACACACACACACACAGAGAAATGGCTGGTGTCTTTCAGCGCGCCGTTTGTTCCCCACTGGCGAGCACCGATGATGCAATCAGCCGTCTCCGTGGCGACAGGTGCCGGGAAGCAGCAGGACCACTTGGCGAGGCGGGCCATCAAAGACCGGCACAGCACCTGTCTTCCTTTTATTCAAATCATAAAGAGCAGACAGAGGGATGCCCAGAAATGTACACTAAGCAATATTATTTGTTGAAATTCAAGAAAATCCAAAGAGAATTTTAAAACAGAAGAGATGGGAGGCGTGGTTGTTTTTAGATTTCCTGCTAACATAGGCATCCTTCCAGATTTATATTCAGATGCACAGAGAAAATTTATGTGCATGCTTGTGCAGTGATAATTTAGGAGCAGTGCAAATGATATAGTGTTGGGAGGAGCTCTAGATCTATTTAAGGTCTATGTTTCTGTAAAGAAAGTGTCAGTATTATCCAAAAGTGATATGTTTAAAGTCACATTTTAGAAAAACCAAAAGAGCTTAAAAAATAACACCTGGCAAAGAGGTTTTTAAAGCCCAGTTTAGATCCAAGAAGTGTAGTATGGTTCAATGGTTCGGGTATGGTTCGGGTCCGTATTGCACAGTTTGGTTCAGGTAACACCAGAAAGAGGCTTGCCTTTTCTGGTATATAGTAAAGTTTCTATATAAGTCATAAATCATATTTCAAAATGTAGATCTCCACCCTAAATGTGGTAGCTTTGGTTTTGTGTCAAAAATCCAAAATGTCAGACTTTTTTTCTGGAAATATGACTATTTACCACAAGAACAAGACAAGCTTTATTGAATAAACATGGTACATGGTTATGTTTTCTTTTCATTTCCTGTTTGGGGCCCATTCCTCCAAAAACTGTAGTGATTCCATGTATTCCAGAAGGAGTTCCTGTAGTTCTGTACTAGTTTGTGCCAACTCATTCTTGTGGTGGGTTGGAAAATATTTTTCCGTTCACCATATGTGAGGATGTATGAACCAACATTACTGTCTCAACAGCCCAAGAGCAGAGACATAGGATCCAGATTCAAAATCACTTCAAATATTTTCCTCATGTCTTCCAGAGAGTCTGTCCAATATGATTGAATTTTAAGACAGGACTGAACACAGTGTGTAAATGTCCCTTACATTTAAATTTACATTTATTCATTTAGCAGACGCTTTTTATCCAAAGCAACTTACACTATGCTCCAATTCACCAGTGTTACAGCTGGAACACCACTGGGAGGTTAAGTGTCTTGCCCAAGGACACAACAACAGTATGAACTGTGGGGAGAGTGGGAATCGAACCACCAACTTTCCAGTTGAGGGATGACCGCTCTATCACTGAGTCACTGCGCCCCTTCCACCTGCTCTTGTGTTGAGAAAAAAACAACACAGAATGCTACATTATAAACATATAGTTTTCTATAACTGAGCTAAGAGTGAAAGAATGAGGACAGCCAGCGAGTCATTATTTTTGGTTGAGTCAGCTGCAGGTAATTGTGCGCATGACAGTAAGCAACACAGTTGTGTCATAATTGGTCTCAGATGGTTTTTATGTGACAATACAGTTACAAAAGAGGTCACCCAACAAACTTTCTACTCTAAAAACAGTAGCAGATGCTAAAGTATCTTTATCATCTCATTTCTTTTAAACCTCACCTGCTAGTGTTGTGCGATACCTCTAGATTTGGTATCGATCCGATACCGAGTAAATACAGGTCCAGTATTGTCAATACCAATACCGATAATTAAAAATAATTAATGTGGACGCATCATCAATCTGAATCTATCTAAAGCTGAATGAATTTTAATGACTTTTCAGTGTTTTTGTTATTTGCCTTTTGGAATATTATTTAAAATAAAATCCAGTACAGAATTTTGGCAAAGTAAATAGTAAATACTTTATTATCATATGTTCAAAAACAGCACAGAATGATCACTTGAGAACAAATGAAAAAGTGTTTTCAGGCGGTGTTCAGAAACTATAATACAATGTTAAAACAAAATAATTTGCCGTATGCCACTGTCCCAGGTTTGTGTCCAGCTGAGGGTACTATGTCAGTGAGACAGACATGATTCTAGTGACCTCATGACTAAAAACCATCAAAATGATTCTGAGAAAAAATGTCTTGGGCTAAACGATACACGCTGTTGCAATATTGCATTAGCAAGTGTCACAATATCATTGTGGAAATTGTAGACAATATTGTGGTTAGGTCTTCCTGATAAAAAATGTAGTTTTGTTTTAATCCTGATTGTTGCTTTTGTGTTTGTTACCTATTGCTACAAAATGAATAAATTAAATGAATTTGTCCCTGTTTCAACCGCCACCTTATTGTGGTGGAAGGGTTTGAGTGCCCAAATGATCCTAGGAGCTAAGCTGGCGGGGCTATGTGCCCCTGCAGGGGCGCAACCACCCAGTGCTAGAGGGGTATGCAGCAACTTTGACGCCCCCCCCAAAAAAATAAAAAAATACAGCCGGACATCATTATGTATGGGCTGTAAATAGTAAAGATTTATTTTAAAGTATATCAGCAACTGTAGGCCTACCATTAATATACAGTATTATTAACAAGGTTAACAAATAAAAAAACAGTCACAAATTGACAAGCATTCACGTTATGATCAGATTTCAATAAAGAAATGAAAAGAAGGAAAAGTTTTTCATAACAATTCCAGGGAGCAGCCAGTTTTAACCCCATTACTAGCCACACTATTCCTCCCAGCTGGATAGCTCAGCTGGTAAGGACAGGACTTTTCACACGGGATCCAGGTACCAATACCCCTCAGGATATACTATCCAGTATATAGCGTTTTCCAAATTGTTATTTATTGTACATGGCATGCTGCCTTATATTTTTCAGTTTTTAGCTCAATAACCTCGGTTTTGCAGAATAATTTTACCTTAATTTAAACTCCATTTGGCTGCTACATTCCCAGTGTTAGCAAACGCGCTAGCTAATCTGTTAACCTGAATATTGCAAGCCTCCAAACACAGACGTCACACTTTAAATCCTACCTGTTGTCTTTCACCATCCACTTGTTTAGATGCTGTTGTTGTTTAGATGCTTGAAACGCGATCTCCTTTCCCCTATTTCTTTTTGTTCTCGTTCTTATCATGACAACTGTACATACCTGCACACTGAGCGTGCTCAGGGCGCCAGAGCCAGCCATAGCCACTCATGATATTCAATTTATTCTATTAATGAAATCTAATCAGGGAACCTACTGTAGTCTGTTCGTCCTCTAAAATGTTATATAGTACTGAGGAAACACTGAAATGATTTCGAAACGCACAAAAGCAGCTAAGCTACATTTAGAAAATACCACAAAAAAAAAAAGTTTATACCCCCTTTTTGCCACTGTGCCCCTGGTAGGGTCTCCCATGGAAAACAGGTTCTAGGTGACGGGCCAGACAAAGACTGGTTCAGATCCCCTTGGGACACGGAATGTTACCTCGCTGTGGGAGAAGGAGCCTGAGCTTGTGCGGGAGGTTGAGAGATACCAACTAGAGATAGTTGGGCTCACTTCAACGCACAGCTTGGGCTCTGGAACCCAACTCCTTGAGAGAGGCTGGACTCTCCACTACTCTGGAATTGCCCGCGGTGAAAGGCGGTGGGCTGTGTGTGCTTGCTTATAGCCCCCATGTGTTGAAGTTCACCCCGGTGAACAAGAAGGTAATTTCCCGGTGTCTTTGGCTCGGGGATAGGGCTCTCACTTTTGTTTGTGCTTACAGGCTGAATTGAAGTGGAGTGGGAGAAACCCCCGATCTGAACCAGAGTGGTATTCTGTTATTAGACTTTTGTGCTAGTCACAGTTTGTCTATAACAAACACCATGTTCAAGCATTACGGTGTCCACCAGTCATTTAATTTGACCTCATGCCATATGTCTTTGACACTCGGGTGAAGAGAGGTACAGAACTGTATACTGATCACCACCTGGTGGTGAGTTGGATCCAATGGCGGGAGAGGAAGCTGTACAAACTCGGCAGACCAAGCGTAAACAGTGTTGGTTTACAACAACACTGTTTACAGTGGAGGAGGGCAGCTGTTGATCTCAATTGGTGAAATTGTCGGACGGTTGTAGGAATACTTCAAGCATCTCCTCAATCCCACTGACAGTTTCCAGCTTTTTACAGATGATGTTGTCCTGTTGTCTCCATTAAGCCAGGACCTTCAGTGTGCACTGGGACATTTTTCAGCCGAGTGTGAAGTGGCTGAGATGAGAATCAACACCTCCTAGTCTAAAACCATGGTTCTAAGCCTGGAAAAGGTGGGTTGTCCCTTTTAGGTCGGTGGAGAGATCCTGCCTCAAGTGGCGGAGTTCATCACCGAATATCTCGGCATTTTGTTCACGAGTGAGGGAAGGAGGGAACGGGAGGTTGACAGACAAATTGGTGCAGCTTCTGCAGTGATGTAGTTGATGTACCAGTCTGTCGTGGTGACGAAGGAGCTGAGCTGTAAGGCGAAGCTCTTGATTTAATCTACGTTCCTATGCACACCTATGGTCATGACCGAAAGAACAAGTTCCCAGGTGGCCGAAATGAATTACCTCCGCAGGGTGGCTGGGCACTTCCTTAGAGATAGGGTGAGGAGCTCAGTTACTTGGGAGAAGTTCAGAGTAGAGCCGCTGCTCCTCCACATTTAGAGGAGCCAGCTGAGGTGGCTCGGGCATCTGTTTCGGATGCCTCCTGGAAGCCATTCTGAGGAGGTGTTCCAGACATGTCCCACCGGGAGGAGACCCCGGGGACGACCTAGGACACACTGGAGGGACTATGTCTCTCGGCTGGCTTGGGAACGCCTTGGTGTTCCCCCAGAAGAGCTGGAGGAAGTGTCTAGGGCAGTGAGAAGCCTGGGTGTCTCTGCTTAGACTGCTGCCCCTGCGACCCGTTTCCGGAAAAGCAGAAGAAGATGGATGGATGAATTTGTTTATTTTCTGAAGTGATATTATGACACATTTGAATTTTAAAGTGTTTAAAGTGAGTGAAAATCTTCTTCTCTTTGCACTGGTTTATACCACCCTGTTTTGTTTCTTCTGTTTCTTTTAAAGCATGTTAGTGTAAGATTTTGAAATGAGAAGTACTTTGAGTTTGATGTGAGAAAGTCCTGTCTATCTGGAAGGTACATTTTCCAAACAGCTTTTACCATAAATGGTTATTGATTTTTTTTAAGTGGCTTTATTTTGCAAGCACTTAGTTCAGGGTTCCACAATTAATCTGAGGCTTAAATAAATTAATAATGGTGGTGCTGACAAGGACACCGGGGCGGGTTTGGTTACCTCTGTGTTTCTCGGACAAGCACTGCGCGGTGGAGCTGTCTCTGAATGTGAGCGTGATGAGGGCCGCAGGGATGGACGAATGGATGGACAGTCACAAGGACAAAACCCTGTGAGTACAGCTCTCGCACCTGAACAGGCAGCTCTCTGACCGAGGACAGGCATAGCACGGATGACACTGGCACCTCTGTAAGTAAACAAAGACAAGAACAAGTTAAATATTTAGGACTTCTTTAGAGCATAATCAGTAATACTCAGTGGCGGGATGTGCATTTTACACCAAGGCTTTCAGTGGTGTCCCACCGGAATCTCCTAATACCGTCATTATAATGCCATCATTATAGAAAGCATAAAATACTATATATATATATATATATATAGATATATACATATACAAATACAGAAACGTAGTATAACAGGGCAATCATCACGTCACGTGTCTCATGTAGCAAGAAAAAAATTCTTAAGCAAGAAACCCAATTAACACAATTCAAAAGGTCTCTGTTCACTTCAGACATAGATAGCATACATTGAAAAAAAGCAAGAACATCAGCATTGGACCAATAAAATGGCAAAATAGAAAATAAACTAAATAAAATTCATTGATTCACCAAAACTTGTGATTATCTGAAAACAAAGTCCAGCCTCCTTTCCTCAAGAAGAGTTCAATTACTCAGTTGCACAGTTCATCTGTAGTTCTAACGATAAAACATTTCTATTGCTGAAAGTCCAATCTGTCTCATTGTATTTCTGACATAAATTTTTGTTTGATTTTTGGCGGAGAATGTCCGCTCTTTAAATAATTTTAGCTTGTGTATGTTTCTAGCTCTGTCTAGTAGGCTACGCTCTCTGATGATCCAGTCAAAAGATGTAAAAATGCTGACACTATTGTAAGCCTGCTAGCTGGCCCTGGGCACTTGGCTGAAGTACAGTTTCATTTATTTTAAGCCTCAGGTGCTTGCACTGTTGACTCAGAAGGCCTCAAGGCAGATTTTATTGACCCTGGCAACCCATGGCTGAAATCCAATGTGTTTGGATAAAAGCTGCAGCATAAACATACTCTGCTGGAAGCAGCGCAACCAAGAGAAAAGCTATGAACTGAAGAGAATAGATGATTAGGAATAATTTTATACAAATGAATGGAAAAAATATATAACATAAGTCAGTGATTCTAATATTGTTCAGGCCAGCATAGAAGGCCTTGCTGGCCCTCACTATATGTGCCCTTTATGTGTTGTATATGTGCAGAAGGTTACTCTGCAAATGTCCAAAAACAACACCACTTTAGAGGACATTTAATACAGGCTAAGGTTTGTTGAGTTTTGTAAGGTAATAATCTTAAAATACTAACATAAAGAAAACAAAAATTAGGGTTTGCTAAATTTTTAAATACCTGGTAGCCCTTTGGACATGTACTCTGTAGATTGTAGTAGCCCAAAATTAAATTAACTAGCCCAAATAAAACAAAAATTATTGTAGAAGGTGGTGATTGTTATCACTTTATTGTTGAGACTTTATCGTTTCTGATGCCCTCAAAATTGATAAAATCTCCTCATTATTAAATGATCTTCAGATCAAACATATAAATATGTCCCGCAGACCTCTGGTTGGACACATTTGGTCTTTTCTGTCAGTGGAAGCGACATGCCACAAACAGATGGACATAAGACTGACTCGGAGATGGTTTGGACACAGACCAAATCACCTTGTTGTAAGTGTAGCTTTTTGCTAATTGTAATTACTCAGGGATTCTCTCTTACTGTATTTTCGTATGTTAATGGGACAATTTGTTGTATGTCCACTTTGTGTTGTGAGTACGGGACACTCTCTGGGGAAGTGTTCTGGGCATGTCCCACCGGGAAAAGGGCCCAGGGAAGACCTAGAACCAGCTGGAGGGACTATGTTCTTAGCCTGGGAAAGCCTGGGATTCTCCTCTAAGAGCTGGAGGAAGTGTCTGGGGAGGGGGATGTTTAGATATGTCTGCGCCGTGACCTGGTCCTGATAGGGTGAAAGAGAATGCCTGGATTTTAAACCATAAGACGACTGTCATTTTGGGTATAGTAGTACACCACATTTTGATAAAGGTAACATATAACATGTCTTGTGTGAATCACCAAAGAACAGAGCCACAGACCAAGAGATGAATGTTCTTATTCTGCTTTCCTGATAAAACACCACATGGCATTGTCACGCTAAATCTAATTCTACAATCACTAAAGGCCTCTGTGCTCACTGCCTTAGTCCACAGAAGTGTTACATACAAACACAACAGATGCTCAAGAGCTCCTTGGAAACACACTCCATCCGTCTCACATTTGAAGACTAGAAGAATGCTCACACAAACATGAAAAGGTTGGAAAGACAATGCTATAATGTTGGTGTGTTTGCCATATTACAGAACACAAAGGAGGCAGTCTATACACTTGAGTGGAAATGTTTAGTGCTGCTTATCGCATAGAGGCAAACAAGGCCAAACCAGGAGGGAGCAAGTGCTGTTTACTGAGACACCCCCCTGAGGTAGCTGCATTGTACTGACCTCTCTGCCTATTCAGGTACACAGAATTAAAATTTTTAAATGAGATTATTTTCCAGGACTCTTCTACAACACAATCAGTGAGGAAAAGGATAATAAAAAGGGGGAACACTATACTTGAAAGAAACGAAAAACAGTAAATTAAATTGGACATAAATTCAACAAGAAAACACTAACAATACTCCAATAGAACTAGTCAAAATTATACTAAAAGGTAAAGCTAAATACTGTAGATCCTTACTAAATTACCAAATTTCATAAACAAAGCTAGTCTAGTTATACAGTAAGCAAAGAAAAAAAGGCAAAATTAAACAAACAAGAAAACTAAAATTTACAATTTACAGTTAACAATGAAATGAGAAAAGGGATGACAGAGCGGAAACAGACCTAAGCCTGGGATGGAACCTGGGCCCCTCCTATTATGTGGTAGGTGATCCAGCAAGGTACCCCTTACTATATCAAATATTTTGTTCTCTATATTTAAATCCAAATAGGAGCTCCTTTGTGGTGGAGAGGTAGTCTATCTGTGGCAGTCCCAAGCCCGGGTAAATGGAGAGGGTTGCGTCAGGAAGAGCATCCGGCGGAAAAACATTGCCAACTTATGTGAACTACTTTGCAGTGGCAACCTCCGGATGGTGATAAGTCGAAAGGCACTTAAACTAATTAAATCCATGCTAAATAATGTAGAAAAGATATTATATATTCTGTGAGTTTTCAGTAAATACTACTATGTGACATTACAGCATTTTAATAAAATATGCTTTTAACATGTCTCCTTAAAGGATGTTAAAGCAGAAGTAACATGTTTACCATCATAAATAGTTTTCTAAGTCCTTACAATTGTTAATTGAGTTGTAGCGGTGTGTTTTGTTTCTGAGCCGAAAACAGCAATTGCAAGTGTTGCTGCCACCGACCCGATGCAAGTCTCTGTTCATGTTCACATTCACACTAGAGTGACAAATTGCTTTACAGTAATTGAATCTACACATAGCAACCTCCCGCAGTATGATGAGCGTATGATCTCGCTAAGATCATACCAAAACGGCATACACTTTATTTCATCATCAGACATGGTGGAGCCACCAAAAAGACAAAAGAAAACCTTTGTCTGAAGATTGCAGGAAGAGAAAACGTCAGTTAGACTGAGAGAGAAAGCTCGTTCTCAAGTCAACCTTGGCTAAGGTTTTACGGAATGTCGTCAGCTCAAAGAAAGTGAAGGACTCAAAACTGATTGCGACGTGGCATTTATGTTGTTGAACTTTTTTCCAAACAACTTCATATTCTTCCTATTTTCATTAGATCTATTGTTATTTTGTGTCCTTCGAGCTATAGCTACTGTTATGTAAAAGTTTGCAGAGATGCAAGCATGCTGTTATTACACAGTGAAGAGTGTTTAAATTTACAGGCTTTATGTGAGACAACGACAGTTCAAACGGTAGTTTCAATATAAAACTAAACCAGAATATTGTTTACTTTTAAACCCAATTAGAAATTTCACAAGGCCAAGACTACTCAATTGTTATGACAATAAAATTGACAATAAATTAGATGCCAAAATAATTTAGTAAAAAGTAATATTTCAGAAGTGATTTTTTTAATGTTTGGTTGACAGTGACTAAAACAATCAAACAATGTATATATTATGACTTTATAAGACAATTTCTAAAATTACCCACCTCAAGGTTTACATTTCTTGTACTGTATTTGCCGTTTTGTTTTGCAAAACTAGTGCACCTGTGAGTGTTGTTGTCCAGAGCTGCTCTAGGAGTATTTACTAAGTTCTGCTTTTTTTTTCCTCAGGGCAATACACTTTTTCTTACATTTGTGACTTTGTCATCACATAACTGTAGCTAGTTAACTACAGTCACACTTTTTACAGTTTTGTAAAATTCCATTGTTTAGCTTCACATTTGATTAACCTTACCACTTTGGTGGTCCCGAACAAGGAATCAAAACCTTGTAACAAAGGGGACGTGTGCTGTACAGACCTGAGGTGTGCCATACTGCTAACGAGTAAACAAGCTTTATATTCCTGGTTTTCAATCTCTTTTGTAAACCTGGTATTGCTGTTTGTCTCTGACACGTTGAAGCCAGGTGCAGGAGCAATGGAAAGAGGAAGATGGAAAAAGACAGGAGATGTAAGAAAAAAATGGAGAAGCAGTTTTAGAGTGGGAGATGAGGCTGTCTGTTTTGCCTGAATGCTTGTCATCCTTTCCATTCAATCTCATTTGCATGGGTCTGGAGAGGAGAAAATAACCTGCATAAATTAACTACACACACATACGCACAGAAGGAAAAAGAAGATGTGCAACCCATCTCATTTTCAATTTGTTCTCCATCATGTGCCATGTTCGCGCACACACAAGGATACACACATCACATCATACAGTGACTGGTCAAGCTACAGGGCTCCAACACGTTTCCCATTTTAAAATTCTCCTAGACTCAGGTTTGCATACTTCCTTACGTCCACACTAAACCTTTCAAATTTAGCACATACACTACTCTTCAACAGTAAAAGTTGCAGATCAGATAAATTTGACAAATTACAGGTTGAGGTTGTGTTGATTTAAACAAAATTTTTCCAACTACCCGCTCGTCTCCTCGGACTGGTTGTCTAAGCAACACTGACAACCACAGATTATGCATAATACCAATTTACCAACTCCTCCTTTATTAATACCACCTCTTCCAGCATCAACCAGTAGTCTTAGTCCTCCTCTTTTTCCATAAAGGACTCTTCATCTGTTTAGCTTTAAGTAATGCTTTTGTTTCACAACAATGTACTGAAATGTAAAAGCAATACAATATTTACACTCACCTAAAGCATTATTAGGAACACCTGTTCAATTTCTCATTAATGCAAGAATCCAATCAACCAATCACATGGCAGTTGCTTCAGTGCATTTAGGGGTGTGGTCCTGGTCAAGACAATCTCCTGAACTCCAAACTGAATGTCAGAACGGGAAAGAAAGGTGAATTAAGCAATTTTGAGCGTGGCCTGGTTGTTGGTGCCAGACGGACCGGTCTGAGTTTTTCACAATCTGCTCAGTTACTGGGATTTTCACGCACAACCATTTCTAGGGTTTACAAAGAATGGGGTGAAAAGGAAAAACATCCAGTATGCGGCAGTCCTGTGGGCGAAAATGTCTTGTTGATGCTAGAGGTCAGAGGAGAATGGGCCGACTGATTCAAGCTGATAGAAGAGCAACCTTGACTGAAATAACCACTTGTTACAACCGAGGTATGCAGCAAAGCATTTGTTAAGCCACAACACGCACAAACTTTAGGCGGATGGGCTACAACAGCAGAAGACCCATGTCATGTTCAAATTGGTTTCTTGACATGACAATGAGTTCACTGAACTAAAATGAACCCCACAGTCACCAGATCTCAACCCAATAGAGCATCTTTGGGATGTGGTGGAACAGGAGCTTCGTGCCCTGGATGTGCATCCCACAAATCTTCATCAACTGCAAGATGCTATCCTTCAATATGGGACAACATTTCTAAAGAATGCTTTCAGCACCTTGTTGAATCAATGCCACATAGAATTAAGGCAGTTCTGAAGGTGAAAGTGGGTCAAACACAGTATTAGTATGATGTTCCTAATAATCCTTTAGGTGAGTGTATAATAATGGGTGGCAGTAGCTCAGTGGTAGAGCGGCCATCCTTCGACTGGCGGGTGGGCGGATCGATCCCCGATCAAAACATCTTAAAACATTATAACATCCCACTCTCCCACACAGTTCATACTGTCGTTGTGTCCTTGGGCAAGACACTTAAACCACCTTGCCTCCAGTGTTCAGCTGTAACACTGGTAAAGCGCTTTGAGTGTCTACTAGGTGGAAAAGCCCTATATAAATAAAAAAATAATAAAATAAATGAATAAAAATGTACGTTTCCTGCTCCTCCACCATTGTCCAAACAAAACCATTTTGTAAAGATGGCTACTGTTCAATTTATTACATTAAAACAGAGTCAGTAAGAGCACATGGGAATAAAAAGAGCAGGATGACATGGACAGCTTTCCAAACGATAGGCAAGGCAAGGCAAGGCAATTTTATTTATATAGCACAATTCATACACTGGGTAACTCAAAGTGCTTTACAGAAATAAAAGACAATTTACAAGATTTATATTTGGAAACATAAGAAAGATTAAAAGCATTATAAAAAAAGAAGTTTAAGTTGTGGTGTAGGCGGAGCTAAAAAGGAAGGTTTTTAACCTCCCCTTGAACATTGTTAAAGTTGAGGCTTGTTTTACTTCATCTGGGAGGTTGTTCCAGGTTTTTGCTGCTTGAAACTTAAACGCTGCTTCACGATACACTTCTATTGGCTGGGTGTCTACACAACTTAACTGTCCCATGCTCTGCTTTGCACTAAGGCCCCCAAGATAATCTAAAACAGTGTCTGTATTTGTTCCTTTGTTTACATGAGGAGGATGTTTCTGAGTGACACAGCTCACAGAAGAAAGGAAAATGCTACAAAACAAAAAAGAGGCTAGAAATGATTAAAACCACAATAAAACTGAATTTGACAGAAAGGTTAAGGCTCAGGACCTGGTCCGATTATTAACATCAGCCTGAAATCCGGCATATTATGAACTTTAACGCTCCTTTATAAATGAGTGAAAATATTTTAAATACACTCAATTCAACATATTTGTTTGTTAAAGAAATATGAAATAGGTGCAATCATAATTCATCTCTTCCCGTTGTCATTTCTTTGAAGACAAAAGCACAAGAAAAAATGCACTAAGCATTTATTTTTAGCACTAGTTGTTACAAATAACTAAAATGTTACTGTTCAATTGTTTCAGTTTTATCTAAAACATGTTCAGAATCATCATCAGAATACAAAGATTTATTTCCTGTGTTTTCACAGTATGGGCTAACTTTTTAACTTTAATGTTTATATATACATCTGTAACAGTATTTAGAATTCCCAAAGAAACTGACACTCCACAAACTCTTTTACACATTTTCAGGTTTTAGGTTCAAATGAATGCGAATGGTGTGAGCTAATTACATTTTACATTTACATTTAGTCATTTAGCAGACGCTTTTATCCAAAGCAACTTACAAGTGAGGAAAACAATGGAAGCAATTTCAACAACACAAGGTAACAAAAAGCATAAGTGCACAAAAAACTACTCAGTTAAAAACCTAGCACAGTAATCAAAGCTAAGGATAAGAAATTTATTTATTTATTTATTTTATTTTATTTTTTTTTAAGAGAAGGAATCAATAGAAAGGAAGTAGAAGTCAGTGTTTGTCAGTTAAGTGTTGACAAAAAAGATGTGTTGTCAGGCGTTTTTTAAAGATGTCTACAGAATCTGCTGATCTTGTAGCAGCAGTAGATTATTCCACCAATGTGGAACAGATCCAGAGAAAGTGCGTGAGAGTGATTTTTTTCCTTTTTGGGATGGTACCACGTTGTTAATTACTTTGCGAGTTTAAATGAGGTCAACAAGTCAAGTAACAGACAAATGCAGAACTCAGCACATTTTTAGACGTCCTCACTTCGCTCTGAGTCTTTTTAATCCTGACATGATAAAGGTCCAGTGCTGGTTCAGTTTTGGATTTAGTCTGTGATAATAACAGCAGCCTGGACTGGAGGATAAAGTAGTGTCATTCAGCTTTGACACCGAGCTAAGGAGCTGTAGTTTTCTGATAAAATAAACCTCTCTCCATCCATAATGTCAGCGAATGTCCGTAATGTTCCCATCACAGTGGATCCTGAGGCTCAACTTTTTGACTGTGGTCATTTCTAACTCATTTATCAAGCTACGCTGAAAGTTGTTGAATCTGCTGCTGCTGTAGAAACATGAGAACCCATGCGTGTATATATAGCTGTCCTAGAAGAAATAATATCAAAAATATATTTTCCACAATGTGCTTGTAATTATGGAAAATGTCTTGCGGTCCGGATCAAATCCTCTCAAGGTCCAGATTTGGCCTGGAGTCTGGCTGTTTACGGAGCTAAACCTAAACCGGGGTCGGCAACCTTTACCACTCAAAGAGCCATTTGGACCCGTTTCCCACAGTAAAAAAAACACTGGGAGCCACAAAACCCTTTTGACATTTAAAATGAAATGACACTGCACATTTTTTGCATTTATGCTTTGTATAAACAAACTATAATGTGTTGCATTTATAAAATCAATGAACAACTGCAGAGAAAACAAAACATTTCTGCATGCAACAAAACATGGCAGAAAGATGAAAGATACTTTTAAGTAAAGTACTCAATGTTTATTTGAGTTCTTCTTGTATTTATGAAAAGAAAATGCCGAACTTAAATTATCCACCAGCAGCAAACCAAAAACCCCATCCTCTCTCTGTGTGCGGTCATCCTTTTACTGGAGCGTGCAGTCAGCTGTCAATCTGAATAATAAAAGGACTATTTCACTGAACAATAAATAAATATGAATATTTGCAAAATAATAGTCAATTTTAATATTTATTATACTTAGTTAATGTGATTTCTGCTCTTGAACCTCAGCGCACGGCGTCTGAACATCAGGGCTGTCACCTTCATCTTTACACAGGATCGTGAAGTGTCATCTGTGAGGCGTGCGCTATGCTTGCTTTTATTAAAGTTTAAGTTGAAAAAAAAAAAAACGCATATCTCATTACATATTAAGCATACTTCTTAGAATTCTCCATAGTTGGCCTACCTGCGATTCGAAAAGTTCAAGAAATGGCGCGCTGGCGGATGTTGCACATTGGCATTTGTGACGCATAGTATCAGTGACAACAAAAAAACTAACAAACTAAAATAAAATTCAATGAATAAATACTCATTATTTTTAAAAGCCACAGGGAGCCGCATCAGAGGGATGAAAGACCCGTATGCGGCTCCGGAGCCGCGGTTTTGCCGACCCCTGACCTAAACGTACAGTGTGGGATTTGTATACTTGTATTTGAGGTAAACTGGTTAATCACCTGATATTAGCATATTGTAAAGGATATGATGTGTGAAAAAACAAGACCTTAAGATATCTTCTAGGCTCTATTATTAAAGATCAAGAGGCTTTTGAATACGGTACACTCCTATTGGCTGCTTGTCTATACAACTGGTAAACACTGAAACAATGGCAGAAAGTAGGTCCAGCGCTGGCGGTCTGTTACAAAGAAAAAAAAATTAACATACAGAAAAAGGGAAGCAAAGTAAAAAGTGGATAAATATTAGTAATCTAGCGAGGCAGACTCGAGTTCAAAGTGAATGGTAAGCTCTAAACTTTGGTTTGATGTAAACTGATCATATTTTGCAGTGGGCAGTTTTGTTGGGTGAGGTGTGCATTTGGCACATTCACAGGTTTTGAGACTACAGTTAGAACGAAGAAAATGGAACGCATCAGTCAAAACTAATTGTTCAATCATATATAATCACAACAAAATCTTGGAAAGCTTCATAGAATCCAAAGGAATATTCATAACCTCCAGTTCCTACAACAGCCAGACGAGGCAAACTGAGCAATGCTGGAAGAGAAGCATATTCAGGTTTCTTTTTTAGCACACATCCTTACTGGAGTTTTGAGGACATTCATGAACTAAACAGATTATTTTATTTTTTTTCAAAATGTTTAAAGTGAAATCAACATCAGATTGTCCAGTAGGGCTACCGTAGCAGAACTAAAACTGTCACTGATAAAATGCCCAAAACTAAACATCCCTAAATAAATATGATAAATTTGTTTTTAGCAGTAATTTTAAAGTTCAAAAATGAAAATAATAGGACACACATTTGACATTTCATAGTGAAGGCTCAAAGCATCAACACACTTTCATCTCAGTTAAACAATAAAGAAAGACGACACAAAAAACCCCAAGCCATCAAATCATCCTGGCATAACTGTCTGGGACGAGCAGAGCTTTTCATCAAGCAAACACGTAACCGGGTGTCTGCAGGGACTTATCAAAAGCGGCGCGCTGATAATAATAATAATATTAATAATAATAACAATAATAACAACAACTGCAGGAGATGGGGGTGGGCTGGAGTGCGAGGGGGATAACAATGATCCTGTCAGTGTAAACAGTCATTAGACGTCATTAGCTCCGAGCGGCTGGCACTCACCCACCGACAAGACCCAGTCCTGGAAACATCGCTAATTCACACGAGGCACAGCATAAGACGTTATTAGGCTGTTATTTTGTGCTTCAAGCTGGGGAAGGAGCGGCTTCATTTATTCTGCCTGCCACTGTGGGATTTACACCGAGAGGGGCCATTTGGCTGCTGAATGGGAACATGGAAAGAGCTCAGGGCAGAAAAGAAGCAAGTTGCGATTCAGAGTTCAAACTAGTGTGGGCAAAGTGTGTGTAAGTGCATTCATTTGAGATTTGGGAATGAGAGGTTCTAAGCGATTGCAATTAGTCTGAGCAAAATGGTACATATAACAGTAACATAACAGTGTCCTGGTACTGCTTGAGAGGGTTCATCAATCTTCTTTTTATCAATCAATCAATCTATCTTTTTATCTGTTCATCTAATCTCTATTTTAAAACATGGACAGTAAAATGCAGAACTGGAAATTTTCTTAAAAAGGAGGGCTTGATTGTTGTGTAGACCCTTCTTATGCAACATCCTAACTACACCAATTCAGTGGCTCAGTGGTAGAGTGGTTGTCCTTCAACTGGAAGATTGGCGGTTCAATTCCCGCTCGCCCGTTCATACTATCATTGTGTCCTTGGGCAAAACACTTAACCCCCCTTGCCTCCAGTGGTGTTCCAGCTGTAACACTGGTGAATCGAACCTTAATGTAAGTTGCTTTGGATGAAAGCCTCTGCTAAATGACTAAATGTAATTCACTAGGAACTTTTTGTTGTGTTTTCCTACATTTAGGACTAGATCTTTATCACGTGAAATGCAAAGCGCATGGCAGTTGCGTTTCCAGAAAGGCGCATTGTTAAAAAGGGACTATATGTAACTTTTAAAGATCAAAGTAGTGGAAAAGTAGTGCGCACTCCATTGTAAAGCTCTGAATTTTTAGTATAGCCGCCATGAAACGAGCGTTTGTATCAAGATAAACTCTGCGAGCAACAAAAACAACGACTGTCCTTAGCACAGCCCAGACACCAAAAAAATAAATAAAAATAAGCCCATCCGCCTCAAGGTTGTGCTGTTGTGGCTTCACAAATGCTTTGCTGCATACCTCGGTTGTAACAAGTGGTTATTTCAGTCAAAGTTGCTCTTCTATCAGCTTGAATCAGTCGGTCCATTCTCCTCTGACCTCTAGCATCAACAAGGCATTTTCGCTCCCACAGGACTGCTGTAGACTGGGTGTTTTTCCTTTTCACACCATTCTTTGTAAACCCTAGAAATGGTTGTGGGTGAAAATCCCCAGTAACTGAGCAGATTGTGAAAAACTCAGACCGAAATCATCTTTCTTTCCCATTTTGACATTCAGTTTGGAGTTCAGGAGATTGTCTTGACCAGGACCACACCCCTAAATGAACTGAAGCAACTGCCATGTGATTGGTTGATTAGACTCTTGCATTAATGAGAAATTGAACAGGTGTTCCTAATAATTTTTTAGGTGAGAGTATATAGAAACTCACAGATGTGTTACCGTTTTTTTTTTTACTAAAATAAATGAAGAGTAAAACAGGCCATAACCTGACATGAGAAGCAGCATGTGGTTGGATGAATGCTATCTGCTTTTATCTTTGTCCTTATGTCCTTCACACGGTTAAACAATTTGTTTAATGTTCAAATAAAAATACAAAGGAAATAGATAAATACAAGGATAACCATTTAGCAGTACTTTCTTTCCCGTTTGTCCCTCAGTCGCCTCAATTATCCAGGACAGCTCTCATGTGTTTTATCAGCTCATAAAGACAGTCCAGCAGGTAAACCACCGATAATTGTACATGCCGTCAGTTCAAGTTGTGCATCTCAGCTCAGTCCAAACATGGCTCAATTCTTCCATTATCATTCAAAATGTCTGCACTGCTTTTTGTGTCCGGTGCAGCTTTTAGTGTCCTGCTGTGATCAGGTGGATATGTGCACGCAGGCCTACGAGAGAAGGACTGGGTCTGGACTGTAGTGTCTCTCGTACCAGGAGGAACCAACACCTCTCAGAGGACCACAGAATTTACAACTCCGAACTTTTAAAGACCTGGCCGTTTTTGTTTATCCAGAACTGAGGAGATTTGGTTAGCAGCACCTTGCTAATCTGGCCCAGATGTTCGTATGTTGTGTTAAAGAGTTCACGCAAGAGTGAAATTATATTTACAGCTTTATTTTTCAGTACTTCAAAGGACCTGTAGCCGCTATCTTCTGGCCGACCAGACCCCCTGGCACCAGAATGGACATTTAAATATACGATTTGTGTATTGAAACACACCAGACCTGAGAAAGGAATGTCTCTTTGTTACAGGACTCTATAAGTGATTGAACATTGCCCTCCTTTGGTTGAACAGAGTAATGACTCTGCTTCAAATTAAAGACAATTCTTCGTTCTGTTCCATTTCTGTGTAATAAAGATTGTTCGTAACTATGCAAACCTCACCATTTTTCCCTTAACAGGATCCAACAGGACAAGAAACGTAACGATGTTACTCTGTTTGACTTTGCATAAGTGTATGGTACAATACAAACGAATTATTAATTTGTTTTAGCTAAATGACAAGAGAATATACATGTGTTTGATATCCAAATGTTCGTAAAAACATTTCTCGTGCACTTATGATACAATACAGAATCAATATGTTTTATAACTGTGTTTAAAATGCTTTATTGATGGAACAAGAAAGTTATCTCAGGATCCCAAACTTTCAGTAAACGCCCCTCTTCACCAAACGTGTGTAAACACACCCTTTTTGCGTCTCTTACAAAAGAGTCGGCAAAGCGGAAATCGCGCTCTCAAACTCTTCAAGCTCTCTTCTAGCTCTCTCCAGTTCCCTCTCAAGCTTCTTAAGCTCAAGCTTTTACCCCTTAAACTTTCTTCACGCTCTTTCTTAAGCTTAACTTTCGTCGTATTTTTCCTTGCAACTCTAAAGTTTTTCAGCCGCACACACACCGTGCCGACGTAAATTTTTATCCTTTTTGAAGATCCAACACATTTGATTTTTGTTTGAAAAACTTCTTATCCACGGAGTTACATCACTTCCTCGCGGAAGAAACTTTTTGTAGTTTTGAAAGGCTTTTTGACGCTACGAAAGAAAGTCTTTGTTAAATCCAAAAGACATATTTTCGTCTTGTAGCGGACTTCAGTTTAAAGACTTTATTCGCAACCGCTGGTAAAGTTTACTTTACCCTCAAGGACAATCACAGGACGCCGCTTTGTTGCTAAGGCGCCGCCTTAAACCAGCTCAACGCGTGGACACGTGCTGCCTTCTGTTGCCGGAAATCAGCCGCGACCCGGGAATCTCGAAGCCTACCTTTGGGACTGATCGGAACCGCACTGCTGGTGCCAAATCACCGGATAAAGAGTGAGTGAGCACGTGACACAAGAGAAAGCTTGGCGTTATAAACCTGTGTAATTACGTCCAACAGTACCTCTTTCCTTTTTCACAATCTTCAAATAGCCGTCAATAGTCCCCTTTCTGTTAAGCCATTTAACGGCCCGTTGCTCTGTAACCACTCCGATTAAATCGCTTAAAATTAAAATAGAATTAAACTCATCTTGTTCCATCAAAGGTATAACTATTGTGCCATCGCCAATCAATGTTTTATTTTCATCATTTGCCCTAATTATCCCTTTATGTCCTTTCCACTGTTATTATTCATATTTTAACCTGCATAATTTTAATAAAACCCCATAAAGACATTTCTTGTTTCATTGTTTACGTAGATTTGGTCTGAAAACGAGTTAGAATTCATTCCTTCAGTATTGAGACTTATCAAACATAATCAGTTTCCTTAGAACTGCTAAAACTAAGGTGGTGCCCGAAAGAAATTAATATTTTCATAAACAAAATATTAATTATTAATTTGCATAATTCATATTCATATTAATTATTCATCAACGAGACCATATTCACTACAGTATTTTTTGGAGCCCCGGCGTGAGGCTCGGAAAGATCCGGTCTTGTAAACACTGAAATAAGTTAACATCCTTAAAGCCTTTTACATAAATCTCTGTCCGCTGAAGAACTAAGAAAGTTATGTCTTATACAAAACTAATCAATGTGTTGAGAAACGTGTGTTGTGTTGCTGTTTGATAAAAAGCGCTTGTGAAATTGTGTGTCTAGGATTTGAAAAATACCAGCTGGTCTGATGTTTTGATAATTCTGAGATATGCTTTGTAACTTGGTTAATATTGTACGTACATTTCTGCCAGCTTGCTAAGTGTTCAGTGAAAGACTGAAGCTTTGTGGAGCTTGTGAACAAAGGCCAGAGAGCCGGATTGATTAAATGCATTTGTGACACGTTAAGGACGTGTAATTTTTATAAGGCCTAACAACTGCGGATTCTAAGATGCTCTAGAATTTTAGCATAAGTTGTCTAATAACGCGTTCTGCAAGTTAATAAATAATCTGCGATGCTCCAGTTATTTAGATAAACTTGTAAAACCAAGTAATTTATCTGTTCATATTGTGTCAGACGAATTAAAAAAAACTTGGTTGGGAGAACTCTGAACGGATTAGCTACCCGCGTCAGAACTCCAGTTACACACAGCCAAAGGACCTGTTTGCATTGTGCAACAAGTGTATATACAAAGTCTTGGCCCACGTGGCCCGTGTAGTGCTTTGTGAAACGTTGTTTTATCCACAGCACTGCTGTGTTGGAAATTGCGCTTTTTAGAGCGCTGCTGTGTTATAAAAGTGGCTGTGTGGAGAAGTCTTGACTCCCTCAAAGTTTCAGCACACTGAAGCTAACCAGCCATTTCCACTCCGCGTCTAGCAAGGGGCGTGACACTGACGTCACCCGGAAAACAAACTCATTGTAGTTCCAACTGCCCCCTAGCGGAAAGAAGTGGTAAACCACGGACTCCAGAAAGTCTGCTACCCCCTAGTGGAAGAGAAGTGCGAAACTTCTAAAAATCTTTGAGAGGAGCTCTACGTCTCTCTCTGGTGGTCACTCAACGGAATTACACTTTTCCTCAAAATAGTGACTAATTTAAGTTTAAGAACTTAACTGAATAATTTAAGCTTTCATTGACACTGAAAAGCCTGATTGACTTAACATAAAAAGTGAATTACTCTGCTTTATTAACAACTACTGAACTGCTGTCAAGCTGTTTTGCTTCTGTTAATACATGTGTTTTTCTTTTAAATACACAAATTTGCAATGCCATATTGCTTTTGAGAATAACTGCCTGTGTGTAACAACTTTGAATGCACAATAGGAGTTAACTAACAATTGTGACATTTTTAATTAACATTGCATCCGCTTTTGGAAATCTTTGATGCTAACCTTGCATATAAATTGATTGATTAATTTGGCTTGATTAACAATTTAAGACTTGTTTTGTGAATTTCCTATCTACACAGGATTTGTCAAATTGGAATGCTAACGCTAACAGCTTACTACCACTACGACACCACTGCTGTTACTTCTGAATAGACTTAACCCTGCACGAATTGTGTCATAGCTGTGATTTAAAAGCTGATTACCTGCATGAATTGTTAGATTAAACCCACTGATTCTGCACTGTTAATTTTACAAATTAGCACAGCAGCATCCCAGCATTGTCAACCCTCATTAACATTCACACCACTAGGCTATGGCTACATAGTCACTGTTAATACTCACATAAGGTCACTTCAATCACAAGTAGACTTTATACTAACTTCCACTTCAACAATTCCTTCTTTTATTACTTTCAATCTGACTTATTCAACTTAATACCCCTTTTATTTTATTTTAATTGGAATTTTATTTTATTTTAAATAAAATAAAATTTTAATTTTAATTTTAATTTTATTCCTTCATTAATTTTTTTATTTACACTTTTACTCAGATTTTAAAAATTCTTTTACAGTCTGCTTGAGTTTTACGCTCCTTCTTCGTAACGCTCTATAGGTAGTAACTCTCTCCTTGCAGTTAAAACTTAATCTAACAATAACTCACTTACCTTGAGAAAGCCCAATTCTCAACATGTCTAATCCACAGTCCACAGGCTCGGATAGTCCCATCAAGCTTCTGGATCACTTAGACTCAGCTCTAAATGATCTAACAGAACAGGTGCTACCCCAATATGTGGACGAGATTCAGACCACAAATCCCAACGAGCTAGATTCAGTTCTTAGCTCCTTGATTAGCATTGCGCTAACCTCTAAGCCAAAGGACAAGGATCTAACTAAGCTGTTAGGTCAAATGGCTATTGTTATGCGCGCAGCAGAAACAAGCCGAGGATCTCCTGGCACGCAGCCACGAGAAAATCCAGGTCCAGAAACAGGACCTCGCCCGCTCCAACGCGAGAACAAGGCGTTGAATCAGGAACTCCAGCTGACCAAAGGAGTCCTGGAGAATTCTGAAAAACAAAACCAAGAGTTACAAAGTCTTGCCCAAACACTCCAAAAGGCAGACCCTGACTTTAAGGAGTTACACACCAAACTCCAGATAACTGAGGGGACCCTCAGTGACCTAAAGAACGAGCTGAGCGAAACAAGGTCTGCTCGTGACATAGCAGAGCTGCAGCTCAATGACCAACGTGATGAGTACGACGCTATGCGAGAGGAACTCATCAAAGCAGGCAAAAGTGCACAGCTGTCCGCAAATATGCTGGCACAGGAAGCTCGGCGGAGAGAGTCCCTGAGTGCACGGGTAGAGGCCCTCACTCAACAAGGTGACTTAGACCGCCAGCTTATTGAACAACTTCAGGTGCGCCTGACAGAGAACGCCCAAACACAACCTAGTAAGAAACTGGAGTTCAAAAGTACTCCAGACCTAGAACCAGTTACTCCATTATACCAACCCAGTAGGTTTGGGAACTCCCAGAAGGGAGCCACTTCACTAACTAATCCAATTTTGCGACCACTACCGCGCCTGGACGCAACGGAAAGAGGACCAACCGGAGCCGAGAGCCCGGCCGTCTTTCCGCGAGCTTCCACAGGTAGGCATTCGGATTACTTCGCACTACCAACAGGTAGGCATTCGGACTTTGTCCAACAACCAGCTCCGACACGGAGACATCTGGACTACGGTCCCACTGACAGAGACTTTGACAAAATCGCGCGTCATATCACTCGCTTCGAGCCCCATCAAGGATCGGCTCATGACACTAGCGCACCTTAGAGACATTGAGTTCTACCTCCAGAGAATACCCAATGCTACCGTTGAGGACAAAATCTTTTGATAAAACTAACATCAAGCAGAGATGTTAGTAGCTTCATCGAACGTCAACCCCCTGAGGTTCAAGCTGACTTTGATCTCCTTAGTCAGTCCCTCATGGAGGAATTCTCAGACGTTACAACGAATGTGGGACTGACAGCCGCCCTAACAATCAAACAGGCACGGCAAGAGTCACCACAGATATATTATCATCGGCCACGCAAAGCCTACTTTGGTCCACTCAACGAACCAAACATGGAGGAGGATAAAAACTTCAAAACACTCTTTGTGCAAAACCTCCATCCAACTACCAACCATCATCTTGGCGTTGCTGCCTGCCCGCTGACTCAAACCAGCCGCCAACTCCGCGAATTGGCAACAAGGGCATTTACTAAACAGAAGCTGACTCAGACTAAACAGCAAGAGCCAGCCGCTCTGTATACTGTTGATCAGAGTCTAGCGCTCGAAGGAGCACCTACCTCCAAGCCAAGCGGCCCAGGAGCCTCCCGCTTTCCAGACAGGAAAGAGGGACCTCGGCCACACAAAGGAGAGCCGGGTCCACACCCGACCTGGCCCGAACGTAAGTTCAAAGACCAGGGCCCTCAATGGAAACCTCGGTTCGAAAATAAATTTCGAACCAATCCAAACCGTAACCAAGGGGGTCCTATCAAAACCGCGACGACAGGAGAAACCAATATCGCCGGTCCCAAGACCAACGATCATCAGGTAGCCCACCTGTCGAGCAGCGAAATCATGCGAGGACCGAGCCCTGAAACTCAGACTAATCGCGTGGGAAACCCCATGAGCGACAGTAATCTGACTACAGAGGAGGCTCGGGCCATAGAACGCATACTCAAACAAATGCGCGAAAAGTCCAAGGACAAGGCTGATCTGTATACGGTGGAGGCCTCTAAGGCCCCGATTCAGAAACAGTCACAACCGATCCAAGCTGGCTTAACACGCAACGGAGATACAGAGTCTACTGAAGGGAATGAACATCTCCCAGACCTGTACTTAGGCTCTGACGAACTAGAGCCACTCAATGACATTGTCCAGGACCCTAGCACGGACAACACGGAGGGAAGTGACACAGATCACAAAGACACCACTCCGTCTAGCGCCGTCCTAGTGGTCCAAGCAAATCAAATGTCGGGCTGTGCCATGACCACGCCACGACTATTGAATGTGAAACACCCTTCCACCAATTTCTGGGTCACCTAACTGAAAAGGAGTAGCTCGAAGCTTTATCTCTCTGTCTTGTTAGAAGACCACTTGACGACGAAGCACTTCTCGACACAGCCGCTGACATCAGCCTAATTTCAGGCAACCTGTTCAGATCACTCCAGGCTATAGCGAGAAGATCCCACAGGGACTTGAAGTCCCACCCGTGCTTTCTGGAAATAAGGCCTTACTCTGATGATCGGCCGATCATCAACGAGGTAGCCTTAGTCCAACTGACCATCGGACCAATGACACTGACACACCCAGTGTACGTGTCCCACCTTGACAACGTCCCACTTCTGATTGGAAAAGACATCCTCAATCGCTTCGAACCACTGATCGACTTCAAGCAGCTGAAGATTTGGGCCCAAGTGCGAGAACCACTTCCAATCTTACTGAATGAATCTCAGTGCTATGCGATTGACAGGGAATCACCAATCGACAGGGTAGCCACCGACACCGCTGGTACAACGACCATGCAACCTCGGTGCGAACCAAACCCCTTTACATTGCGTGACAACTTCCTATGCACGCTGAAGGACCCATTAGCGATGACACCCCAGATCGTCAATGGCATCTCACTGGAAGCAACTCCAGTCGACAATGTCGTTATGGCCTTATGGGCTGACAAATCTGCCATCAGCCAGGAGCTGTTTAACACTCTAACGCGGAAAAACCCGAGTCTGACCTTCGCAAAGAAGCGCACTCGGTTCCCTGCTAACCCCACACCGACTCATGCGTTAACCGCCGTAGGTCTATGCTCTGCCATCGTACGATGGAACAAAAGAGAACTGACCCACACTTTTGCCGTCATCCCCGGTCTGCCACACTCAGTGTACATTGGGGCTGACATGCTAGTCAGACTCGACGTACAAGTCGATACCATTAACAACGTTCTCTGGTCACTGACTGGAGTACGTAGGGAATCACCTTCATTGACCGAAGGAAACTTGAAATCGGGTCAAACCATTCCCGATGTGTGTCAGGTAAGTAACGACTGCCATCTCACGATACCACCGCGTAACATCATGGACATACGTCTGAAAGCGTTTCCAGGACAACAAGTTAACTCGTCACAAGCGTTCTTCCAACCATCGCCTCTGTTCTTTGAGTTAGGCTTGTCTGTTCAGGCAACACCCCTGGTCGAGCTCGACTCTCGATCAACACACGTGCTAGTGCAGAATCCTACTGCCAGTGGCATTCTCGTCCCGAAGGCCACACCTTTGGGTTGGCTAATTGACACAAGATTCCATGACTTCGAACTCAGAGTTCCAGTCATAGGACGCATGCCACCCTCACTCGTGACTGATCAACAGGAGACCGGAGTCGTCTACACGAAGCCTTCCGGAGCAATCGCCATATACCCCTCACTTGTGGTCGATACCGACACTATCTGCAGGGTCGATCTGGCTGATGCTGAGGTAATGGTCGTACAGACAGTCTCCCTGCTCTCCATTGATTCAGATATAGACAAAACCACGTCTCTACCGAGTAACGTCACCACGGACAAATCGGTAACTGTGCAACCAGACTCTAAACCCGAACCGGACTTTGAGTCTCAGTTAGAACAAGCACTAGACTTGGCTGATGCGATAAACAACGCTGAGGAACGGGACCTGATGCGTCAGGTCCTCCTCAAATATCGCACATCATTTGCGACAAACTCGCTGGATTGTGGTTTAACCCACATCCACACGGTACGCATTCCAACGCCGCGAATGCACCACCAGCTTACGTTCGCCAATACAAAATACCACTGGCGTCTTATGAACCGATACAGGAAATCATAGACGACCTTTTGGATAAAGGCATCATTCGTCCGTGCAACAGTACTTATTCGCTCCTATCTGGCCAGTACTCAAGCCCAATGGCAAGTGGCGTCTAACAATTGACTACCGCCAATTGAATAAGAGCGTACCACTTTCCAGGTGGCCAATGACCCAACTTGGCCAAGAACTGCCCAAAGTACAGGATGCCAAGTACTTCTCTACACTGGACATAGCATCCGGCTTCTGGACCATTCCTGTAGACCCACAGGATCAACACAAACTTGCCTTCACGTTTGCCAATCGGCAATACTCTTTTACAAGATGCCCATTCGGTACTTAAATTCCCCAGCCGAATTTAACATCTTCTTGAACAAGGCATGTCCTGACGCCGCTAGCCGCGGAACTCTCATCTATGTCGATGACATTTTATTGCGCACCACGACACTCCATGCGCACATTAACGAAATCGACCACGTCCTGGAACAACTCACCATTGCTGGAGCTAAAATCTCTTTGGAGAAATGTCAATGGTGCAGAAAGAAGGTGAACTATGTGGGCCTTCTAGTAGGCGCTGATGGCGTCGAACCACAGGTCAGCCGAATCCAAGGCATTGCCAATCTAAAACCGCCTTCCAACTTGTCAGAACTCCGCAGTTTCCTGGGAGTCTGCAATTATTCTCGACAATTCGTCGATGACTATGCGGCATTGGCTAAACCACTGACGGACCTTCTCAAAAAGGACACCGCCTTTGCGTGGGGTCCACAACAAGAGCAGGCAATGCAGGCGCTCAAACACAATCTGTGCAGAGCCCGTGCCTAGCTTACCCGGACCACACCAAAGTCTTCTACTTAGAGGTGGGCTTCTCAAGCCACAGCCTCAGTTCAGGCCTCTATCAGGTCCATGACACGGATAAGAGAGTGGTGGCCTACGCCAGCAAAACTCTCTCCGGACCCGAGGTCAAGTATACCGACTGTGAAAAAGCCCTCCTAGCCACAGTATGGGCGTGAAACACTTCGCCCACTACTTAGGAGGCCAAAAGACAATCGTGAACACCAATCACCAACCGGTGACTTTCTTAACCAGTCAAAGACTCAGGGACGGCGTAGTAACTAACGCCCGCGTGGCATCGTGGCTCATGGCTCTCCAAAGTTTCGACGTGGAGATACGCTACGCTCAAAACCACAAGTCGCACTTAGGCATGGAACTCGCTGCATGCCAACAATGCGCAATCGACACGCCCGCCACAGCCGTCCGCTAAACGAACACACCTCCACTGTACCAACACGCCATCACTACTTGATGCTGGCGTGTGCCAAGACATGACCACTGCTTATGTCGATGGATGCTCCTTCCACCATGAAGCTCTGGTCCGCTGGTGCAGGTGTGGTATGGCTCAATGACAACCCTTATGAGCCACAAAAATTTCAGTTAGGATCTCAATCCTCACAATATCGGAGATCGCAGCCGTGATCATAACTCTCCAACTAGCAGTGGCCAAGCAGATCAAACAGCTCGTAATTTGCACAGACTCAAATTACGCACGACTCAGCTTCTCTGCCCACCTGCCATTATGGAAGAGCAATGGCTTTCTCACATCTGCGAAAAGACGATCAAACACAAAGACCTGTTCGTCGTAGGCGACGGTCTGGTCGAGGACCATGACATGCAGGTGTATTGGAAGAAGGTCAGGGGACACTCTCGAGCCCCTGGACTGGACAAAGACCTGAACGATCAGGCAGACCTCATGGCAAAACAAGGGGCTCTAGGACGGTACGCTCTGGCATTTCCAGCCAGAACCCTCGTCGCGATCGACCCTTCCCACCCAACCCACCCATTCTGTCTGTCTGGTTACCCGGTCTAAAACGACCGCAAACGATGCCTCGGCTCCGGCCCCGCAGACGCATCGACTTCCTCTCTTTCTTTCGCTGGTTCCGACCTTCGTTGCCCTTCAGGCAGCGGACTCGGCAATCCACAAACTCATCCTTTACCTTTCAGACCCGGTGTCTAACCCCATCGTAGACACTGACTTTTCCTCCGACGCTTATCTTAAAAGCTATGGGCGGTGCGCGCTCGACTCCACCTGCGTCATGGCTTGCTTGTCTCACGTCTCTGACACCCCCACTTCACCTGCGTTCGTAGTGCCTCAGAGCCTAAGGGGGGTCATGCTAACGCACGCACATGACGCTCCTGTAGCAGGCCACAGAGGTGTTCGCGCAACACACCAGGCACTCCAACAAGTGGCATACTGGCCACACATGCAAATGGACGTGGCAGAATACATCAAAGGCTGCCTAGTATGCTGCCAGTTTCAACCGACAAGACCACTCCATCGTGCACCCTTACAAAGAAGGGGCATTTCTTTTCCGTGGTCTGACCTCCAAATCGATTGGATGGGACCCTTGACTAAATCAACAAGGGGCAACAAATACATCCTAATGGTCACCTGTGCCTTCACTAAATGGGTGGAAGGACTTCCAGCCCCAAACGACACGGCACAGACCACGGCCTTTCTACTCATGAACCACGTGTTCTCCAGATTCGGCTTACCCTGTAAGGTCGATTCTGACCGTGGTACTCACTTCACAGCCGAGGTGATGGGACAACTGTGGCAAACCATGGGCGTGAAAGCAAAATTCCACGTCAGCCACCACCCCAGTCCTCAGGCCAAGTAGAAAGAGCAAACCGAGCGGTGATCGACATCCTAAAGAAATATGTCGCATCTAATCACCGAGACTGGGACGTCAAACTGCCCTTGGTCCTGATGGCTATCAGAGCCACGCCACACACGGCGACGAGTCTCCCGTTTGAGCTCATGACCGGTAGGCAGATGACGCTTCCCTACATTTACTGTATCAGCCAGGAGAGGCTAACATAGCTACGGCCTATACCACACACCAGTACATGGCTGATCTCCAAGCACACCTGAAAACCACCTTCGCCTTTGCCCAAGAAAAACTAGGCAAAAGTGTAGAAGGACGTAAGGCCTATTATGACCAAAAGTCATCTAGGGACGAGCTACAGGTGGGAGACAAAGTGTGGTACTACATGTTCAGTCAACTCACTGGACAAACAAAAGGTGGTACCAACCGACTGACGCGAAATTCCTCCCGCGTTGGGCAGGACCGTACACCATTGTCAACAAACTATCCCGGTGGTGTATCAGATAAAGATCACCAAAGGGAGAAAGGAACCCACTCTCAAGTGGATACACCGCAACCAGATAAAGTTGCACAAAACCCCATGGGATCTACAGGGGCGTTCACGCTCCCAAGTAGTCTCAAACAGATCCCTTAACTTGCAGTAACCACTAACAACTAACCTCTAACCCTAATCTCTTAACACCTTTCATTTCTTTTTCTTTTCAGTGGTAACTGTGAGTAATTCAACAACTGTAACTGATAACTCCGGTATTTACTGTCAATGAAACAATTGCTAAAAAGTTCTCTCTCTCACCAGGATGATGTGGGCGTTACTCCTCCTGATCACCAGCCTTATGGGCATGGGATCCCCAGATCTTATAGAGCCCGGACCAACAGCCGGGATCGCTTTAAAGGACCAACCCGGACTGTTGATCACAAACTGTCGCCTGCATACCCAAAGGGTTTTGTCAGGTTAAACCCAAACGGCGTGTATCGAAACACGTCCGAGCCACTCAAGGGCTCACCAGTTGGGCCGGCGCTAGCTGGACCACCTCTATTCTTAACCACGCTGAAACTGATATTTCCCACATGCTTAACCAGCTCGAGAAATTTACAATTACTCAGGCTGAACTCACTGGAGCTAACCAAAGGTCTAAACGGTTTATAGGAGGACTTCTTGTTGCAGCGGCTGCTGTGGGTACCTTGTTTAACCTCGGGTTGTCCACAGTCAATACGGTTAGCATCTCCACGGTCAAGAGACATGTCTCAGAATTACAGGCTGAAATCCCTGACATCAGAGCGCAGATCATTCAGCAACAACAGCAACTCCAAACAGTAGGGAAAACGTTGAAGGACACTGTGTTGGTGGTAAACACACACAGTGAAGCTCTAAACAAAACCCACCGAGCTGTAGAGTTACTTATGACCCTCTTCCAGGTCGACTACGTACAAGCCCAAGTAGTCACCGCACTAATGGATGACATGCTCCGAGACATAAGCTCTTCAGTGGACAGCTTAGCCATGGGAAGAATTCCACCCTACCTTATCCCTCTGTCACTAGTACAATCCCTCCTTGGAACCGCCACTAGAGATCTTGTAACCCCACTTCAGGCCCATTTAGCGTACACTTTAGGTAGTGCCGTGCCCATTTACGTCAACCCAGAGTTCCGGAAATGGCTTTTATTCTAAATCTGCCTATCATTGAATCCCAGAACATCTATCGCCTTAAAGACGTCGTGAACGCCGGGTCCTGGCACGGAGACACGCACGTTAAAGTGCACACTCCTTCAGTAGTGGCATACCATGATGCCAATCCAGATTTGTACCTGGCCCCTAATTTACGCATGTGCACCCTAACCAAGGACATACACTACCTATGTCCCAGTAAACCCTTTGTTCGGGACAACACCGACGGGATCTGTGGCCTTAAGCCTATGAGCCCTCAAGCCAGATGTCCAACGACAATCACGGCTCGCCACCAAGTTACCGTCACTCAAGCAGAGATCATCGGTAACCGCTGGCTAGTAAACACCCCTCTTCCAGACGGAATGCTGACTTACGATCAGCACGACACCTCATCCCGTGTTAACTTGCCCGACCAAACTTTCTGGGTAGATGTACCCCAAAACGCAATTCTTCACATTGGGGACGTCGCCTTGTACCACCTTGACGCTGACCAATACGAGAGTGAAATAGAAATATCAGATTTCTTTTCAACCCATCCTCTCGAAATACACCCTGCTACACTCTATCAAATCCAGTTTGAAGGTAGCAGAACCATTGACATTGCACCCCTTGATAATGTGTTAAAGGAAATAGAGCAAAAACAACAAGCTCCTATTCAACCCATTATGTATGCCTGGTCAACTCCGACACTGTTCTTGCAGCCACAGTAGGAATAGGTTACTTCATGGCCATCATTATCACCATCGTGCTTCTTAGAAGCGTAAAACGTCTTAAAACCCGTTTAAACCGCTGTACTCAGGGCGTTGCACGAATCGTGCGTCGCCGCCCTGGGAATAGAGAAAACGTTGCAGGTAGTCCATTACCCCCTGAAGCCGATGTATTTAACCAAGATCTCTCTGTTTCCGAAGAATCTGAACCAACCCCAGTCATACGGAGGTTGACAGATTCAGTTTAAATGTGCTATGTGTTATGTATGTTCAATATAACCAATATATACCTCATGTAACTTTTGTGACTACCCTTAACCCTAAAATGCATGCAATGTCCCTTTAAGGTTATTATCATTTAATGTGTGTTCTTTTATTATCAACAATTTAATAAACTCTAAACCCATTTAAAATGAAATAACTCTCTTGTTCTTTTATTCCCATTAAGTCCATCTGTTAAATGATAAACTCAATCTACCTCCCTTAGCAGATGACTTAATGACGCCCGAGTAAAAACCCTTTTACTCTTAAATACACTTGTCTTCCCCTAACTACGCTCCCATTAATACACATGTTATAACGCCAAACTCTGTGTCTTTAACGTGTCACTTGCTTCCTGGTCCTGGTACTTCAAGGATGGAGTCGGCACAAGACATTGGAACCTGCCTTTCGCCGAAAGGGGGGACTGTAGTGTCTCTCGTACCAGGAGGAACCAACACCTCTCAGAGGACCACAGAATTTACAACTCCGAACTTTTAAAGACCTGGCCGTTTTTGTTTATCCAGAACTGAGGAGATTTGGTTAGCAGCACCTTGCTAATCTGGCCCAGATGTTCGTATGTTGTGTTAAAGAGTTCACGCAAGAGTGAAATTATATTTACAGCTTTATTTTTCAGTACTTCAAAGGACCTGTAGCCGCTATCTTCTGGCCGACCAGACCCCCTGGCACCAGAATGGACATTTAAATATACGATTTGTGTATTGAAACACACCAGACCTGAGAAAGGAATGTCTCTTTGTTACAGGACTCTATAAGTGATTGAACATTGCCCTCCTTTGGTTGAACAGAGTAATGACTCTGCTTGAAATTAAAGACAATTCTTCGTTCTGTTCCATTTCTGTGTAATAAAGATTGTTCGTAACTATGCAAACCTCACCATTTTTCCCTTAACAGGATCCAACAGGACAAGAAACGTACGATGTTACTCTGTTTGACTTTGCATAAGTGTATGGTACAATACAAACGAATTATTAATTTGTTTTAGCTAAATGACAAGAGAATATACATGTGTTTGATATCCAAATGTTCGTAAAAACATTTCTCGTGCACTTATGATACAATACAGAATCAATATGTTTTATAACTGTGTTTAAAATGCTTTATTGATGGAACAAGAAAGTTATCTCAGGATCCCAAACTTTCAGTAAACGCCCCTCTTCACCAAACGTGTGTAAACACACCCTTTTTGCGTCTCTTACAAAAGAGTCGGCAAAGCGGAAATCGCTCTCAAACTCTTCAAGCTCTCTTCTAGCTCTCTCCAGTTCCCTCTCAAGCTTCTTAAGCTCAAGCTTTTACCCCTTAAACTTTCTTCACGCTCTTTCTTAAGCTTAACTTTCGTCGTATTTTTCCTTGCAACTCTAAAGTTTTTCAGCCGCACACACACCGTGCGGCGTAAATTTTTATCCTTTTGAAGATCCAACACATTTGATTTTTGTTTGAAAAACTTCTTATCCACGGAGTTACATCACTTCCTCGCGGAAGAAACTTTTGTAGTTTTGAAAGGCTTTTGGCGCTACGAAAGAAAGTCTTTGTTAAATCCAAAAGACATATTTTCGTCTTGTAGCGGACTTCAGTTTAAAGACTTTATTCGCAACCGCTGGTAAAGTTTACTTTACCCTCAAGGACAATCACAGGGCGCCGCTTTGTTGCTAAGGCGCCGCCTTAAACCAGCTCAACGCGTGGACACGCGTGCTGCCTTCTGTTGCCGGAAATCAGCGCGACCGGGAATCTCGAAGCCTACCTTTGGGACTGATCGAACCGCACTGCTGGTGCCAAATCACCGGATAAAGAGTGAGTGAGCACGTGACACAAGAGAAAGCTTGGCGTTATAAACCTGTGTAATTACGTCCAACAGTACCTCTTTCCTTTTTCACAATCTTCAAATAGCCGTCAATAGTCCCCTTTCTGTTAAGCCATTTAACGCCCGTTGCTCTGTAACCACTCCGATTAAATCGCTTAAAATTAAAATAGAATTAAACTCATCTTGTTCCATCAAAGGTATAACTATTGTGCCATCGCCAATCAATGTTTTATTTTCATCATTTGCCCTAATTATCCCTTTATGTCCTTTCCACTGTTATTATTCATATTTTAACCTGCATAATTTTAATAAAACCCCATAAAGACATTTCTTGTTTCATTGTTTACGTAGATTTGGTCTGAAAACGAGTTAGAATTCATTCCTTCAGTATTGAGACTTATCAAACATAATCAGTTTCCTTAGAACTGCTAAAACTAAGGTGGTGCCCCGAAAGAAATTAATATTTTCATAAACAAAATATTAATTATTAATTTGCATAATTCATATTCATATTAATTATTCATCAACGAGACCATATTCACTACAGGACTCACAGACGTCTTCAGCTCCAACTACAACCAGGTCCAGTTACCACTGTTTTTGTAACATGTCCTCACTTGTCTTTTACACCTTATAGTAAACTACAATATACATTTAAAGTAAAATCCCATTGTGCTTTATACAAGTGATGTCCAATTATAATCCCTCTCTTAACAGAAGGAACGTTTGAGTGTGTGAGCGTGTCTGAGGACGTATAAAAGAGTGTTATTGAAGCATGTACAAGTATGTAAACATCAAGAGTCCACTGAACAGTCGCTCAGCTGCTGATTCCACTCTATTTCTATCTCCGAGCCCCAACTCTGACCACATGAAAAACGCAGTGTGTTCTGAGCAACTGGCTCTCTCAAGCTGCATTTGGGGTGTGAGAGTCATCCTCCCCCTGTTGCTGCTTGAAAGGGTTTATTAATTTCTCATACAAATCCCAACATTTGTGGGTATGACTGTAAAGAATATTTCTCCTATAAGAGCGCCACACTATCAAAGCTTAGTGTGCATGGGCCACTTTTGTGCCTGGGTGTGTTTGTGCATTAAAGACTGAGTTCACACTAAGCCTGCTAGGTGATGCATATACATTACTCTTCACCGCCGCCACCCTCAAGGCTTATCCCTGTGCCTGTTGGAGGTTCACGATCATTTAAATAGCCTCTTAATGACTTGCAGAGGTTTAGGTGAGGATATGTGCCAAAACAGTGACTGTAAAATAATCAACTTCCTGCAGCCCGGAGCTCCCTACTGTTCGGAGAATGCAGCCGTGGGCGAAGATAGGGCTTGCCAGTCAGCATCTGAGCAATGTCAAATGAGATCTGATCCTCGCAAGAACCACTTTACAGAGAGAATCTCACAAAGGGTGTTGAGGTTCACAAAACGTGTGACAAATACAAGCAGCAGAGGAAAGGAAGGCTGTGTGTTATGCTTAAGGCACATACAGAGACATGCACTTGTGATGTTCTTCTCTTTGACACTACTGCTGCTGCCTTCGTTGCTTGCATATTTTCTGGTGAGAGTAAAAGTTTATAAAGGAATTGTGAGAAATAGCTTGAACTCTGTCGCATCAGCAATTTTCTGGTCGATCTTTTTATAAGAATTGCTCATGCGTTAGCCTAGAAAACAGTGTCAGACAGCACAGATCTGGTAAACTGATGGGTTTATGCCTTGGCTTCTCCTGGAGTCGAATACATCACATGTTGTCTGATGGCTGAGATATTTCATATGAGGCAGACGGAATATATCAGACTGCGTCAGCACAGGGGAGATCTATAATAACACTCAGGTGTGGTTTGCATAAATACGTGAATATACTTTCTAACACTAACACAGTTCTGATGCTGTTGTGTTACTGAGGTGTTGGTTTCCAGCCTTCAACAATGGTTCCAAACTTCTTTCTTTATAACAGTTCTTAAGACTACAAGAGTACACTGATATGGAATTTAGGATATGGACCACCATATGATCATGTGATTATGCTACAGTGGTGGAAAAATGCAAAAAAACAAATTTGAAACAGTTTCAACACGTCAGATATTAACATTGTCGGTATCAACATCAACAAATAACAGAGAATGCACAAAAAATAAACCATCACATCATCAAATTAATATTTAGTCATCTTGAAGATTTGAAGAGTGATTTTTGATGCAATATTTGGGGTGTCCAAATTTTTCCACCACTGTACTTGGTTGTCATTCCCTCCTGTGGAAAGCCTTTAGTTTTGTTTTTTTCACAAATAATTCCCATCACAATATGCTGTGCTATGCTTGTTACTAAATGGTTCTTTTTTCCCCACATGCATTACAAAAAATCTAAATAATCACATACCCCCATATGATATGCCTTAGTGTCACATGACAAACATGCTCATGATAAATTTATCATTATTGCAATATTAGCTATCAAAATATCCTTGTATCGCAATAACAATATGGTCATCCATGTGATGGACATTTACTTAATTAGATTTAATCTAAATCTAATTAGAGACAGACAGTGACAGACAACCCTTCACTCTCACATTCATTCACTAGGAACACTTTAGAGTTGCCAATTAACCTGTACATGCATGTCTTTGGGCGGTGGGAGGAAGCTGGAGTACCTGGAGAGAACCCACAGTAACACGTGGAGGACATGCAGACTCCTCACAGAAAGAGTCGGCCGGGTTTTGAACTCACAACCTTCTTGCTGTGAGGCTAACCACTCTGCCACGTGCACCCTGACAGTTATAAGTGATTAGTAAATAGTTATTGCATAATATCATGCAGCCATAATACAATATCATTTCAGATATACTGTAGCTTTCATTGCAACAAATGCATAGTCCCTTTTTTGCAGGTGGTCCATGTCGCAAGAGCCACCATTCAAAGGAATAAATGCCTTTAATCAAAAATCAGGGGTTTCTAAATTTGGACAATGTAAAATATACACAATCGCTAAATCAAAGTTAATGGACAAAAAAATTTCCTCTAACCCTGCGCTGCACACTGTGGCTAATGCTGCTCTGGTTCCAGATTATGTCTGTGGTGACTCTGCAGACACTGAAACACTAATAATCACCAGAGAAAGCAGTCTTGTTACCTCTGAAATGCTTTGGTTTAGCGAAGACGCAGGAAACAGATAAACAGGAACAGCGTAGTGTCACTGCAGCGATGCATACTTTGTCTTTTAACAAAATTTTGTGAGCAGTGGAAATTATATCGGAAATGTTCTTTTGAGACAGAGAAAACTATCAAACTTAAACCGTTTTATTTTAAATCTGTTGTTTTAGATTGACAAAAAATTAATAAAAATATATATATATATATATATATATATATATATATATATATATATATATATATATATATATATATATATATATATATATATATATATATATATAAAATTTAGATTTGATATTTTTTTGCCATATTGCTAAGCCCTAAGGGGAACAATATAATATGTAGCCTATTAATAAAAAGTTCCAGGTTATGGTGCTAACTGATCTTGCTTCTTTGGTATAAATTGTATATCTGATCTGAAGTTATGACACTATCCTGGATCTCTACAGCTCTGGGCAAAGTTCTTCATCAACAGCCCATGCACAGGCTTCGACACAGCGCCGTGCATTAGACACATGTTACAGGTTTTAATGAGCCGAGTGGCTGTGGTCTCTGCAGGGCGGTCTGCTCATAGCCCAGAGTTAGTCACCCAGCATCACACCTCACTCCTTCCTCACACGTCGGGACTCCAGCATGCCTGTTCTCACACCTCTCTCCGCTGCAGTGCTAGTACAGTCTTGTTTCATGAGCTTTTTCATTTTTCTGTCACCCTCTGTAATTCTTACACCTTATTGGATTCATTAACTCTTTGTGCTTTTTATACACTTTTTTCTTCACCATTTGTGTTTTTCCTCCTTGGTTCATGTATCTCTGCCTTCCATTTCATCTGCTCATTATCCGAGCGGAGCGCTGAAAAAAGCCCAGCTAAAATGTCAACCCTGTCTGTTACATTTCTACTGTACCTTCATGATGCCATCTCAGGCCTGTTTGTCGATGCTACACTGTAGAGCATGACACCTACTGAAGAGTGATTTGCTCTGGTACAGATTAGAAAAAAGTCAAAGCACAACCTGTTTTGGTACTGTACACTCAGTCAATAACCATATTCCTACTCATGGCTAATGTTAAGCAAATAGGTGACAGTTACACGAGATACCATGTTGTTTAGCTGACAGTAGGAAGTATACAGAAGTGACTAATAAGCTTCTGAATTCTTATACAAATTAGTTCAGTTTATCATTATTTACCCCCTGTGATGTAACAGGCAATCCAAGACAGATGATATTTCAGCATAATTCACAACATTTATTTATTTATTTAAATGCTTATTAGATACTATTCACATTTACATTTACTCATCTGTTACATTTAAAGACACTCGTACACTCTTCTTGCTGTGAGACATGACTGTCAAAAATTTAAGATTCCACCATTTTCTCATTGTATAACACACAACTCACTGGCCACTTTATTAGGCACACCTGTTCAATTGCTTGGTAACACAAATTGCTAATTAGCCAATCATGTGGCAGCAACTCAATGCATTTAGGGATTTAGTTGTGGTGGTGAAGTCAACTTGCTGAAGTTCAAACCGATCATCAGAATGGGGAAGAAAAGGGATTTAAGTGACTTTGAACGTGGAATGTTGTTGGTAATTCAAAAACTGATGATCTACTGGGATTTTCACACACAACCATCTCTAGGGTTTACAGAGACTGGTCCAAAAAAGAGAAAATATCCAGTGAGCGGCATATGTGTGGACAAAAATGCCTTGTTGATGTCGGAGAAGAATGGGCAGACTGGTTAGTAGGGATGTAACTATTCACAACAACTCAACTCATTTGATTGGATTGACGATTCTATTCTCACAATTTGATTTTGTGACAATTTTCTTTTATGAAATGAGTTGAGACAAATTAGAAGTGAACAAGCGGTCTTTTATTATTTCACAAATCAGGACTCCAGACTTACTTTTTTCATCACCATCCAGTATTGTCCCAAAAGCCAGTTCTAAAAGTCCCTAAATAAATGTCACATGTTCTCATATTTATTTAAAATATAGACTAGTGTTTGTCCATTTGGAAATTTATAAATTCACTTAGCTTGACAGCGCTAACACAAAACTAACAAACAAATGAACCGAGTCCTTCACAGAGACATGATTATTGCACTAAAACTGACAATAACAACAGTTATTGGAACACAACTTCAAACAGCTGCAGACAGTTGAGGGTTCAGCTCCAGACGCACGGCGTTCACAACATCAACTCTCATTGAGACTACACTGAAGAACGCACACAATGGGGCACTCCGGACTTGACACTAGGTCTCTGGAGGATCAGGTACATGCATATACAGAGGCAAGAAAAAGTATGTGAACCTTTAGGAATTTCACGGTTTTCTGAATGAATTTTTTCTTAAAATGTGATCTGATCTTCATCTAAATCAAGGGTATTGACAAACCGATCAAAATAAATTCTGATCTTTCCTGTCATTATTTAACACACTCATTGAAAATTCAAAATGGCAGTGGAAAAAGTAAGTGAACCCTTAGAATGAATAACCGATAGACCCCCCCTGGGCAGCAATAACCTCAGCCAGGTGCTTCCTGTAGCTGTGGATCAGACCTGTATTTGTTGAGGAGGAATTTTAGCCTATTCTTCCTGCAGAATGGCTTTAGCTCTGTCCTATTCTTTGGACGTCTCATGTGTTTGACCCTCTTCAAGTCAATCCATAACATCTATATTGGGTTGAGGTCTGGGCTTTGACTTGGCCTCTACAAAAGGTGGATTTTGTTTTTCTAAAGCCATTCTTTTGTGGACTTTGTGCTCCGATGTTTGGGGTAGTTGTCCTGTTGCATCACCCACCTCACATTATCTCACTCACATTATCCTGAAGAATTGTCTGATATACTTGGGAATTTCTACTACTTAGGAATCTTCACCTCAATGATTAAAGCTGGCCAGGCCCTGATGCAGCAAAACAAGTCTTTGTGAGAGCTTTTTTTGGGCAATTTTTTAGAGAATATTAATGATAACACAACCACTCATAGTTAGTGGTTGGGTGAAGCCATTTATTGCAAAACAATTGTGTTAACTCTTTTTAAATCATAATAACAACAGAAACTACCCAAATGACCCTGATCAAAAGTTCACATACCCCAGTTCTTAATACAGTGTATTGCCACCTTTAACATCGATGACAGCTTGAAGTATTTTGTGGTATTTGGCAAAAAGCCTCGAGTTCCTGTAAATTCTTGGTCTGTCTTGCATGAACTGTACGTTTGAGATCTTCCCAGAGTGGCTCAATGATACTGAGGTCAGGAGACTAAGGCCAGTCCAGAACCTCCACTTTATGCTGCTGTAGCCAATAACTTGGCCTTGTGCTTTGGATTGTGTCATGTTGGGACATCATGACACAACAAGTCCCATGCACGGCTTCCAAGCTGATGATCTTTTCCTGTGCCTTTGTGGCTCACACATCCCAAAAGCATCATTGATCCAGCTCCACCGTCTGCATTATTTACAGACAGGCATCCAAATGAGCAGCTCTGTGTTGCTGGATACGCTGCAGTTCACATGTAGACCATGTGTGCAGTTGTCACCTCTTTACTCTGTGTGTGTCGCCGTGTTGTCATCTGACTCAGCGGCAAAACCGAGCAGCAACAAGACGCGTCATGTGACGTTATTTTACTGCAATTAACAAATACACTGCCAGTTGTTATCTGTGGTAAACTCACACAAACTCATAGAATATTGCACCAAAGAAAACAACGAGCTGCACAAAAGACAAACGGAGAAGAGACATGACCCCAGCACAGGAGTCACTAGAGTCCTTTCAGTGGCAAAAAATAACCTGTAGCTCAGGAACTAATTATGTTCATCAGTTAAAATAAAAATATGCCTGTAAATAAAATCACATTCATTTGTGGCAATAGGCTACAGTATATAAAATGCAATGTAGTACTACAGTCAGCAGATAAATCATAACGAGGGACATAATGTTTCATTTAATAAAAATGTGTTGTCCAAATGGAAAATCTAACCAAATGGAAATTGTAACATTTGTTATTATGATCAGTATGTTATTTTTATAATGTAAATTGAGGGAGCAAAAGCAAAAATTGGCAGCCCGTATAGGATTTTGGCTAAGGCTGATAATAAAAATAATCGGCATCAGCATCAGCACTAGAAAATCCATATCGGTCAATCCCTAATCCCTAGGCCAAAAAGTTCAGTTTTGGTCTCAACATTCCATTTCAGCTGAAGTTATTAGTGGGTTTTTCTTTGCATCCTGAACAATTTTCCTGGCAGTTGTGGTTGAAATTTTTGTTGGTCTACCTGATCTTGGTTTGGTTTCAAAAGAATCCCTCATTTTCCACTTCTTAGAGTTTAAATACTGCTGATCTAAATTCCTTGGATATCTTTTAAAATCACTGTCCTGTTTTATTCAGTTCAATTACTTTTTTCCGAAGATCCTTTGACAATTATTTTGCTTTGCCCATGACACAGAATACAAAAACGTCACGGCTGCACTGGATAAGAGATGCAAAGAGATGCAAGGGTCTGTCAGGAGCCCAACACTCACTGACCTTTTATACACACACTGATTGCAAGCAAACAGATCAAAGGTGAGGATGGTTACCTTTAGTAGTTATTCAAACCTGTTTGTGTCACTTGTGTGCATAATATCAGACTAAAATCACCAGGGTATGTGAACTTTAGATCAAGGTCATTTGGGTAGTTTCTGTTGTCATTATGATTTAAAAAGAGTAAACACAATTGTTTGACAATAAATGGTATTACCCAACCCCCACTATGAGTGAAAGCATCAAATTCTGCCAGGTAATGTAAACGTATGAGCACAACTGTAACCATGCTCCAGAGCTTGTTTTGAAGCTGAAGTGATCATGCAGTGTTTATGTGATTGAGGGGGGTCAAACACAGTACTAGCAAGGTGTACATAATAAAATGGCTGGTGAGTGTATATAGTCTATAAAGCAGGCAGTCACTAAATGCCAATGAAGCTATATTATATTGGCCTCCACTTCAAATCAAGGACACTAACTTCCTCCTTATCCAGCGTCAGACCAAACTTTATTCTATGACTGGATAAAGAGCTTAATATCTACAGACTGGGCAACATTTTTGTCTCCTTACTTTGGTGACGCTATGACCCTCAGCAATGGTGGCCTCAGTCACAGAGAAACCTGCTCAATTGCAGAGTGAGTAGAGCAGACTCATTAAATAAAGTGGATACTATGAGTCTAAAACCACTTCCTAGTTTCTGTACTAACATATTACTTGCAGGCTTTTGTTCTCTCAATGTATAGTGCACTTAAGAGTTTTGCTAAATGTATCATGTTAATGTAGTGATCAACAAAGGTCACAAGACTAGACCTCTGTGTTATTTGCTGCACTAGATGAAAGGTTTGGGTGACAAAATGTGAAATGTTTCTATGTGCTTAAGCGGCATGTACGTCTTGTGGTGAGGCCATGTAGTCACTCCAATAAGCAGTCAATAGCTCACTTAGATGCCCAACATTAAGCACTTCTTCCAGGCAAAGAAGTACAGTGACTTTAATAGCCATCTATCAAACCTGACATATCTCGGGGGGCCACAGGAGTCATATTGACTATTGTTCCCTAAATTCACTGCTGTGTACAAGTCATCAAGGCACGCTAGCAGGGAAATAATATTATTAATGGAAGGCAAATTAAATTAAAGTATGGATATGACCGTGGGTTTTCTCAATGTCATGGGCCGACATACAGATTCCTCTATCTGCCTCCCACAAACACACACACAAATACAAATAAATCCCTTTTGTTGGGAATGAGGTCTCTCAATCTCTACAAACAATCAGATAATCCTTCAGGAATCCTTCACTTCTCATCCGTGCTCTATCACCAGTGGAGAGAGAAGACACACCATTCAAACTAGTGCCTTTATCCTAAAATAGAGTATATCTTAAGCAGCTCAGGTGGCATGATGTGAGTTTACCATATAAATGACCTGCCTGTCTGTTCCAAGATAACAGCAAACTCTATTGACTAAGTGCTATAAAGTGTTTTGTGTAAGAAAATGAGCAGTCATTGGCGCTTACACAAACACATTCAGGAATGAGCCAAACCCCTCAATCACTGTAAAGGGTTTAATTATGTAGGTGGCTATGGACATAGGTTTTCTGTTGCACGGAATCATGCGACTAGCGACTACTCAAGCAGTGGCTCAATGGTAGAACAGGTGTCCTATAACCAAAAGCTTGGTGGTTCGATTCCCGCTGTCCCCAGTTCATACTGTAGTTGTGTCCTTGTGCAAGAAACTTAAGCCAGCTTCCCTTCAATATCTGTGTCACTGGTGTATAAATGTGTGAGTATCATTGGAGGTGATCAGAGACTTTATACACTACAGATTTGAATAATAACTGAGTCTGAAATAGTTATTATTAATTAGAAATATGATGACAATCACGGCTTGTATCAAAGATGGACGGAAGAGGAACATAGGAGCCTCAAAACTAAAGCGATGGTCATTGACTTAAGACAAGATACACCACCAATTCAAACTGTGACCATTATTGGAGAGGACATTGAAATAGTGTCCAACTTTAAATATCTGGAAGTGCATCTGGACAACAACCTGGACTGGTCCATAAATACAGATGGACTTTACAGGAAAAGCCAAAGCCAGCTATATTTTCACAGAAAGGTCTTGTAGACAAACTGTTGCAAATGTTTTATCAGTGCTATTTTTATGCAACGTTCTGTTGGGAGACAATCTCAGAAAAAATAGATCATAGGCAACTTGAAAAACTAAGAGAGGGCTGGTTCAACTATAGGTGTTAGTTTAGAGACTGGTTAAAACAGTGGAGCTTTTAGGAAGTAGGTTGGAACCATTTGAAAAGTAAATCTGTGTTTAGCAAATGAAAACTAGCAAAGATACATCATTTTGAAACTATGCTAATCTATGGACTACACTGTCATACATGCTGACATTAAGTTCCTTGCACATTCAAAATTTGGGAGTCACAGAGACTGTAATCCAGAGAAGAGAAATAAAATAATAATGTTTATTCCCTGATAATTAAAAATTCAGTAAGTTTAATATTATTTAATTTTATTGTCGTAAATTGCAGAATTTCCAATTTCTTGTTCAAATACTGAAAAGAGATGCAAACAGAGGCAGTGATGACCTCAGCCTTACCTGAGTGTACTGTCCAGGGTTCAACATAAAATATTTAATGCATTTCTAAATATCTATTCTATTCATTTCTAAATATAAATAGGATGTAGGAGTCTGCCTCACTAGCCACAAACCTTACTGCATGTGTAGACACAAATAGACGCAAAGTAAGAAACTGACCATTTTTCAGACCTATGTGGGAGTATGAGGAAACTAAGCAATTAATGCAGTTGCAGAATGTGGTTACACAAAGTCAAGCACCATTTTGTTATCTATACAAAAACTCAGTGCAGAAGCTTATGCTTTAACCTTTTCTTCAAGATGAACTGTATGACTAAGAACCTTCACAGACTCTACAAAAACAAATGTCGTCACCCTATATCCGTCTGTACAAGCCACTGTTTGCGATTTTAAGCCATAGCTGACTTAAACACAACACCACCATGAAATCAATTGCTCTTGGACAATTATTTTAAACATACTTATACGTTATATATATAGACACTGTGCAAATGGGCAACAAAAAACGCCAACCCGTTCATTCACTATAATAAGTATCGGACTAAGCATGTGTGACACCACTGCCTCCACTGAGGATGGATAGTGGGAATGGTGGGAATGGGAATGGTCTCTTTTTGACGTATTTTGTGCTTGTATGTTGTAAGCTCCGTGCGCAAGTCCACCTGACTAATGACTATTTAGGGGCCTTTCATTCGAACACCAGTTTCAGTCTTCTGGATTCATCAACAGGCGGTTATGCGTACACACTAGGATTGTTCTGTGTTTTTACACAACTTAGATAAATTAGGGCCACTGTGCTGCTGTATGTGATTAGACAATTTATCTGCCTCTGCCTTAAGCAATTGTAAAAGGAAGAGCAGTCCTCGGGCCTATTATGAGTTTTGGTCACCACTACCATTCTGGGTTGCCAGATCTCTCTTGTTCCCCGCCAACTACAGCCTCAGCTCATTTGCCAAACATAACAAGGCTGGCTTAAAAATGAAGCCGACTGGCAAACGGAACATTGTCACTTGGCCGGGTGCCGTGCCTGCTGTCTGTTACAGTGTTGTATTGGAAAGTCTGCAAAAAAGACTTTTGTAAGCTTCTTGCACCTGTTTTAGCTCGTTGGCTGACAGAGAAACATTAAGCCATAAGGAGAAAAGAGGTGATTTTTTAGATCTGCTTTAACACCATCAGTCTCCGCCTCGCCTCTTTCCCATCTCCTCACAGTCCGCTCCGACACAGTGGCAGAATTAGTATTTTTAGAAACAACATGCCTCTAGGGGATTCTCATCAAACATTCTCAAGACGCTGCGAGCGAACAAACACTATTTTTCACATTCACTAACACACACATAAAAAATAAACTTGCATGCAGTTCCCAAGACGGCGCTAACACATCTCAGCTTTAGTGTAATATCTGGAAGGCACGGCAACATTGGAGGGTATGGGTACGAGCTGCACAATACAGCTGAATTTAAGAATTAGAGAAGTCTTTGAACTGCCTGCAACAGGAGCGGAGAGAACTTGAGCTTCTTACCCACTTTCTGCCCCCAAGCTACTTAGGGTAAATAAAGAAAGAAAAGAAAAATACAGCTGCACCAAGTTGCTGACCTAAACATTTTATTTAAATGGTGCGAGTTGGAGTAGACGCTGTGGGTATTTTATGAGCGGCTCACACACAAACAGTAAAGGCAAGGCGGAAAAACAAGGTAAATATCTACCAAACGTGTTCTGCACAGACATTTTCATTTACAGAGACAATTAGTTTGGATTATACACATACCTTCAGTCTAGAAGTAAGGCAGACAGGGATAAAGCTGCTATGTCTGAGGTGAAAAATATTACTCTTACATAATAGTTTTTAATAAACTAATAATAATTCTACTATAGGAATAAAAACATGTTAAATTTAATATTAAATTGTATTAACCCTTTAAAGACGGCTGTAACGGCCCTGATCCAATTTGCATACCTATTTTTAGATGCCTGTAGATATGCAACGAAATAAGATGGAGCAATTGTTTTTTTTTTTGCATCTGAAAGTGGTGAAGTTATACTTTAATGTCACGCTTTCACATGTCCCAGACCGCTGTTTCGTTCCTCTGAAGGGTTTGCAAATATCTAGCAAAAACCACTCACAGTAAAACCATAATAACATACGGACCATGGCTTCTCCAGGTGTTCTAGAGCTCTGATATGCACTCGCAGCACTTCCTTTTTTTTATTTTTTTTTATTTTTGATGATTATGATTGTTGTGGAAATGGAACTGGAAATTAATTAATTATTAATTCTATTTTTGTTTTTTCAGTTTTTAAAAATATGTCTATTTCAAAATCTGAATTGGGTAGACACTCCAAATAAACTTTGGATGTGGAGTTTGAAATGATCTTCTGCCCACTCTTTATACTCTTTTGGAAAATATGTGGAGAAAAAAAAACAATTTTATTTTATTTTCTGGGTTATTGCACTTTTCATCAATTTCTTTAGTTACTATAAACTTACTGCACATATATTCTTAAAATATGGGATATATGGATTGTATTGCTTGTTAGAATATGTAAGAAATGTTCTGGCGGACATGTTTATAAGGCAGTTAATAAGGGGTTAATTAAGCCATAAATGACAATTTATTTAACTGCATGATGTATTAGAAATCATTTGTGAAAAAGAAGACCTTAAGATGCCATCTTGTCTTTATTCACAAGGATTTTAAAAGATGAGAATTTTTTTCTGTACCAGAAGCTTTGACCAATTTCATGCTTGCTCCTAAAAAGATAAATGCAGAAGCAAAGTGAAACACAGATAAACATGTGCAGTTCAATCACACGATGTTTAACGAGGTGGAGGGTCGCATGGGTCTGACACTGAACTCAGAGCAAAGCCTTCAAGGTAAGCTGTAAATTTCAGTTTGATCTAATGTAGAAAAATTGGTCCAGTTCTACTTTTTTTTTTTAGAAAAAGAAAAACAGGAAAGTAATGTAGTGACTGGCAAGTGTGAAGGTCCTTGATTTGCAGAGCGTTTGGGCAACCTTTTCACATTTGACTGTTAACCTAAGCTGTACTTGAGATCAGTCGCTTATTTACCTAGTAGGTCCAGTGAAATTAGACACCGACTACAAACCTGTACTTGCCATTCATGTTTATCTGCTCTGCTACTAAACCCTGTTAACACAGCACATATACAGACTATTATCTACCTTCTATCTTTAAACAAGATATAACCTTATTGAGACAGGATATATGTAATGTTCAGGCAGGTGTTAATAAGGTTTCACACTTGAATGAAAGGCAGACTTGAGGGCACAAAAGGTACAAGTACAATAATTAATACTTCCAGGGGATGGAATAGGTTGACACCTCTCCAGTGCTGTACCGTACCTTCTTTGCCCAAAAGGAAGTCCAGGAAATGGTATGTGTAAGCCACGCCCACTTTGGTCTCCACCTGAGGTCGCCGAAGGGTGGAGTAGATGTTGCCTGGGCTTTTTCTTTCTTCTGCTTTCCGCAGCTTTGGCAAACGACAACCCATTTCTCTTAAAAAAAAAGAAAAGAAAAAGAAAGAGAAGAGGAACAAGTATATGTCCATTAAAACAGATGTGAAATGGGAACTGAAAATGTGACACACAAGTGTAAACACAATTCCACACGTTGGAGCACAACCCTGAGGAAACAATAGGTGTCTTTACAGCTTCACAATCTTATGATATCATATCAGTAAATTATCCTCATTTAACCGGTTAACTACTTAAGGAAAATGATGGCTCAAAAAGTAGACGTCTAGAATTGTGATTCAGATTAAGGATTATAATTTGGCACCAAGAAATGATAATATGAAATTGTTCATCTCTGTTATATTCCTACACAATTACCAACTCCACACAATGCAATAATAGCCAATCATGAGTGTGTCAGTCATTACCTGCTTGGTGGGCTGTGATATGTGCATCTTCTAATCAAGCAGGGCTGATTGGGAGCGACATGTTTGATCAAAACGAATTAAAGCCAAAATGAAACTGATTTCCTGCCCGTTCAAGCAGAGCAACATGAAACTGAATAGAGGGAAGCAGGGACAATAACTACATTGTACCAATATCTAATTTATATGATGACTTATAGGCTGCTCGGGAGCACAAATAGACCTGAACTATGTAGAACCTTTGAAATCCAAAAAAGAGCTGGGAAAATATACTTGGACATCACTAAAGGAGCATACTCCTTACATTTTGTAAAACAACATCCACTACAAATTATTGTATTGTAATTGAATTCTAACATTTGATTAAACATTAAAACAGACTTTTTTTTTTTGTTCATTGGGGGGGGCTTCTGCAGAAAATGTTTACAAAAGGCAGGTACTTTAGAGGAAACCCTGGAGGTAATTAAATGAATTGCCAGTCAGTAACCTTAATTTTATTTAAGGAAGAACAAACATTTAAAAGTTTTTTGCCCGGGGTTGCCCATAGTTTGTACCATAATTTCTAGGCCCTTTTAAAGCACAAAAGGAGATGTGTACACCCTTATTACAAGGTATACTTTTACTTAAATTTACTTAAAATTACTTTCTCCCTACCAAATTTTGCAAGGTGCTACAATCAATCAAATTCCTTACCGAAAATTGTAGATTTCTGTAAAAACATTGTAAATGGTAAATGGCATGCATTTATATAGCGCTTTCCTGCACCCTTCTCAGGCACCCAAAGCGCTTTAGATCGTGCTTCCACTCACCCCATTCACACACATCCACTCCTGGGTCAGACAGAGAGGGGGGGCTGCCACACAAACGAAGCTCAACCTTCTCCTACCACCACCAAACACACCTCCACAGTCACACACATTCATACACCAGTGCTACAGACACTGGAGGCAGGGTGGATTAAGTGTCTTGCCCAAGGACACAACGACAGTATGAACTGTGGGGAGAACGGAAATCAAACCTACTACCTTCCGGTTGAAGGACGGCCGCTCTACCACTGAGCCACTGCCATTGTAGGTTCCTGAATGAGTAATATATTGACTGGCTGGTATAAAACAAAGGGGGTGAAAGGATATGCCCAAATATCATCAAACTAATCTGATGTGACAGTGTTGCTACCCTGAAACCATCACCACAGTTACGCTTAATATTCCCATCTTCCATGGCTTGTAGAGGCAAAGTGAGGTGCGCATCTGCGTGTCCCGTGTCAGTGTGTGCTTCTTCCCTAAAGGCACGTCTATATTTGTATCTGTGCATCTATTTGGGCACAAAGAATGGCATAGTGTCTCCCATCGGGGCCGAGTGCATGGACATTAACTCAGCTAACGATCCTAACAGGCTACATTAAAGACTTAATACAACTTTATGCGAGTCTGTTTGGGAAGCTGTAATTGCACAGCGCATGCCTTTTTAAAGGTTACAAAGTTTTTAAAAGGAAGTCTCATCAATCTGTCTTCAGACAATGTACTCTCATTTTGAATATTACAGAGAAAAAGCAATTAGGAGTCATTACTGTTTCAACATAACATTTTCTTTTGTAATAAGGACAGTTGATGGAATGATGTGCAATGGGAGAAAAATAAACTGGGAAAACATCTCATCTGATTGTCTCTAGCAATTCACCAACCACAAATGGCTTTTGACCCGTTTATTCTTTTTATTAATAGATAGATAATTATTCATGAACTTTTTGACAATTCAATCTCTGTGGCTGGCTTTTGCAGTCACCTTTGAGTTTTTCTAGCCACACTTTGCCTGACACTTATGGCTGCCTGCCATTCTTGATTAGGACACCTCTCCTTTTTCTGTTAGTACAAAAGCCTTGATTGGCCCCATAGTTAACCTTACTTCTATTGTTAATATGATTTCAAAAATGGAACATTTCCCAAAGCATTACCAGAAAAGAATTTGATTACACTGTTCCCTCCAGCTAAATTTTACATTTCAGTACTTACTCACATGTTACAGCCAAGTCATTAGGGAAATCAGCTGACACATAGCGGAAGTCACAGGGCTATAAAGGAAGGGCACACAGGGTCACAAGTGAGCAGGTATATAGAGCACACAGGTTTTGAACCTGCACACACTGATTGTGTGTTTAATGCTTCGCTTAATGGTAGTATTTAGCATATTTTTGTACAAGCTCGCTTTTAATCAGCACTGTCGTCATCTGTTGCCTGACATTACCTCCAACTGACATTACCTTCTGGACTCTTTGAACGCATACAAGTGACGCATATGAAACATTTAAATTGCTCGATATCAGTAGTGCCTCTTTTGGCTGCTACATTTACAATAAATGTATTTCTTCTTTTTATGTCAGTCTACTTTAAAGTTACATAATATTCTCCATTCTTGCTCCTGTATACATCCATTCATCAATTGAGCCATCCATCCCGCCCTTTTATGTCTGGTCACTCGCTGAGGTTTTTGCGACAGAAGTGCTCCCCTGCTCAGCCTGTTACTTCTATAAAGTATCACAATGTCTCCAGTCAGACAGAGAGTCAGTCAGCCTGGCAGCCAGTTGGGGCTGAGGCTATTACGAAGTTAGAGCATGGAGATCGCTCTCACACAGTTTTCCTCTAGGCTAGAGAGACCAAGAAGAGTGGGATGCTTAACAGGGTTCATCTCTGGAAATAGTGTAGCATGGTAAAGCAGAGAATGAAAACCATAAATTCTTGCCCTTCCATATCACTATTATTCCTAAAGTTATTGCATTTCTACTTCATAATAAAGCAAATTAAACTGATTTTAAACCCCTACTTGTATTCAGTGTCCTTGTTCTTCTGCATGCATAATGCATCAAGCTGTGCCTGAATTTACAACAAATTTTAATCATTTGCTTTCTGTTTTGCTTGTGGCCGTTGATTTTATTGCTAAGTAAAATTTGAATGGCTTTAGTTTTGGTCATGACTACCCCACGGCTCCATTGTTTGATCCAGCATCTCATCATAATTCATATTATACACCAACAGTTCTTTTTCAAAACAAAAGGCTCTCTATCAGATGAACAGTCCGTTAAAATCTGATCTGTAATTGGACACAATGTAAAATGAAAAGCCGTGGTTGTAGTAGCAGTGAATGTGACTTGAGGGCTTTCTATTACATATTAGGCCTTTTCTCTGCATGTCAACTTCAAACAGAATCACTAACTTTCTCACATGCAAAGACACAGGCAGAAAAAAAAGTCCTTGACAGCAAAAAACATCAATTCAATGGATAGAGACAGGAAGGAGACAGATAAAAGGAGTGAAATGGAGAGAATGTGTGAGTGAGAAGATAGACGGGGAGCAGCAGAGGGCGTCTCATTAGAGAATCTCTTGTAAGAGAGAGTTTTGAAATGACAGCGGATTTAAGCTGGAGCATAATCCGTCTGCATTCTGCCATTGCTTTTCTGGGAGAGAGCTGCCTTTTCCATGAAGCTGTACTCACCACAGCACCAGGGAGATACAGGTAACTATCACCACTGGAAGATTCTGTATACCAACGATAACAAAGGAGTCCTTGTGATTACCGTTACATTTCACTGCGCACTTAACAATGTGAATCACTTTGTTCAATGAAATACAGGATGAATGCACTGTACAGTGCGGCAGTAGCTCAGTGGTAGACTGGTCGTCCTTCAACCGGAAGGTAGGCGGTTCGATTCTCACTCTGCCTACAGTTCATACTGTTCTTGTGTCCTTGGGCAAGACACTTAACCCACCTTGCCTCCAGTGACTAACACAGGTAATTACTGTAGAACAATGTAAGGCACTTTGGATAAAAGCATCAGATAAATGAATAAATGTAAATGTACAGTGCAGTGATAATGTTACCCACAAGTATCACCACAAGGCTGCACATCTGGACAAAAAGTGTGATAATATGACATTTTCCACACATTTTTAAGATTCACTTTTTTCATTAGGTCACACCATAATGTGACTTTACACTCTAGTTGACCATGCAAAGTATATAAAAGCCTGGCTCTGTATATAACATATAATTAAAGCACATAATTTGTAATTGAAATATGCTGTTGTGATATATTGGGCTGACCTGCTGCATATCTTGGAATACTGTGTGGGTAAAGTAAAACGAAGATAGGTACTTTACTGGTTCAGCATTGGAGGATGATAGAGTAATCTTCAGTAAGAGCATTTTCAAATGTTTCCTTGACCTGAAATTTAGGATGGAACATTTGTGGAACCCTGGTAAAATGTTAAATCAACAACATTCAATAACCTTATTATAGCAGACAACACATCTCAATCAAATAAATCTATTTCAGGGTTAAAACTTTTGGAAGCTAATCTAACAAAATGCTAGAAAGGCATGAAACCACTAAGAAAATAAACCTGGGCTACATAATGACCGATCTGTATGAAAAATGAACAAAAAGGAAAATCTCTCTTGTAAAAATCACAACAATCTGTTTTTAATTGCATGTGGAATATTTGCACATTCAGCTAAAAGTGTCTGAGTCAAAGTGATTAGTAAAACCCTCTGGTCATTATTATTCAGACGGAATCCTTCTTTAAGTGTCGTATTTGACTGCATCCTGGCTTACCTAGCACCAAGTTTTTGTTATGGATACATCCTATAAAGAGGGTCATTGATGACAAATGAGCAGTTACCACAAGGCCTTGAATTCTTAGCATCATATCTGTTGTAACAGGCTGTAAAACGCCTGGGAATAAGAGATGGCTTTGCTTTGGCTGCCGGTACCTGATGCACTGAACTGATTTAAACTGGGGCCGATGTGAGCAAATAAAACTGTCACTGCTGACTTACCGTCTCATTCACTATTGGCTTTTCTGGCTGTTATTTTCCACTGTTTGTGCATTGCATTTGTGGATGTATTACAACAAAAGCAAAAAGGTGAGTCAATAAAAGTGCTGCCTGTGCTAATGTCTTGTATAATCTGTATGCACATGAGTGGATGTAAAAATTAGAGGTGACAGGCTGATTCCTGTGGAGTGGGCTTTCCCTCCCCTGCCACTATGTTTGAGCTCTGTTTTGCGTCTTTCTATCTGATGATGGAAGGATTCAGGAAAAAAAAAAAACAACAAAAAGAGGGGGGTGGGGGTACATTAGAAAGATGGATAAAGCGAGACAGACAGGGAGCAGACTGGGAGCATGTCAAGTGCCTGGAGGTTTCCTGAGATTTTGCTAAGCAACAAAGTAGTCACCTCAAATAGTGTTTTAATGAGCCCGCAGGGGTGGGATAAAAACAACTTATGACAGTGATGTATTGGTCTGTCGGGTAGTGTACTTGTGCAAAGAGGAACAGTTAGTGAACAAAAGGCCTGGGCATTAATCCACTCAAGTGGCTCTCCTAGATCCATCATTTGAAACTCTATTTGGGGCAAGTGTAAGTGATGATTTACATGATATTAGCTACTGTTTGCTGGGCTGCCATGATAAACTGGTTGCCACTCACCACTAATGAGTGCTTTTTCATATGCCTTCAAATAGATGCAGAGCTCCATGGAGCAGCCACACAAAGACATGATGTGACTAATTGATGCCTTATACATATTTGTGGGTGCAGCCTACCTTGAAATTACATGTTCCTGGTTTTCTCGCTTCCTCTTTGGTGAGTTCAACCTCAAGCCCTGCACAATCACACACTCCTCGGGCTCCCAACACGTGGTTGGCCGGTACTGCCCGTTAACGGTGGCAGTTTAGTGAACGGGAAATGATACATGACAGGATGCACACGCGGAGAATCAGTCTCCCGGACGCGCACACTCCATCCATTAATTTACTCCAAACCCCCCCCACCTTTTCCATCTGCGCCCGGCACATTTACTCCGTCACGGATATCTTGAGTTCACTTCAACCTGTGACAGCGAGCAGAGGGGTTATTCATTTTGTTCCGCCACGAATTTAAATGTCACATAACGTCACACAAATCAAATCGGTGGATGAATGTCTAAAGCGGTTTCTCTGTTTCTAGGACTGCGCGTCTGAAAACTGCTACAAAATACGTCCTACTGCGGAAAACGTCACTTGAAAAGTTAGTATTAGCCACTTGTTTTGCAAAAAAATATTCATTTCAACCACACGTAAACATGTTCTCTAATAAAAACAATAACTTCTTACTCACCAATCAATGGGCAACAGCAGCAGAACCCAATGACGTGCTTTCTTTCAATCGAGTCGACGTTTGACAAGTCGGGCTTCTCCTGTGTCTTTTCACGGCTGCTGGAAGGAAAAAGTGCTCTTAATAAGAATACAACACGAATGGTCCATTTAGGCAGTGTCACTCCGTTCTCTGTCAGCTCAGCAGCAGCGTGTGAGGAGGCAAGGCGAAGGAAGGCAGCGTGCAGTCATCCTCTCTCCTCCCTGTTCCCTGTTCCTGTTCCCTGTTCCTGTTCTCTGTTCCCTGTTCTCTGTTCTCTGTTCCAATCACTCGCTGCTCTCGCCGGTTGCTCAGCCAAACGCAGAGAGCGGTACAAAGTTATCAGTTGCAGGTTGTTCGTTTTCCCCCCGGGATAATCATGTAGGCTACTTGCTCACTTATGAACGCAACGCTAATTTAAAAAAGAACGCAAAGCGATGTTAAAACGTTACACTAAAGGGAGCCAAGGCACCGTGAAGTTTAAAAGGACCTAAGACCAAGATGAAAAGTAACAATGTCACTATTTAGAAAAGGGCAACGTGAGATTTAAAACATTACACATTACACTGATAAGTTGCAAACTAAAATTAAAATTAATAGACATTTTTAATTAAAAAGAAACCAGACCAGCCCAGACTGAACCAGGCCAAACCAGACAGGACCAGGCTAATGCTATGGAAAAGGCTTGCAATAAAATCAAAAAAGTGAATGAAGAACAAAACAAAATAACACTAAAAAGGTACTTAATCTAAACTAAAAATGCAACAGTAGCACTATAAAGACAGCAATAGTATTTTAGAAAGTCAGATGACCAAAAATAAAATAAAACAAAAACTAAAGTGACCCCAAAAAAGGGCAACAGGTTTAAAAAGTAACCGATACCACCCTAGTTGACACTGAAAGGATTTTCACTATAAAATAAAAAATTTGAAGTAAACGACCTGAAATGAGGCTAAAACAAACACAAAATTAACGGTGATGATTAAAAAGGGCAAGTGTGAGGTTAAAAAATAAAAAATACTATACAAAACAATTTCTTCTGAATGGCAGGACTTTAAACACCCCAAATTATGTTACATTTAAGTCTTAAGCAAAAATTACTCATTTGAAACTTAATTTATACTTGCCTTTTTTTGCCTCAGCTAAATTGTCCCAGAATCAAAGTTACTCAGGAGTGGCCAGAGCCCATCAAGGTTATCAAGGCTTTTTACAGTTTCAAAGGTCCCCTCAAGAGAATTTATATTTCATAAGAAGCTATCCAGACTTATCCATAATTCAAGAACGTCTGACTAAGGCTAGTGGGCGGGGTTTGGTGTGTGGTCACCCGGACAAAAAAAAAAATAGTCCCCCCACCCCCACCCGAGGAGTCGCACCACCAGACTGTGACAAAAACAAAGAGATGATGGGCTTGTTGCCAGGGAAAACTGGCAATCCCACCTTAATTGAGAAACTAGTCTGAAATAAGTAACTTTCATGTTTATGATGCCCAACGTGGTAACTGTAATAGATCATTGAGATATATATATATATATATATATATATATATATATATATATATATATATATATATATATATATATATATATATATATATATATATATATAACACTTTAAAAATAATAAACATATAAAACATAATACAAAAACATGTAAATAAAAATAAAACATAGATTTGGCCAATATGATTACATTTTCAACTTTTATTTTTACAAAATATTTAAACCCAAAAAATATTCAACACAATGAACCAAAGAAATTAGTGCTGTTCCCAGGCTCTCTGAACAAGATAAATGCAGGAATACAATCACAAAGCTGCCAACAGTATGTCCCAGGCATAAACACAAGATGTTGAACAAAGAGGTGAGTTAGAATATCTCAAATGTAACAGGAAAAAAATAAAAACACCTACACCAATACACCAAGTGTGGATTAACTTTACAAAGCCATTTGTAAGTGCATACAGATAAACAAAATTTCAACTAAAAGAATAAAAATTTTCAAATTAAAAGCATTGTGCTAAACCCAAAAACCTCCATGTGTACAATTTACTTTTCCTTCAAACTGCTAGTATGTTACACTTAACTGTGTCCTAATTTTTCAAGTTAAGTTGAAACCTTTTCGCTGTAACAGTTCCCAGTTGATTAAGGAGATTTGATGCCGTGATTGTACTTGAGTTAAATTCCCAAAACCTACCACAAAACACAAACTTCTGGTTGTTAACCTGTAGAACTTCAAGGCAGGTCAGTGCAACGCAACAAATAATAAAAGAACATTAAATTCAACCAAAAGATGTAGGACTTAGACATTGACCAGTGCTGAGAAACTAGATTGTAATACTGCCTCAGTCAACCCCCAAAATCCAAACACAGCAAAAAAGTAAAGTTGTGGTAGAATTTGGTGTAATGACCATACTGCCCTGATGGTATTATAGGTAAGTTAATAATGTTTCTTCATCAGAGGCATTACCCGGACCTGGAGAGTTTTCCCGTGCATCAGTTAGTGCAGAAATGACCAGATTACATAGTTTTACTCTAGATATAAACAGAGAGCCTTAGCAGACACTAAAAGAACCACAACCAAACAACATTTAAAATAATTCCAAAATAAATTATTAAAAATAAAATATAAATAGAAAATGGTGTGTGATTAAAAGTCTTCTTAGCTTAGGTTAATTAGCAAATGGTAAACAAAAAGAAAATCACAATGGTGAGCTCCTCTCCTGCTACTGTCACTATGATCCGAGTGGGTTAAAAGCAGAGTGGCTGTGATCAAACTAGTACAGGTAATGTGAAGAGCTCCAGTAGTCTGGTGTAAAATCTTTTTACTCACTGCAGGCTGAGGCTTCATCTGATAAACAGAAAAAGAAAAATTAATAAATACACATATTTCCACTTGAATTACAGTACACATACAGTTAAACCACAGTATAAATAAACAGTGTATTACAAACCTTAGTTCTAAACAAAAAAGACTTCAATGTCATCTTTTACAAAGTCTAATTTGCAGTTCAACATATTATGTTTTTGTCTGGGACATAGTCATTTTTTCTCAATGTTAATGTATACTTGAATGCACACCAATTTTGATCATCATCTGTAACAATTTTTTATTTTATTTAAGGTCAGCGGGCCAAAAGACTCATCAGGACATTCCCAGTACTGTTGTAAAAACGATGGCCAAATTGGTAAAATAAGTGTCACAGTAAGTTTTTCCACCCATATCACCTGATGTTAATATAAATTACTTTCTTTTGGAGTAGTATTTTACCTGGCAAGCAATGCTAATGGTTGTGGTCTACAGAACTGTCAGCATAGTCTGAACTCCACAGTCCACAAAGCTCTGAAAAATAAAACAGCAATTAACATGAGACCACAGTCAATTTTGTTGTGCCATAAACGTGCCTTGTCTATAAAAAAAAAAAAAAAAAAAAACATTTTCTAGGATTTACTTTTGATCCTAGGTAAACAATGGTCAGACAACACCATCTAGTGGAGATTTTTTTACACCAGACTTCCAGTGAAAATATAAAAACAAATTAAATTTTGGAGAGAATATGTGTGGGTAACATACATAAACAATATTTTTCTTTTGACAGATATTAAGTGTTCTTTAGGCTAAAAGTCACCTGATTGACAGGTCGTGTCCTCTGGTCAGGCGTCCAGTGAGGTGGGGTGTACTGCATGTCGGGGAGAGGTGTGGTCAGACAGGAAGTGTGCAGGGGCTCTAAGACTAAACCAGGCTGAAACATTCACATATGCAGCAGCATACGTCTGTGCCTGGGGGAGCCTGCACAAAAAGTTCTAATTGGAGTGTGGATGTGTGAGGATGTACCTGGTAGGCATAAGCGTTCTGTGTATAGTTCACGGGCATCTGTGGCACCATGACCCCTCCAAAACTCGAATAGGGGTATGGCTGCAAGAGTAAACAGTAATGAGCACAGACTCAAAAGCACTGCAAATACAAGCTTTGTCAACATGTGAAGGAAATTACATATTTTAAAAAACATTTGCTTCTAAGAATAGTAAATGCAAGTCCTTATTTTATCTGTATAAATAAACATGTAAAAACATTGGCACAAATCTAAATACCACCAAGACTAAGACATTAGTAAAACGCAGGTACATATGGCAATTATAGCACATTTTTATAACATCACCATGGTCTGGCTATACAAGTCATCAGCTTACAGTAAGGTGGGCTTTTTACAAATGCTGCAAGCCATATTCAGGTAGGGAATGTGTTCATACATAAAGCCCCACATACATAAAGGGAAGGATAAAATCTGAAGGGTAGTGATGTATGAAAGGACTTTCCTCTCACAGCAACCACACAACACAGCTGGAAGCACTGGTGTGTGCTGGGCTGTATTGCCAGTCGATAAGAGGCTTTAATCATATCAAAGATTCTATTATGAATCAAGTAGTTTAATAAATAATATCTCAATGACAGAAAACAGTCACACATAATAATAATAATAATAAATAATAAATATATATCTTCCTGCTTCTGTTTTTGCCTTACCTGGCTGTACGGACCTCCACTGAGCACAGGTGAAGGCTGTGCCAGACTCCCGCCCATAGGTGAGCAACACGTGCAGTAGAAATACTGTGTGGGACTCATCCATGGAGGTGGGCCAATCAGGCGGGATGGAATGGACCCTGAATAAGAAACACACCTTTACATCAAGTGAAATGTGGTGCCACAGACAAATGTTAGTAGAGGACCCACTTGCACTTCTTTCTTTCATGATGGCTGGGCCCAACTTGAGTTTACGACCTTTAAAACTGATCTGTTGCTATGGTCAAGAGAAAAAGACGTTTAACTGTAAAGAATATGAACACAAACTGGGAGTGTACATTTACTTACATCAATTATTGACTGAATGTTGACCTCTTCACTGAAGTACACAAAGCCATACCTAAGACAGAGAAACAATGAGCACAGGTAAAGCCCACACTACACAGATCCTTACAACATTAGGACTTACCCTTTGCAGATCCCTCCGCGGTATGTGATAATTTTTACTTCTTTAACAGCTCCAAATCGAGCAAAGAAATCCCGCATTTCATTTTCATCCACCTTTAGAAAATAAATGATTGCTACATTAAAAAAATATATATATTTAATTCCCTGAACAGCTGCTTTGATACTGATCAGTAATTTTTGTTTTCTAATTATGTGCATCTTTTAGGAATGACCTATTTTTGGAGATAACACAACACATAAATAAAACCCTCCTGATGGAATTAGTGCAGCCCTAAATTTTCAACAAGGAAAGATGCATTAATCTACACAAATCTTAATATTGGGTGCACACTAGAGAACAAATGCAAATACCAAAGATTTAACTTAAATAACTAGATCCATAATTTATCTAAAATAATTATGCTGTCCAGAACAGGAATAGAATGGACACTTCACCGCAGCAGGGGATTAACATATCTTTTTTTAAATTATTATTATTATTATTATTTACACACACAGCACTTTTCCACCTAGTAGGCACTCAAAGTGCTTTACCAGTTTTACAGCTGACCACTAGAGGCAAGGTGGGTTAAGTGTCTGGCCCAAGGACACAATGACAGTATGAATTGTGGGGGAGAGCGAGATGTTATGATGTTTTGGGATGTTTCGAGTGGGGATCGACCCGCCCACCCTCCGGTCAAAGGGCGGCCGATCTACCACTGAGCCCCCCCCCCTAAAAATTTAATCTGAGTGGAATGTTACAAGGAAATTGGGAATGTTTTATGACGTTAAACAATATCTTACCTTTATATCAATTCCACCAACAAAAAGGGCATTGGGAGTCAGTTTGCCCTCAGGCAGAATATAACCATTTGACAACCTCAGGGAAGGTGAGGTCTGGGCGCTGCTTCTGGGCTTGTGATTATCCTGACCAAAAGAAAGTCATTCTTAATGTTCAAGTTTGACTTTACTGTATACATATTGTTTTACAACTCATAATTTGTTGCAATAGTAGGCTAAATAAATAAGATTACGGCTGAGGATGTTATTATAGTAGTTTTACACATATAGTACTTTGTGTATTTGGTGTTATTCATTTATATTATTAGAACCTTCACAGACATTAGTTTCATATTATACAATTCACAAAAATGAGGGTAGATTATAGTGGGCCATAAACAGGCATTCTATATTTTTTACATAATCGCATATTTCTTTATAAAGGACAAAAAAACAAGACAATCACTCAGAACTGTACAACACGATACAATTTAAATTAAAAAGGTAATACAGCAAATGGCTAACATTTTTTTCTTAAATTTTTACACATTAAAATTAATAGGACATTTGCCAAAAGTATTAATGTGAGCTAAACTACATTTTTATTTATTGTTTCAGATTTCATTTCAAATGTGACAGTGTCAAGATGGTTGATATTAGTGCTCTAATCCTTCTAATTAACGTTAAGTATGCCTGAGAAATGCTGTGAGGGTGGGGAATGTTGCAAAAGGCCAAGGGTGTATTGAAACGATATGCAAAACTACCCAAAAGTTAAATTATAGAATAGACAAGTATTCACAATGTGTCTCATTTAGAAATATATTGCCCACAAAGTTGAAGCAAACATGAGCAAGAATGTGTGGAAAAGTTAGCGAAACTTTTCAAGACAATTTTCTAAAAACTAACAAGTGCGCCTTTTCACGCATGTTAGCTGCACGAGCTAGCATGTAACATAGCTAGTGCATTTTCCAGCAGTGAATAGCATGTTGCGCAAATTATCTGAATTGGAGCTACCTACAACTCCTTTACACGCCACAATATAAAAAGTGCACGTAGAAGTAAAAAAAAATTATAAAAAAGAACTTACCATTACTAAAATTATTAAAAGTACATAACCAGGCACAAATAACACAGCGGGCCGCGTTTTACTCTACCCAACAACAACAACGTCACTCAATCAAAACCACACCCAAAGCGCGTGACTTATCCGACAGCCAATCAAAACAACAATAGGGTATACCAATACCAAAATAAAAGGCTTGAGATTTGACATTTCACCTTCTTTTTTCTGTTCTCCACAGTATTATCTATATATACACATCATATATATATATATATATATATATATATATATATATATATATATATATATATATATATATATATATATATATATATATATATATATATATATATATATATATATATATATATATATATATGTATCTTCTGTGTAAATTTGTACATTTTGGGGATGGCAAATTTACGCTGTTATACAAGATGTACACTGACTTCTTTACATTGTATCAAAGTGTCATTTCGTCTTTCGTTCAAAATTACCTAATTAGCATGTTTAGTTTTGTCTGTTTTTAGTTTAATCCAGTCCAGTTCTCTGCCTACTCGTTGCTTCGTTCTGGTTTACACTTAGTTTAGTCCTGGCCATTGCTTAGCTCTACGCCAGAGCAAGATGTAGTCCCATTTTTTAATAACAATAAATGAATAAATTAAAATCAACTAAAAATAGGAAATTATGCATCTAACCATATCACCTACAATGATAAGACATTGATTTAGATTGCAAAGTTGAAAAGTCTTTAGTTTGGGTGTGAAACAATTTTTGCCTACTATAGACAAAGACAAAAGATAACTAATCATTTCTCTCTCACTAACAGAGAATGGGTGTTTGCATAGAAAGAACCGAGCCACCGACTTAGTGCAGTACTATATCAACACCTACCTGTAACACATATACCTATTGGGTTCTGGCAGTGGCAAATGGCAAATTGCAATGGTTTTATATAGCGCTTTTCCACCTAGAAGGCACTCAAAGCACTTTAACATTAATCTTCCATTCACCTACCAGTATTACAGCTGGAACACCACTGGAGGCAAGGTGAGTTAAGTGTCTTGCCCAAGTATGAACTGTGGGGAGACCGGGAATCGAACCACCAACCTTCCGGTTGAAGGACGACCACTCAACCACTGAGCCACTGCGCCCCCAGTGCAGGTATTTTCAAATTGTATGCATGTATTGCACATCATTCATCATTACTGAATATTTTCTATTTGTCTATTGGGTCTAAAAAAATTCTGTTACACTGGAGATAATAATTTACAAGATTCCAAACTAACTGCTGATAATAAGTTGTGATGAAACAAAAGTGAGTAAGTTGGTTAAAACCACCACACATGTTGAAGTGCCTGCTCATCAGACTGCTCAGTTTGTGAGCCCCCAAACCTTAAGCTTACATAAAGAGACTGAGAAAAACAGGAGAAAGATACAAAAAGATTGCCTTCACTTTAGCAATTAGTTACAACATAAGACTTCTACAATGTTTCTTGTCTAGATCTGCTGACCTTTGCTGATGACCTGGAGATGGGAGGCAGTAAGACCCAGACAATCTACCTCGGTCAGGGGCAGATGCCTTTCGCAGCTCAGATGATTCAGAGAGCCATCAAAGAGGGCACCTGGGTGGTATTACAGAAATGCCATTTGGCCACAAGCTCGATGCCTGCTCTTGAACAAATCTGTGAGGAAAATGTGGAGTTTACAATGGCAGATGTGTTCAGGAACACTCATGTGTCTTGTGTCCAGGCTATGATGTTGTGCAGTTACCCGTCAGACAAGTTCCCGTGTAGCATCCTGCAGAATGGACTGAAAATGACTAATGAGCCGCAAAGAAATACAAGCCACTCTGCTGCTCTCGTACCTGAGTGACCCCATCTCTGACCCTACCTTCTTCAAGAGCTCTAGGAGGACAGTCCTTTGGCAGAAGCTGTTCAGCCTTACCTTCTTTCACACTCTGCTGCAGGAGAGGAGGGCTTTCGGGCAACTCGGTGAGACGTACAACATCTGCACTTTATATTACCTATGTGAGACTGAGAATAGGGTTGGAGGATCTAAAATGAAACATCTGTTTATGATTTTTCAATAGTAGACATGTGTACCCTACTTTAAATTTCAGGAACACTGTGGCTTTATGCTTCTTAACTATTATTTTAAAAGGTGTCTGAAGTGAACTCAAGCATACGTTGATGAGTCATGTAACACCACTTAACAGCTCCCTGACTCTGCTGCTGTCACCTGTAAATACAGGACTGTAGCTGTCTCTCTGCCTTTAGTTCAGCGCATTAGCTGCTCACATGTGAATGGTACATCTTAGAACATTGAAATAGTTGCTTGTGCACTGCAATCATGGTCTAAGAAAGTCTGCATTATTAGCACCCAGTGGTTCCTCACCTCACTTTATGCTTCAGACTTCACTGGAAATTGTCAATAAACAGACACAGACGCACTTGTCAAATGGATTGTTTTAGCAAGAATTTGGATGTATGAGCACTAATTCTGAATGCAGACAGCCCTCCTTGTGTAAAGGCTACTGATCAAAACCTTTTGATTAACGTTGCCAATAACCAGAAGGTTAGCAGTTTGATTTCCACTCTCCCATACTGTTGTTGTGTCCTTGGGCAAGACACTTAAACCTCATTCCCTCAAGTATCTGTGCCACTAATGTATGAATGTGTATTTGGTGGTGGTCGGAGAGGCCAACTGCACTGTCTCAGTCATTCTACCGGGGCAGGGCAGGGCAGCTGTGGACACAAACAGTAGCTTACCACCAGTGTGTGACTGTGGAGTGAATAAATTATGGGCTCGGTGCTTTAAGTCCCTCATAAAAAATAAAAAAATAAATAAAAACAATGCTCTATAAATCCAATTCATTATTATTATTAACATTTAATTTTACATAAAAATATTTGTCTCTGCTTGTTTTAAGTGAGTTTTACAAGTCTGACTTGAGGATTAAGGATGAGTGTGAGGAGATTCTAAAAGAGGCCCTGACACATCTCATATGTGAGAGCACCATTGTGAAATGGGCTGGAACAGTCATTCTTCAGGTAATGACAGAATACAGCCATTTAATAACTTGTAGTTATTAAATGGAGGCTTGTCCTGAGACACTTTTGGTGGACCAAAAGAAGCTCATTCTGTTGGTTTATGTGTAATGTGACTTCCACTGGGTAGCCTGCATGAGGCTCCTCAAGTGAGTGCAACTATGGAGGCAGAGTGACAGATGACAAATACAGATGCCTGCTGATCCCACTGCGGTCCATCGTCTACAACTGGGAGCTGATCAAGCAGGAGTGTTATCACCTGTGTGAGGAAGAGATCTACTATATCCCCACTCCTGGGGATGCGCATTGTGGGGGCACCACGGGGCACAGTGGCTCAGTGGTAGAGCCATCGTCCTTCAACCGAAAGGTAGGCGGTTTGATTTCCGCTATCCCCGCAGTTCAATTTTGGGCAAGACACTTAACCCTCCTTGCCTCCAGTGGTGTTCCAGCTGTAACACTGGCAATTAGAAGCTTAATATATGTCACTTTGAATAAAAAGCATCTACTAAATGTAAATGTAATAATTTCTGACTATAATTATACAACTGCGCCTTTAGATTTTATCTATGACAACACAACTTCACATTTTGATGGCTCAGACTGACACTGATCTTTTAAGAGGTTAAAAAAGAACCACTAAACTGTTGTGACAAATGCACTTTTAGTTTAAAGCTGCTGCTGATGTTGCTGAAATGTTTCAAAACATTATCCAGAGCAATGAAAAAAATCATAGGGAAGTGGTTGTAATTGTTTCTGTCTTTATCAAATGTGCCTTTACATATTGACCACTGAGACTAATGACAAAACAACTTCAACATTTTGGTGGCTTTGACAATTTTTTAACATTTCAGACAAACAATCAAGTCAAATATTTACTCAGAAGCCAACATTCTTCAGTACTAAACATCTTGCCTTATATTTCAGATGTTGACAATAAGTGTTCTTCAGTGAACAATTCAGTCAGGTATGAATGTACTTCATTCACGTCTATTTTATATACTATACGTACTATTTTATATCTGAATAGATGAAGCGTAATATCAGCTGTTCTAACATGCACTAAATAAACGTTTCCTTTTTACGTGCGCCAATATGTGTCTGCTTTGTATAACTAGACTTCCTGTGGCAAGTGAGTACCTCTGAAGGGATAGTCCAGATAATTAACCCCAAAGTCGGTAATGGTCAGGACACTGCTAGTTTGGAGTAGCAGACAGGAGCAGTGACAAAGCCTTTGTGTTCTGTACGTTGCTAATGAGGCCAGTGAGAAGACACTTCTAGAACAAACTAACAAGGCTTCTACAACTTCAGAAACTATCAGAGACTGTGTGTGGCTCAGTGGTCGTCCTAGAACCAGAAGGTTTGCGGTTTGATTCCTGCTCTCCCCAGTTCATTGTTCATTGTGTCCTCGGGCAAGACACTTAACCCTCCTTGCCCCCAGTACCACAGCTCTGGTGTATGAATGTGTGTGACTGTAGAGGTGAGTTTAGTGGTGGTTGGAGAAGGTTGTGAGCGGTGTGTGTATGGTAGCCCCCCTCTGTCTGCCCCAGATGTGAATGTGGGTGAATGGAAGTATCATGTAAAGTGCTTTGGGTGCCTGACAGGAAAGCATTATATAAATGTTCACCATGTACATATTTACACACTGACAGTTACAGCAGAACAAGCTCTAGTATCTGTTATTGCTCCAAAGATAACCACAATAACTAAATACTGTAGTGTCCAATACTGACCGCTCAGCCTTTGGTACACTTGTGTGGAATAAGTCATGAATGCACAGCCATTTCAATGTCTTAGAGTCTTTATTGCTCACAGCCGACACAACAAGACCCGAGTAGGCTATCCCCCAAGCACTACTGATTTTTGTACAGAAAATGTAAGCCTTTTATACAGTTTTGATATGACACTTTAGTAATAACTCTTTCTGTGATCTTTGATGAGCCTTTGAAGGTTTTTATTAAACTTGGTGATGTCATTCTGTAAGGCCTTGGGACTTTCCCACCTGCTAGGCCTCTCTGGTCTCTGACATTGAGCATCAGGCTCCCATGTCTCTATCTTGGCCTTCAATATGTGTGTGTGCTTTAAACTTATCATGTTTTAAACCATACTCTTCTGACATTAAGTTTTCTTTGTTTTACTTTAATATGTTTCTAAATGTATTAATATAACATACACTACTTGATTACACACCATGCATAAGTATAAACCATAAACACATAACATAAAGTCATCATGCATAAATGAATAACTAACTAAGCACACAGAAATAAGCACATAGCATGAAAAATATACCACAATACTGACCCATCCATTTAAAAAATATGCACTTTAGACTTTACACACTAGATGGCAACAAACAACTTTTCAACAAAGATGTGTCATTCAAATGTAAAAAAGACAACCTGTTTTAGTATTGTATGTCATTTTATAAAATATCTGTCTTTTTCTGGGCCAATCTCACACAAATGTGGAAAGCCTAGCTGGAAAATTGACCCAAGTCCTATTTAAAAATTGATTGTTTCACTTTGTTGCTTGTTTAACAATCACTTATTGTTTTGTGATCTTAATAAATGAGAGTGTGAGGCCTGCTCCTGCCTGACTCTGGTGAGTCAAGTCTCAGATTTTGGAGAGGCTCACGGCTCTGACTCCACCTGGATTTATGTCCGAGTGCTTTGTGTTTTCTGGAGTCAGCACTTGTGGCTCAGAGCATAACTCTTAACAGTCACTGAGGATTACACAGCATGAAACTGCAAAATATTAAATACAGAAACGATAAAGTGGGTGAAGAAACCTAACAAATACTACTGACACAAACACAATGGATTTGGAGTTTAGGGCAAATGTATTAAAGGTTTGCTGTATTTTTGTATTATTTGTTCTGATAGATAGAACTGCTCCACAGAACATTCTGTTTCACAGAACCATCTGGGCAGGCTCCCTTCTGTCGGAAACTTGTTAGGTGATTGGATGAAGCACCGACTAGTAACCGCCTACCACAAGCTTTGTTTTAGCCAATTATAGCAATGATTCATAAGACGTGACAGTAACCAGTACAGCAGATATGGACAACAAACCGCTGTAACAGTAATAGTTTCTGTTAAAGGAATGTTAACTAACACTGAACTGGTAAATGAAGGACATCAACGGATGAAAAGAGCATGTATGTAGCATCAACACTAACCTCTTTCAGCGTAGCCATTGCATTTCCTGTTCTTGCTGCCACATCACAAGAGGCCTGTCAGCCCATGGGTCGACTCAAATGGTTGGACAAATCCATCAAGATGGATTTACCTGAGTTTGGAAACTCCTAAATCTCGCGAGAATTGAGCTGCAGCACAAGGTTAAAACCAGGACAGAATGGTGTTTTTAGAGATATTTGTTGAGACAAATTTACCCTTTGGGACAATAAAATTGATCTTGATCTTGAATCATCTTAGGGGACAGTCTCCATCGAACAGGAGCATTTGGTCAGCCCAGATCAGGACATATCTATGTCATCATATGACCTTTCTTTAACAACAAATAACATACTACAAATTTAAACCTGTTTATGTTTAGTTAATTTGGCCATAAGTTATAGAATTTATTTATTTATTTTTTATTCTTTATTCAGTAGGACAGTAGATAGATAGGAAACAGGATGAGAGGGAAACGTTGGGCAAATAACCCGAGCAAGAATTAAACCTGGGTTTCAAAGTCATGAACTATTTTCTTTGTATCTGAGGCCTCCAGTACACACTGAATACATTCACATAAGGCATCCAACAATCATCATCAATCTGCGCACAACTATTTTTTTTGTGAATGCACTTAGGTGACTATCCAGAAGCACAGGTAGAATATGTCCCAGATACATTATAGTTACCGTACATTACTGTTACATCCATATTTATATCCAGAGGTTTAAGGGCGGGCTGTAAAGATAAACCAGGGCTGTTCATCCCATGAACGTTCAACATTCATACACACAAATCTAAAATCATTGTTTGAATTAGTTATTACTTTGAATTAATAGTTGAGGTTGGTCATTTGCTACATGTGTGTTTTGTAATGACAGTTGTAGAAAAAATAAAGAACGTCACCTGAAAGCTCTTCATGAGCTTGTTATACTAATCACAATAAGATTGTTAATCATTCTGAAGAAAATCAAGACTCTCTCTGAACAAACAATTAAGTTAGTGCTATCTTCAATAGCAGGTGCAAAAAAATGTGGTATTTTATAAAGATAAGCAAGTAAAAAATATTTACAACTGTTTTGCATTTTAATAATTTAACAATATCAACGAGTTTTGTCCATATATGCTTATACAGACTATATACAAAGTTAGTGAATCGCGTATCTTTAATTACGCCAAGCCAGCAACTTGCTTCGATCCAAGGGTTTATCTGCCTCTTGTGAATAATGATGTGGCAGCACAAAAAGGAAGAGGCTTTTTAATTTGACAAAATGCAACATGCCTTCTTTTCACCTCTTTGCTCTCAATGGTTATGCTAAAAAATGCTAACACAAAAATGTGTCACTCAAGGATTTTCTGAAAGGAAAAGATGTTTGTGCTCTTGTCCTACTGGCTTTGGCATATCCTAAATACATACACGCTCTTTTCATTGGTCAATGTCATTCATTTATCAGTTTAGTGTTAGTTAACATTCCTTTTATCAGAAACTTTTACTGTTAACGGTTTGTTGTTTGTTCATATCTGCCGCACTCTGGTTACGTCTAATGAATCGTTGCTATGAATGGATAATACAAAGCTCATGGTAGGCGGATACTAGTCAGTGCTTCATCCAATCACCACAAGTTTCTGACAGAAGGAGCCTAAACTTTTGCAAACGCTTTCAACGGGAGCCTTCCCAGATGGTTCTGTGAAACAGACTATGTTCTGTGAGCAGTTCTATCTGGTGGAGTCAAGTAAAAAATATATTACCTCAAAATATCATTGGCTCATTTTTGTCTTAGCTTCCTTGTTGTTTTGGTTTAAAATATTCCAACTTTCTGTGCTGAAATTACGTGAAAATTACAAAAGAAATACTTCCTAGCCCAGATCTTTTGAGTTTCTGAGGACCGCATGAATAAGTCCGAGACAAGAACCACACATGTAATCCTGCTTTTATAGACGACTATTCCTAAAAAGAGCCTTATATCAACTGGATTATAACAAGCCTCCAAAAGTACGCAACACTTTATGAGATTAAATGCTTTGCTTCTGGTTGCTTTATTAAAGAACAAGGACACTCTGGTCTTTTATAGCAGCCATTACATTATGTTAATGAAGAAGCTGCTGTCTCCTCTGATAAGCCTCTCCAAACTGACTCACACAGGATACAGACTTTTATTATGGGGTCGTGGTGGAGTTAAAATAACTTACACATAAATCACATGGGTTTGTTATCAGTAAAAGTTAGAGGGACCCGGTAAATAATGCTGTTATTGTGAGTCAACCACAGGATGGTTGCTCTGTTTGTCTGCGCTCCAATAGAGAGTGGATATCATTGGCCTACTGCTGTGGGAATTAATTGAGTGCTAGTAATTGTGTTTTAGGGAAGTAAAAGGGAAGTCATTTATAGTGTTTGTCAGGTGCCCTTGAGGGAGGCGCCTTGACATTAATCCTCGACCAGTACATCACAATAATTGCCCTGAGCTCCACAATTTGATCTTGGATTGTAGTGGATTGCTGCATGCTCAATAGGATGCAATTGTTAAGCACACACATAGGTCAATGGGTCAGAAGTCATGATTTTAACTTTTATTGAAATAAACAGGCATTTTTTACAATAACGGATTGGATTTATCTATCACTTACTAAGGCACTCAAAATGCTTTACAGAGTCCATTATTAATTCACTCTACACAGTCACACACAGACTTGGCAGTCCTCTGGACTCTCTGACCACCACCGAACATACTCACACATTCACACACCAGTCTCATCGGAGGCAATGTGGGTGACACAACAACAGTATGAACCAGGGGGAGTGAGAATTGAACCACCAGCCTTCCAGTCATAGGACAACCACTCTACCACTGTCCACTGCGTAAAATCATCTTGAGACTGGGAATACAAAAACTGTGCACAAGTAGGTCTGGGATAATAACTGGGTTTAGGGTGTATTAATGGGTTTAAGACATCATCAAACTTATAAAATAAAATTACAGCAAAACAAATCTGTGCAGATGACAACTGCAGTTTCTACAAGCATACTACTACTATACATACTATTGTAGAGATTAAGTTCATCTAGAGCAAATTAAAGTCAGAGTAGGTTTGGACAGTAAAGGTTCGGACAGTAAAGTAAGCTCAGTACTTTGCATTCAGATAAAGGGCTCAGGAAACTCACCCAGCAGAAATACTGTATTATTTCCTCCAGATGAAGGTCAATTTGGAACATTTTTCAGATTGTGTTTAATATTTTTCCAGATAGTTTGAGGGGAGTCTCAGAACATGTGAGTGTGATCACCAGGCAAACTGCAGTTCTTCAAGCATTTGGGATTGTTTTTGGAGAGAACTGTGTCACTCCTTGTTCTCTTGTAACAGCCATCTTTTTTTTCTTATTTTTTTTTTGTATTTAAATAGTGCTTTTCCACCTAGCACTCAAAGCGCTTTACCAGAGTTACAGCTGACCCCTGGAGGCAAGGTGGGTTAAGTGTCTTGCCCAAAGAGCATGATGTTATGATGTTTTGGGATGTTTCGAGCGGGGAATCTTCTATTGTACAATATATTGATATCAGTACTTACATATCAACATCCATTCTAATTATTCCTGTGTTAATAATGTCAGGATCCATTCCTGGTGTTTTTAGGTCTGTTTGGTTAATGTATCTGTGTTCTTGTCTCTGTTTTGTTTCGGATTTCATGTTTCTATTATGTTTCTAAGATGTTTCCAGATTGTATTTGATTTCAGGATTTTTTTATTGTGAAATGTCTTACCCCTGTCCTTGTTTTCTGATTTACTTCCTGCCTGTTGTTTTCCCCTTCTGTGTGATTACCTGCCCCGCCCTAATGTGTTTCACCTGTCCCTTGTTGTCTGTCTCTATATATACATGGCCGCTTGTACTGTGCCAGGTTGTTGTCTTCCATCCAGTAAGGCTGTTGTTTGGGGTTTGTCCTTGTGTGACTTCTGTGAGTCCTGTTTTACCCCTCCTGTGTTCTGAGAATTGTTATATATTGGTGTTCCTCGCTTGTTCCCTGGATTTGTATTTGTATTTTTTTTTTGGCACAATAAACCTTGTTACCTTTCAACCTGTGTTTTGGGGTTTTTGCATTGGAGTCTTCCCAGTTCCGGGTAGTTAGGCCATGACAAAAAATAACTCCAAACCGGTTAGAATTAAACTTGAAACAGAGCTGCATATTTATTTGAGCTGATCCTCATCAAGGTCAGTATGTCTCAGTTAAAGTTACTGTGAGAACTTCTACTTAACAGGTTTTAGGGTCTTCTTTCCTACCTTTACAACAATTTTGTATAATGACATGAGCTATATATCATAACATAATAGAATATTGTGTACCTTTTGTGCAAATTTGTCTTCCCTGACATCATTTTTCATGCTGAGAAATATTTCTGTAACAGCAGGAGCGTGACTGATACGAAATAGGTTTCTATGCCAGCAGGAACATCATGTGTGATTTGACAATATTGTGAATGCACTGTTCAGATGACCTGCTCTGCCAAATCAGGCAGGACCAGATCCAGATGAATATCAACAATCCATGTGCAACTGACTTCCTCGGGAAAAAAAATTGTTGCCATTGTTACATTAAAGTTGTTACAAGAGATGAGAGAACAAGCCTGTTAAAACCTGAACTCCCCACTGGACGGAGGAGGTAGGAGGAGCTGCAGGAGCATTAGACAACTCTGTGCAAAGGCAGTGCTCGTCTCAGCTGCGTTAGGTGGCTGAAAAAGTTTAGCTTTCACTGAATAAAATTTCTAAAGCACATCTGGGAGAGGTAGCTGTTGACAAACCTTTTTATCCCAACAACAAGTGCACTTTCTTTAAAACTTGTTGCCTCAGCTCGAAATGTGGACTGCTACATTTGTGAAGCTGATGAGCTGAGGACTCGAGCTGCTCTCTGGAGTCCACAGTAAGCTATGCTCCAGACCGGGTGGTTGTTTATTTTAAAATGTGGAAGTAAATCAAGACAAAAAAACTGTGAAGTACATTTATTTTGGCCTCATCAGTGAAAAAATGTCCCAAAAACAGAGCTCAAACATGAGGAGATCCCGCTGCACTACCTTCATCCTGACAGGTGTCACATGTTCACAGTAACAGACCCTAACTGCTCTATCAGCCATAACAGCTATAACTATAACTATAACAGGAATAACAGCTATGACTTGGCAGGGGTTTATTATTGGGCAGTGGGTGTGCACTTTGTTCCTCGAAGTGCAGCTCTATTCATATTAATATACACCACATTATGCATCATAACCATATCAGGAACCACTGAGCGGGACACGGGATGAATAATAGGACTGAAGCAGGACCAGGGATGCCCAATAAAAAAAATCACATTTATGGTAACTTTAATATAAAATATGTGGTCATGTCTTACAAAGACCATTTTGTTCATTGTCCAGGCTGTACCCCGCCTCATGCCCAAAGTTGCTGAGATAGGCTTTAGTCACCCGTGACCCCTAACAGGACTAAGCAGAAATTAATGAATGACTATTTGAGTCATAATTTTTTTAATGGACTAAAATGTATGTCAGCGGTTTTGTCTGGGGTAAAAGCTCTGACTGGACATTTATGATATGATAACATGAAATATGGTAAGGCATACAATATTTGGGGTTTAAGCAGTTCCTTGCAATATTGTAATGTAATGTAATCAGGCTATTAACCCAGGCCTAAACAAAACCCCATTAAACACCATTAAAATAGGGAAAAGTAAACTGAGACAGGTTTAAACCAGATCTCGAACCAAGTCGGACAAAACCAAGACTAAGCAGCTTTAGACCAGGTTTAAGGATTAGGGATTACATTACATTACAAGACTACATACTCCTGCTTGTGCACTCTGCAGTATTGCTGGATTCGTATTCAAATCTGCAGCTGTTGCATAACAACACAGTGATGTTCCTGAAGGACCCTCACTAGGACCAGCTCAGAGCACGGCCCACTGCTCTGGTTCTGATGCTCAGAGCACGTCCCTCCATCGCAGAACCTGCACCGCTCACTGCTGCAGAGGTAACAGACGCGCGCGCAGCTGAACGCAGGCGCACACGCAGCTGTCCTCTGTATTGTGATGGATGTGGGAGGGAGGGGGGCGGAAGGCGTGTCCGCGTCTCTCCGCCGCGTTCACAGGCAGCGCACAGTGGACAAGTTCTCCCGCCGATCGTCATGGCTCTCCGTAGACCCTCAGCGCCGTGTGAAGCGTCATCCCCGCGTTGCTTTGAGCCCCGCTGAGTTCCACCGCCCTGTGACCGCGCGCCATGGCCGAGCACGGAGAGAGAAAGCCCGCCGTGGCTCCACCGGTGGCTGCGTGGAAGGACACGGGGTCGAGCCGAGACAGAACCGCGGTGTCCAATGGTAACTGCGGCGTCCCGGACTCGGTCAGAAGGGTCCAGAGCGAGTCCAGCTCCGAGTCCTGGGAGAGTGCGGGCAGTGATTCTGCTTCTAAGACCATCCCGCGACGCAGCAGTCTCATTAAGGTAGGCCAAAGACAGTTCTCATCTCCATAAATCCGCTCAGAGGAAAAACTGAGAAAACTTAGGACAACAAACTGTTGCCTGTTCCTATTTTCGACAGACACTACGTCTGTGGAAAACAACACAGTCTACACAGGCATGCCTACTGTACAGTGTTAAAACAGCAGTTCAGGCAGCTGTCACACACACACACACACACACACACACACACACACACACACACACACACACACACACACACACACAGACACACAGACACACAGGCACACACACGCACACGCACACGCACACACACACACACACACAGACAGACACACGCACACACACAGACACATGCACACACACAGACACACAGACACACGCACACACACACACACAGACACACACACGCTCTCTCTCTCACACACACACAAACACACACCAGCTCAAACATCCTTACATTGTATTTATTAATGAAAAACATACGCCTTTAACGAGATGCCTGTTGGCATCATGCTTCATTTTGAGAAAAAACATTTCTAAGGCTTTCTACTGTTTCTGAACAGAGTTAAAACAGCAGCTGATGCATCTGTCACAGATTCTAATGGAAGCAACATAATTCCGTACATGGTATTTATTGACAAGAAACACAGCTGTTGCCCACAACCTGCAATTTCATAGAAATAACCCTCCATTGAAAATAACACTCAAAGACATACTGTATATGGGCACTTTCTACAAAGTCTTCAAATAGCAACAGCTGTCAAACACATCTTTCAATAGAAGTCATCAACACGTTCACACATACATACAGCCTTAATATATTTATTAGTAACAAACCTCAGTCCAATATGCTTTGGTTTGATAGTGATAGCCTCTAAAAGATTAAATACTTCTACTACTAAATTTTTAATAAGAAACCTAAAAGCAACTTGGCTGCTGTTGAATAGTCTTTGAAGAAAAAACACTTTGCTAAGTCAACTTCCAGGATGACTTTGTTTGACAAGATTCTTGATCTTGTATTAGTACATTTTTTAAGATCTTAAATCTCTTTAGTTTTGTTTTGTTTCCATCATACACATGTGTACAGTTGTGTTCCAGTAAAGGTACTGGTCTGGTGTTCAACTCCTTTTTTGTGTCCCTTTATGCGTCTGCTATGCACTACATGGAATAATTGGAGACAAAGACTCTAATCTTTGTCTCCTTCTCAACAAAGATTTAGTTTGGTTGACAGTAACTTTGTACTGGTTTAGTCCTTCAATTATTTTGTGATATGTCAAAATAGCTGTCCAACCAGAGGAACACACATCAGTCTGAACTGTTAACACACTGTTAATGAATGATGTGTTACACTTCCTGTATCAGAAACTATGAAAAATCATTTTGAGCTTTTGTAATGAATGGTAAGAGCTCACATAGTAAAGGTTTGATTCATTATAAGTGACATACAGTTTTACTAATACTTTATTTTTACAGTTACAGTACTTAATCTGTCAGAAAGAGAGGGAAACAATTTCCATATTAAATCCACTCAATCTAATTTTATAGATTAGAGTATGGCGGCATGGTGGCGTCATAAACATCTTCAATACATCTTCAATACATCTTCAATACAGCTTCAATACATCTTCAATACATCTTCAATACATCTTCATATACATCTTCAATACATCTTCATATACATCTTCAATACATCTTCAATACATCTTCATATACATCTTCATATACATCTTCAATACATCTTCATATACAGCTACAATACATCTTCAATACATCTTCAATACATCTTCATATACATCTTCATATACATCTTCATATACATCTTCAATACATCTTCAATACATCTTCAATACATCTTCATATACATCTTCAATACATCTTCAATACATCTTCAATACATCTTCATATACATCTTCAATACATCTTCAATACATCTTCATATACATCTTCATATACATCTTCAATACATCTTCAATACATCTTCATATACATCTTCAATACATCTTCATATACATCTTCAATACATCTTCATATACATCTTCAATACATCTTCATATACAGCTTCAATACATCTTCAATACATCTTCATATACAGCTTCAATACATCTTCAATACATCTTCAATACATCTTCATATACATCTTCATATACATCTTCATATACATCTTCAATACATCTTCAATACATCTTCATATACATCTTCAATACATCTTCATATACATCTTCAATACATCTTCAATACATCTTCAATACAGCTTCAATACATCTTCATATACATCTTCAATACATCTTCATATACATCTTCAATACATCTTCAATACATCTTCATATACATCTTCATATACATCTTCATATACAGCTTCAATACATCTTCAATACATCTTCATATACATCTTCATATACATCTTCATATACATCTTCATATACATCTTCAATACATCTTCAATACATCTTCAATACATCTTCATATACATCTTCATATACATCTTCAATACATCTTCAATACATCTTCAATACATCTTCAATACATCTTCATATACAGCTTCAATACATCTTCAATACATCTTCAATACATCTTCAATACATCTTCAATACATCTTCATATACATCTTCAATACATCTTCAATACATCTTCAATACATCTTCATATACATCTTCATATACATCTTCAATACATCTTCAATACATCTTCATATACATCTTCATATACATCTTCAATACATCTTCATATACATCTTCATATACATCTTCAATACATCTTCATATACATCTTCAATACATCTTCAATACATCTTCAATACATCTTCATATACATCTTCATATACATCTTCAATACATCTTCATATACATCTTCATATACATCTTCATATACATCTTCAATACATCTTCAATACATCTTCAATACATCTTCATATACATCTTCAATACATCTTCAATACATCTTCAATACATCTTCAATACAGCTTCAATACATCTTCAATACATCTTCAATACATCTTCAATACATCTTCATATACATCTTCAATACATCTTCATATACATCTTCAATACATCTTCATATACATCTTCAATACATCTTCAATACATCTTCAATACATCTTCAATACATCTTCATATACATCTTCAATACATCTTCAATACATCTTCAATACATCTTCATATACATCTTCAATACATCTTCATATACATCTTCATATACATCTTCAATACATCTTCAATACATCTTCAATACATCTTCATATACATCTTCAATACATCTTCATATACATCTTCAATACATCTTCAATACATCTTCAATACATCTTCATATACATCTTCAATACATCTTCAATACATCTTCATATACAGCTTCAATACATCTTCAATACATCTTCATATACATCTTCAATACATCTTCAATACATCTTCATATACATCTTCAATACATCTTCAATACATCTTCATATACAGCTTCAATACATCTTCATATACATCTTCAATACATCTTCATATACATCTTCAATACATCTTCAATACATCTTCATATACAGCTTCAATACATCTTCAATACATCTTCAATACATCTTCAATACATCTTCAATACATCTTCAATACATCTTCATATACATCTTCATATACAGCTTCAGTACATCTTCAATACATCTTCAATACATCTTCATATACATCTTCATATACATCTTCAATACATCTTCAATACATCTTCAATACATCTTCATATACATCTTCATATACATCTTCAATACATCTTCACATACATCTTCAATACATCTTCATATACATCTTCAATACATCTTCAATACATCTTCATATACATCTTCAATACATCTTCATATACATCTTCAATACATCTTCATATACATCTTCATATACATCTTCAATACATCTTCATATACATCTTCAATACATCTTCATATACATCTTCAATACATCTTCATATACATCTTCATATACATCTTCAATACATCTTCAATACATCTTCAATACATCTTCAATACAGCTTCAATACATCTTCAATACATCTTCAATACATCTTCAATACATCTTCATATACATCTTCAATACATCTTCATATACATCTTCAATACATCTTCAATACATCTTCAATACATCTTCAATACATCTTCATATACATCTTCAATACATCTTCAATACATCTTCAATACATCTTCATATACAGCTTCAATACATCTTCAATACATCTTCAATACATCTTCAATACAGCTTCAATACAGCTTCAATACATCTTCAATACATCTTCAATACATCTTCAATACATCTTCATATACATCTTCATATACATCTTCAATACATTTTCAATACATCTTCAATACATCTTCAATACATCTTCAATACATCTTCATATACATCTTCAATACATCTTCAATACATCTTCAATACATCTTCATATACAGCTTCAATACATCTTCAATACATCTTCAATACATCTTCAATACAGCTTCAATACAGCTTCAATACATCTTCAATACATCTTCATATACATCTTCATATACATCTTCAATACATCTTCAATACATCTTCAATACATCTTCATATACATCTTCATATACAGCTTCAATACATCTTCAATACATCTTCAATACATCTTCAATACATCTTCAATACATCTTCATATACAGCTTCATATACAGCTTCAATACATCTTCAATACATCTTCAATACATCTTCAATACAGCTTCAATACATCTTCAATACATCTTCAATACATCTTCAATACAGCTTCAATACATCTTCAATACATCTTCATATACATCTTCATATACATCTTCAATACATCTTCAATACATCTTCAATACATCTTCATATACATCTTCATATACATCTTCAATACATCTTCAATACATCTTCAATACATCTTCATATACAGCTTCAATACATCTTCAATACATCTTCATATACATCTTCAATACATCTTCAATACATCTTCAATACATCTTCATATACATCTTCAATACATCTTCATATACATCTTCATATACAGCTTCAATACATCTTCAATACATCTTCAATACATCTTCAATACATCTTCATATACATCTTCAATACATCTTCAATACATCTTCATATACATCTTCAATACATCTTCATATACATCTTCAATACATCTTCATATACATCTTCATATACATCTTCAATACATCTTCATATACATCTTCATATACATCTTCAATACATCTTCAATACATCTTCAATACATCTTCAATACATCTTCATATACATCTTCAATACATCTTCATATACATCTTCAATACATCTTCATATACATCTTCATATACATCTTCAATAAATCTTCAATACATCTTCATATACATCTTCATATACAGCTTCAATACATCTTCAATACATCTTCATATACATCTTCAATACATCTTCATATACAGCTTCAATACATCTTCATATACATCTTCAATACATCTTCAATACATCTTCATATACATCTTCAATACATCTTCATATACAGCTTCAATACATCTTCATATACATCTTCAATACATCTTCAATACATCTTCAATACATCTTCATATACATCTTCAATACATCTTCAATACATCTTCAATACAGCTTCAATACATCTTCAATACATCTTCATATACATCTTCAATACATCTTCAATACATCTTCAATACATCTTCATATACATCTTCAATACATCTTCATATACATCTTCAATACATCTTCAATACATCTTCAATACATCTTCAATACATCTTCAATACATCTTCATATACATCTTCATATACAGCTTCAATACATCTTCAATACATCTTCAATACATCTTCAATACATCTTCATATACATCTTCAATACATCTTTATATACATCTTCAATACATCTTCAATACATCTTCAATACATCTTCATATACATCTTCAATACATCTTCAATACATCTTCAATACATCTTCATATACAGCTTCAATACATCTTCAATACATCTTCAATACATCTTCATATACATCTTCAATACATCTTCATATACATCTTCAATACATCTTCAATACATCTTCAATACATCTTCATATACATCTTCAATACATCTTCATATACATCTTCAATACATCTTCAATACATCTTCAATACATCTTCATATACATCTTCATATACAGCTTCAATACATCTTCAATACATCTTCAATACATCTTCAATACATCTTCATATACATCTTCAATACATCTTTATATACATCTTCAATACATCTTCAATACATCTTCAATACATCTTCATATACATCTTCAATACATCTTCAATACATCTTCATATACATCTTCAATACATCTTCATATACATCTTCAATACATCTTCAATACATCTTCAATACATCTTCATATACATCTTCATATACATCTTCATATACAGCTTCAATACATCTTCAATACATCTTCATATACATCTTCATATACATCTTCATATACAGCTTCAATACATCTTCAATACATCTTCAATACATCTTCATATACAGCTTCAATACATCTTCAATACATCTTCATATACATCTTCATATACATCTTCATATACAGCTTCAATACATCTTCAATACATCTTCATATACATCTTCATATACAGCTTCAATACATCTTCAATACATCTTCAATACATCTTCAATACATCTTCATATACAGCTTCAATACATCTTCAATACATCTTCATATACATCTTCATATACATCTTCATATACAGCTTCAATACATCTTCAATACATCTTCAATACATCTTCATATACATCTTCAATACATCTTTATATACATCTTCAATACATCTTCAATACATCTTCAATACATCTTCAATACATCTTCATATACATCTTCAATACATCTTCAATACATCTTCAATACATCTTCATATACAGCTTCAATACATCTTCAATACATCTTCAATACATCTTCATATACATCTTCAATACATCTTCATATACATCTTCAATACATCTTCAATACATCTTCAATACATCTTCATATACATCTTCAATACATCTTCATATACATCTTCAATACATCTTCAATACATCTTCAATACATCTTCAATACATCTTCATATACATCTTCATATACAGCTTCAATACATCTTCAATACATCTTCAATACATCTTCAATACATCTTCATATACATCTTCAATACATCTTTATATACATCTTCAATACATCTTCAATACATCTTCAATACATCTTCATATACATCTTCAATACATCTTCAATACATCTTCAATACATCTTCATATACATCTTCATATACATCTTCATATACAGCTTCAATACATCTTCAATACATCTTCATATACATCTTCATATACAGCTTCAATACATCTTCAATACATCTTCAATACATCTTCATATACAGCTTCAATACATCTTCAATACATCTTCATATACATCTTCATATACATCTTCATATACAGCTTCAATACATCTTCAATACATCTTCATATACATCTTCAATACATCTTCAATACATCTTCAATACATCTTCATATACATCTTCAATACATCTTCATATACATCTTCAATACATCTTCAATACATCTTCAATACATCTTCAATACATCTTCAATACATCTTCATATACATCTTCATATACAGCTTCAATACATCTTCAATACATCTTCAATACATCTTCAATACATCTTCATATACATCTTCAATACATCTTTATATACATCTTCAATACATCTTCAATACATCTTCAATACATCTTCATATACATCTTCAATACATCTTCAATACATCTTCAATACATCTTCATATACAGCTTCAATACATCTTCAATACATCTTCAATACATCTTCATATACATCTTCAATACATCTTCATATACATCTTCAATACATCTTCAATACATCTTCAATACATCTTCATATACATCTTCAATACATCTTCATATACATCTTCAATACATCTTCAATACATCTTCAATACATCTTCAATACATCTTCATATACATCTTCATATACAGCTTCAATACATCTTCAATACATCTTCAATACATCTTCAATACATCTTCATATACATCTTCAATACATCTTTATATACATCTTCAATACATCTTCAATACATCTTCAATACATCTTCATATACATCTTCAATACATCTTCAATACATCTTCAATACATCTTCATATACATCTTCATATACATCTTCATATACAGCTTCAATACATCTTCAATACATCTTCATATACATCTTCATATACATCTTCATATACAGCTTCAATACATCTTCAATACATCTTCAATACATCTTCATATACAGCTTCAATACATCTTCAATACATCTTCATATACATCTTCATATACATCTTCATATACAGCTTCAATACATCTTCAATACATCTTCATATACATCTTCATATACAGCTTCAATACATCTTCAATACATTTTCAATACATCTTCAATACATCTTCATATACAGCTTCAATACATCTTCAATACATCTTCATATACATCTTCATATACATCTTCATATACAGCTTCAATACATCTTCAATACATCTTCAATACATCTTCATATACATCTTCAATACATCTTTATATACATCTTCAATACATCTTCAATACATCTTCAATACATCTTCATATACATCTTCAATACATCTTCAATACATCTTCAATACATCTTCATATACAGCTTCAATACATCTTCAATACATCTTCAATACATCTTCATATACATCTTCAATACATCTTCATATACATCTTCAATACATCTTCAATACATCTTCAATACATCTTCATATACATCTTCAATACATCTTCATATACATCTTCAATACATCTTCAATACATCTTCAATACATCTTCAATACATCTTCATATACATCTTCATATACAGCTTCAATACATCTTCAATACATCTTCATATACATCTTCAATACATCTTTATATACATCTTCAATACATCTTCAATACATTTTCAATACATCTTCATATACATCTTCAATACATCTTCAATACATCTTCAATACATCTTCATATACATCTTCATATACATCTTCATATACAGCTTCAATACATCTTCAATACATCTTCATATACATCTTCATATACAGCTTCAATACATCTTCAATACATCTTCAATACATCTTCATATACAGCTTCAATACATCTTCAATACATCTTCATATACATCTTCATATACATCTTCATATACAGCTTCAATACATCTTCAATACATCTTCATATACATCTTCATATACAGCTTCAATACATCTTCAATACATCTTCAATACATCTTCAATACATCTTCATATACAGCTTCAATACATCTTCAATACATCTTCATATACATCTTCATATACATCTTCATATACAGCTTCAATACATCTTCAATACATCTTCAATACATCTTCATATACAGCTTCAATACATCTTCAATACATCTTCATATACATCTTCATATACATCTTCAATACATCTTCAATACATCTTCAATACATCTTCATATACATCTTCAATACATCTTCAATACATCTTCAATACATCTTCATATACATCTTCAATACATCTTCAATACATCTTCAATACATCTTCATATACATCTTCAATACATCTTCATCTACAGCTTCAATACATCTTCAATACATCTTCAATACATCTTCAATACATCTTCATATACAGCTTCAATACATCTTCAATACATCTTCATATACATCTTCATATACATCTTCAATACATCTTCAATACATCTTCAATACATCTTCATATACAGCTTCAATACATCTTCAATACATCTTCATATACATCTTCATATACATCTTCAATACATCTTCATATACATCTTCATATACATCTTCAATACATCTTCATATACATCTTCAATACATCTTCAATACATCTTCATATACAGTTTCAATACATCTTCAATACATCTTCAATACATCTTCAATACATCTTCATATACATCTTCATATACAGCTTCAATACATCTTCATATACATCTTCAATACATCTTCAATACATCTTCAATACATCTTCATATACATCTTCAATACAGCTTCAATACATCTTTATATACATCTTCAATACATCTTCAATACATCTTCATATACATCTTCAATACATCTTCAATACATCTTCATATACATCTTCAATACATCTTCATATACATCTTCAATACATCTTCAATACATCTTCATATACATCTTCAATACATCTTCATATACATCTTCAATACATCTTCATATACATCTTCAATACATCTTCATATACATCTTTATATACATCTTCAATACATCTTCAATACATCTTCATATACATCTTCAATACATCTCCATATACATCTTCAATACATCTTCAATACATCTTCATATACATCTTCATATACATCTTCAATACATGTTCAATACATCTTCATATACATCTTCAATACATCTTTATATACATCTTCATATACATCTTCAATACATGTTCAATACATCTTCATATACATCTTCAATACATCTTCATATACATCTTTATATACATCTTCAATACATCTTCAATACATCTTCATATACATCTTCATATACATCTTCAATACATCTTCATATACATCTTCAATACATCTTCATATACATCTTCAATACATCTTCAATACATCTTCATATACATCTTCATATACAGCTTCAATACATCTTCAATACATCTTCAATACATCTTCAATACATCTTCAATACATCTTCAATACATCTTCATATACATCTTGTATACATCTTCATATATAGTTTCATATACAGCTTTAAAACCAGATTTAGACAAGGCCCAGGACTGATTGGTTCACCTTCTGACTGTTTATGTCAGTATCATTTCTAATGGAGTTTCAAATTGAAGCCCATTGTCCCAGCTCAAAACAAACATCTTCATGATTCTCAGTTTTTAACAGTAATTGTCCTAACGCCTGTTAAACTAATCATATCAAATGTGACATTTGTTTCTATCTTCTCTATTTACCAGCCCTTACTGCCTTTTTAACCCCTTTCTGTCCTTGTTCCAGCCCTTTCTGCCCTATTCCAGCCCTTTAAGCCCTTTTTCAATCCCTTTGTGACCTTTTTATGCCTGTTCTTCCCTTATCCCAGTTCTTTCTGCCCTTTTTCAGCCCTTTAAGCCCTTTCTGCCCTGTTCATCCCTTTAAGCCATTTCTGCCCTTTGTCTAACTCCCTCTGCCTTTACCCTTTCTGCTAATCTTTCAGCTTTCTTCTGCAAAATTTACACTATTCGACCACAATTCTAGTTACTAATTAATACGTACATTTGCCACCAACTGGATTGAGTAGAGATTACAATAAATCACCCTCAAAGTAATCCTTAAATTTTTTTTCAGATTTTTTTGTCATTGTTAAATATAAAACATCAGTGATGGTAAATATTCGATGTACGGAACAATTGAAGTGAAATACTTCATGTGTACATAAGACAGCACTAAATCTGTGCCGTTCACTGATGGTGAGATTGGTGAGAAGAGGCTATGACCACGAGGGATGAAACTTTATTTAGGACAATAAAAGTAAAGAAGCAGATGAACAGACAGATGAACATTTAAATGAGTCCATCAGAGTAAACCTGAGGCTACACGTCTCATGTTGACTCCATCAGTGTCAGTCATCTGACTGAATACTGTATCTGTGCATTTGGAACTGCATTATTTAGTTGTTGTTATTTAGTTGTTTTCATTTTATAGTGTGAGATACAGACAAAAAACAGGACAGAGAAGTAAAATGACACATCATACACTAAATAGACTTACTTTTTTGTTGTTTTCAATGCCACTGGCAGTCTAATATATAATATCGGAACTACTAGTATTCATTTTAATTGTCAGACCTATTAAAAATTACTTAATTTTTCTCATTATTGGCAGATATATATATATATATATATATATATATATATATATATATATATATATATATATATATATATATATATATATATATATATACACACATATATATAGGCGTATATATATATATATATAGGTCTAATAATTATTGTACATTCCTACTAAATTCACTAATTAAATAATTTCAATTGATTAATTACAGTAAATAAACCAAGCCTTTTACATAAAAAGGATCATATCAGTTCAAATACAAAGATATAATAGTCGAGAGTTACAATAAATGTTTTAATCAGTAGTTCAGTGAACTGTGCAATCTTATGTTGCACAAAAATGGCCTTGTTATGTGAAATCTAAACCTGTGTACCCGGCTCGGGGCGGGGTGTGTGTGCGTGTTTAATAAACCACCATGAAAGAAGAGCTTATGACTGAAAGTGGCAAAAGTGGTATTCACTAATTGTAATGAACGAGCTCCAAATGAAAAACCTGGTCCATTTACACCCAATGCCCACAACTGTCTCATCTTTTATAATGTGTTAATCAGAATCCATTCCCCGAGGTCTTGGCCCTTGTTCTGCTTCTTCAGGTCTTGTATACAACACACTCATGAGTAACTGACAGGAAGTGAGTCAGTTGACTAATTTCCTGGCATGCTTCATGTTGCAATATTTTTCTTAATTCTCACACAGCGGGAGACCTCTTGTTTATCATTCTGCACAAACTCTCAGGCTGAGGAACCTGGACTTTCATTCACTACATTCACCCTGGGCTTTCTCACTATACCACCACCATGTTTCAGAGGAACTTAAAGGTGCAATGTGTAGTGCTGTCAATCGCTTCAAAATTCAAATGGCAATTAATCAGAACTACTTACTGTTGCCCAGTGGTCTTCAGTAAGAGCAATAAAAGTAGCTTCCTCCAACTCATATATTCTTGTCATAATATTCCCCCTTGATGGCATTTTATACAAGCTACGTTCTATAGAAGCCCCTGATCCAACAAGATTAACAGGTCTGTAGTCTGTAGTCATCCTTTTGGTGTTGGTAAATTTTGTTGTGGTTGTTTTTTTGACAAGTGTTGTCTGACTAGCACAGCCTGTTGACCCTTCAGTTTTAGCATCTTTGCTAGCATCAGCAAAAATGGGCTTTTCTCCAACGGTTTTTAAACTGGATGCTCTTTAGTAAATAGACAGTTCATTGTTGTACAGACCACTTTGGTTTTATCCACACTTCCATCTGAATCTTTTTTTTTAATGGAACTTGAAGCTGAGCACCAGTTAAAACCTCCTCATTCATCATTTAAAACACTTTGGTTTCTCTGGACTTTTTCACACAGAAATTAGTTGATTAATTAGCATTAAAAATGTGTTATTTTTTTTAAATGAACCACATGTATTAACACATTTATGTTGACAGCCAAAGTTTATACAAAGCTGGTGTCAAAAGTTCTGACTGCTATTCCACACCTCACCTATGGTAGCCCTTCAGGGACATACTGTTAAGTATAAGCAGTAAAAAGTCAGATAGTGATTTCACTTTTAATTCTCGGCAAAAACGTGTGCTCCAACACTTCTCTGGGCACCCGTAGGAAGAGGAAACTTCTAACTAACTAGATAATTATTCTAATGTGCAGAGTCTGCTGTTCAGGTCGTCTTTATGATATGGATTTTGTGAGTGTACATCACTAGACAAAATCCATTTGTGGCTGTGAATGGGGTTGGTTGTATAATCACACACCAGCTCTTGCTCTAAATTTGACACTTCAGTTATTGTACAATCACAAGGAACCAGTTACAACATGAGGGTACAATGTGCTATCACATTGTGCATTGTTAAAGTGTGTATGTATGTGTGCAAAACATGGATAGTGCAAACAGCTCACTCAGTGTCTCCCACAGACCCTCATAGATGGTGTATGTGTGCATGTTTATGATGTCATTATAGAGGGTGGGGGTTGGAAACATTTGCTGTACTGAGTGTTTGAGCTGCATTGAGCTAATTGTACACAACCATCTGTAAATCCTCTCCATTGTACCAATATATATATTTAGTTAATAAACAATAGATACTTCATTCTGAACTTAATTATTGCACTTCAGGTTAGTTGCCAAACTGTATTACATTGCCGTGTACATGTTACATGTGTAATTACATTACATGTCATTACATGTGTTATGACAATAAAGTTTAATCTAATTTAATGAAATCTAATGATCCAGGTTCAATTCTCGCTTGGGTCATTTGCTCAGTGTCTCTCCTCTCGCTCTCACCCTGTTTCCGGTCTTTCTACTGACCTATCAAACAAAAAAGGAAAAAAAAAAGATCTCTCCAAAACTGACAGACTGGACACATTCTAATATTGTCACGTCCGACTACGTGTCTTATCAGTGAAGCTAGTAGCTCCAGGTACCTTTAGTATACAAGAACCTTTAAGAAAAAGTAAACAGGCCCGTCTTCTCGTTTATCATTTCTATACGGGAGGAACAATCGACAGTGGGCTGTTTGTGTAGATATTGTTCTGGAAGGTCAAAGTTGTGGAGTAAGAGCATTTCTATAGAAAAACCTTCATATTATCTCATTTAAATGAAAATCCTATACTAGACCTAGCCCTGAAGGACTTTGCATTCATAAGGACAGGAATTGCGTTTGGGTGCACACACTGCTGTGAACCCATGCATGAACTGCAGCCCTGCACTTTTGATCTAATCCATGAATATCATGTGTGAATCATTGTCTGAATTCAAATGGTTACACACGTTACACATGTGCGTCCGGGTGCGGCTGTCAGAGTGTTTCTGTGCTCGGGGTGTTCTTGAATTGGTTTTTCAGGCTGAACATTACCCAGAGGCTGGAGCAGTGGTTTGAGACAGAGGCTGTGAGCACCAGCTTTAATCTACATCTGAGGCCAGTTTCAAACACTTTAGAGTCTATGAGATATGTACTTGGAGATAGGACACAAGCTCCTTAATGTGTTCTGAGTTTAAACCAAAATATGTTCCATTTCTCAGCTGTATATATCATGGAAATATTCTTTATAGGTCACACATATGAGTGGACATTAGTGTTAAATGATTAAAATCTCAATTTGCAGCAGCAGGGGTGTTGCTCCTGTCTGCGTCTCCAAACTGTTCTGTATGTGCATGCACAAGTGTTTGCAATGGTTGAGCTACAGTGCAGATACAGTAGGGTGTGGAAATACATTTAGTCCCGGCACTTCCACAAGACTCCTGAGGTTTTCAGTTGGAGTCATGATCAGTGATCACAGTATTTTCCGATTCCCTTTGCTTCACTGGCATCAAAAAGGATTTTGATTAAATTTGAAAATGACAGCATTACATACTGGTTCATTAGAATATATTTAACTGCATTTGATTATAGAATGTTTAGAATAACACTCGAAAGGTATTCTATTTATTCCATTATTAATCCCTAAAGGGAAAGTCAGTCGTTAGGGCTCTTTAAAAAGTCTTCAGTCTGCCTCTTCCACAGACTGGTTGACTGTTCAATCTTATTGCAGTCCGGATGAAGGAGTTGTTGTGATGTTCTGTCCTGCAGCTCACTGATCTCAGATGTCTACTGGCTGCTCTCTGTTGTTCAAAAGCCCAATGTAGAGGATGGTCTTTGTTGTTCAGCATAGCATCCATTCATATTGTGTGTCTGTTGCTCCACTGCTTCAACCAGAGTCTCTAAACTTACACCTATATTTGAACCAGCTCTCTCTCTATTAGTTTTTCAAGTTGCCTATAATCTATTTTTCTGAGACTGGGGCTATACAGGATTAGTAACCTACAGTCAAGCCAAAAATTATTCAAACCCCTGGCAAATTATGAGTTCAAGTTACTTTTATTCAAGTTTTTTTCTTGATTGGAAATGACAAAGGCGTCTTCTAGAAGTTAATAAGATAATATGTATAGTTAATAATATGTACAAGAGGCATCGTTGTACATATTGTAGCTTTTAATTTACATTTGAACAAAATTATTCTGTGCAAACTGTCACAGTCTATGGGTAAAATCCAACGTTCTATAGCATTCCAAATAGTCCAAGCAATTCTAAAGCATCCTAATTACCCTGATTCATTGTGAAGAGCTGTTTAATCAACTCAACAGGTGAACAACAGCCGTTCTCAGCAGTTGGTTTGTGGACAGTCATGGCTAAGACAAAGGAGCTCAGTGAAGACCTGCAGCTGTGCATTATGGCTGCTCACAAGTCAGGACAGGGCTATAAGACCAGATCTAAATGTTTTTTAGTTCCAGTAGCAACAGTGCAATGTATTATTAAAAAAATAATGGTTGTAAGCCAAAAGTGACACCGGTGCTGGCCAGGAGGATAGTAAGAGGTGAAAAAGAATCCAAGGATCACCACCAAGGCCATCCTGGTGAATCTGGGCTCTGCTGGTGGCAATGTCTCAAGGCAGACAGTCCAACGAACACTGCACCCTGCTGGGTTCCACGAACGCAGACCAAGAAGGACGCCACTTCTCCAGATAAGGCACACAAAAGCCCCCTTGTCCTTTGCAAATGCTCATCTGGGCAGACTTCTGGTCTTATGTTTTATGGACAGATTAAATAAATATTGAATTGTTTGGCCACAATGATGTATCCTTCTTTAGGTGTAAAAAAGGAGAAGGCTTCAACCCTAAGAACACCATTCCCACTGTCAAACATGGTGGTGGGAACCTAATGCTTTGGGGGTGTTTTTCAGCCAATGAACCAGGGAACCTAATCACAGTAAACGGCTCAATAAAAAAAGAACAATACATCAATATTCTCAACAACAATATCCAGCTGTCGGCAGAGAAACTTGGCCTTGAGCACCAGTGGACATTTCAGCACAACAACATCCCAAAACACAGTTTAAGTGGTGAATAAATTGTTAGCAGACTAAAACATTAACATTTTGCAGTGGCCCAGCTAAAGTCATGACTTGAATCCAGTTGAGAATCTGTGAAGGCATCTAAAGTTCAGGGCGATGGCAAGGAGACCCTCCAACCTGAAAGAGCTGGAGGTTATCACTAAAGATGAATGGGCCAAAATCACAGTGGACACATGCACAAAGATGGTCAGCAATTATAGGAAGTGTTTGATTGCTGTAATTGCCAATAAAGGCTTTTCTATTGATTATTGAGAAGGGTGTGAATAATTTTGGACATGCAACTTTTTGTTCAAATGTAAATAAAAGCTGAAAAATATTTTTTCCACAACAAAGCCTCTTGTACATAGTCTTATTAACTTCTGGAAGATGCCTGTATAATTTCCAATCAAGAAAGAACTTGCTGGTTGAATAAAAGTAACTTTAACTCAAAATTTGGTATGAATGAAGTCTCAGTTTAAAGAGCCTCTACAACAGCACACACAGAATATGATATTATATGTGATATTACATATGATAATGACTCAATAAGCCCACAGTCAAATTATTTTGTCAGATCATTAAAAAGACATTGAAACATTCATAATGTCCCCTGGAATAAAACCCTGTGTGTTACACTACCTCTGAAGACCTTCCACACAATATCAAGTCCCCATCCATATCAGGACCCTTCTGCTTTCACTACATGGTGACGCTGACATTACATCCCTAGTGGGGGCCCATGTGGTCCACGGGGTATAGAATCAGAATAACTTCAAAACCGATGGAGCGCTCTAGATTTTAATTAAAAAATTTTGTAGTTTAGAAAGCTGGGAAACAAATAAACCTGGCTGGACAACTTAACAACCTTTCATCTACAGGATGTTCTAAAGATTTTTTTTTTCTTTTGGCCTTTTTGCTTTTAGTTAGAGACAGTAGTAGACAGTAGTTCGACAAGAAATGCGGTGTGAGAGAAAGAGGGGAACTACATTGGGCAAACGACTCGAGTGAAACTCGAACTGAGTCTCTCGTGTATTTAGAGAGTTTAATTTAATAACAGTTACATCAGAACATACATTTTATGTGGTTTGATAATTATCATCACACTAAAAGCAACTGTTTTACCAAACTCTAAAGACACTTTATAGATCTGTGTGTTGGCTCAGAGCCAGATATTGATCCACCTCTGAAAAGGACTAAATATAAATCCACTACTGTTCTGCTGTGGCCTGCGGTTCAGGGGATTATTGTCTTGTCTAGATGGAGGTTTGGGATTTTCCTCCAGAAGATTGTCAATTGATCTTTTTAGGAGCTCTACAACCATTAGTTTCTCATAGGATGTCAACCTTTCAGTATTTATGTTTACTTTTCATTCACCTTGTATCGCAAATAGAAAGTAAACTTGTCTCCTTTTATTACTTTTTGATGTTATTTACACAACTCACGGCGCGCACACCAGGCAATTTGTTCAGTGCCCAGGCCTGGAACAACCTTAAAGTCTGGTTTGTTTGGTTGATGTCAGTGCTCCCATTCAAGCTTGAGAACAGAACAATTCCAGGTTTTTGCACAATTGGAAGAGGTGTGACACAGAATGGTTTCTCATGCATGCGCACTACTACATGCCATGTACAAGACTAAATACATGCAACAGTTTGTCTCACCAACATTGTCTCAGTAATACGAGTCCAAACCAGGCCCAACATTAATATTGCTTGGCTTACATTCTTCATTACTGGATTGAGTAATTCCGGGCTTGTTGTAAACATGACCTAGTAGTCCCTCGACATCTGACACAAGTTACTTGGCCCAAGCACGGATTCTTATTACATCTGCAAATGCAGGTGAGTGAGGGACCAGTAAGTCCCTCCACAGCCGTGCATGGTCACAGAACAGTTCAGAGAGCCCTGGTGAGAGTGTGCCTTCAGTTCACACAGTCTTTAAAGAGACAATTGTGATCACATCAGTCTGACTCTTAACTCAGAGCTTCACCTGTACATGTGGACATTTAGAGCCTCACCTGTACATGTGGACATTAGAGCTTCACCTGTACATGTGGACATTTAGAGCCTCACCTGTACATGTGGACATTTAGAGCCTCACCTGTACATGTGGACATTAGAGCTTCACCTGTACATGTGGACATTAGAGCCTCACCTGTACATGTGGATATTTAGAGCCTCACCTGTACATGTAGATATTTAGAGCCTCACCTGTACATGTGGACATTAGAGCTTCACCTGTACATGTGGACATTAGAGCTTCACCTGTACATGTGGATATTTAGAGCCTCACCTGTACATGTAGATATTTAGAGCCTCACCTGTACATGTGGATATTTAGAGCTTCACCTGTACATTTGGACATTTAGAGCCTCACCTGTACATGTAGATATTTAGAGCCTCACCTGTACATGTGGATATTTAGAGCCTCACCTGTACATGTAGATATTTAGAGCTTCACCTGTACATGTGGATATATTAGAGCCTCACCTGTACATGTGGACATTTAGAGCCTCACCTGTACATGTGGATATATTAGAGCCTCACCTGTACATGTGGACATTAGAGCTTCACCTGTACATGTGGACATTAGAGCTTCACCTGTACATGTGGACATTTAGAGCCTCACCTGTACATGTGGACATTAGAGCTTCACCTGTACATGTGGACATTAGAGCTTCACCTGTACATGTGGACATTTAGAGCCTCACCTGTACATGTGGATATTTAGAGCCTCACCTGTACATGTGGACATTAGAGCCTCACCTGTACATGTGGACATTTAGAGCTTCACCTGTACATGTGGACATTTAGAGCCTCACCTGTACATGTGGACATTTAGAGCTTCACCTGTACATGTGGACATTAGAGCCTCACCTGTACATGTGGACATATTAGAGCCTCACCTGTACATGTGGATATATTAGAGCCTCACCTGTACATGTGGATATATTAGAGCCTCACCTGTACATGTGGATATTAGAGCCTCACCTGTACATGTGGAGATTTAGAGCCTCACCTGTACATGTGGACATTATGAGCCTCACCTGTACATGTGGACATTAGAGCCTCACCTGTACATGTGGACATTTAGAGCTTCACCTGTACATGTGGACATTTAGAGCTTCACCTGTACATGTGGACATTTAGAGCCTCACCTGTACATGTGGATATTAGAGCCTCACCTGTACATGTGGAGATTTAGAGCCTCACCTGTACATGTGGACATTTTGAGCCTCACCTGTACATGTGGATATTAGAGCCTCACCTGTACATGTGGACATTAGAGCCTCACCTGTACATGTGGACATTAGAGCCTCACTTGTACATGTGGACATTTAGAGCCTCACTTGTACATGTGGACATTTAGAGCCTCACCTGTACATGTGGACATTAGAGCCTCACCTGTACATGTGGATATTTAGAGCCTCACTTGTACATGTGGACATTTAGAGCTTCACCTGTACATGTGGACATTTAGAGCCTCACCTGTACATGTGGACATTTAGAGCCTCACCTGTACATGTAGATATTTAGAGCCTCACCTGTACATGTGGATATATTAGAGCCTCACCTGTACATGTGGACATTTAGAGCCTCACCTGTACATGTGGATATATTAGAGCCTCACCTGTACATGTGGACATTTAGAGCCTCACCTGTACATGTGGACATTTAGAGCTTCACCTGTACATGTGGATATATTAGAGCCTCACCTGTACATGTGGATATTTAGACCCTCACCTGTACATGTGGATATATTAGAGCCTCACCTGTACATGTGGACATTTAGAGCTTCACCTGTAGATGTGGATATATTAGAGCCTCACCTGTACATGTAGATATTTAGAGCCTCACCTGTACATGTAGATATTTAGAGCTTCACCTGTACATGTGGATATATTAGAGCCTCACCTGTACATGTGGACATTTAGAGCTTCACCTGTAGATGTGGATATATTAGAGCCTCACCTGTACATGTAGATATTTAGAGCCTCACCTGTACATGTAGATATTTAGAGCTTCACCTGTACATGTGGACATTTAGAGCCTCACCTGTACATGTGGACATTTAGAGCCTCACCTGTACATGTGGACATTTAGAGCTTCACCTGTACATGTAGATATTTAGAGCCTCACCTGTACATGTGGACATTAGAGCTTCACCTGTACATGTGGACATTAGAGCCTCACCTGTACATGTGGACATTAGAGCTTCACCTGTACATTTGGACATTTAGAGCCTCACCTGTATATGTGGACATTTAGAGCCTCACCTGTACATGTGGATATATTAGAGCCTCACCTGTACATGTGGACATTTAGAGCTTCACCTGTACATGTGGACATTAGAGCCTCACCTGTACATGTGGATATATTAGAGCCTCACCTGTACATGTGGACATTTAGAGCCTCACCTGTACATGTGGACATTTAGAGCCTCACCTGTACATGTGGACATTTAGAGCCTCACCTGTACATTTGGATATTTACAGCCTCACCTGTACATGTGGATATTTACAGCCTCACCTGTACATGTGGACATTTAGAGCCTCACCTGTACATGTGGATATATTAGAGCCTCACCTGTACATGTGGACATTTAGAGCTTCACCTGTACATGTGGACATTAGAGCCTCACCTGTACATGTGGATATATTAGAGCCTCACCTGTACATGTGGACATTTAGAGCCTCACCTGTACATGTGGACATTTAGAGCCTCACCTGTACATGTGGACATTTAGAGCCTCACCTGTACATTTGGATATTTACAGCCTCACCTGTACAAAATATAACCTTCTAAGTGACACATTTAAACTTTTATAATAAAAACGTTGTTGATAAGACTGATATAGTTAATGTTTGGCACTTTTAAGTATATATAGTCATGTTTCTGTTACTTCACAGTTTACTTTAATGTGCCATTTAGAGCCTCACCTGTACATGTGGACATTAGAGCCTCACTTGTACATGTGGACATTTAGAGCCTCACCTGTACATGTGGACATTAGAGCCTCACCTGTACATGTAGATATTTAGAGCTTCACCTGTACATGTGGACATTAGAGCCTCACCTGTACATGTGGACATTAGAGCTTCACCTGTACATGTAGATATTTAGAGCTTCACCTGTACATTTGGATATTTACAGCCTCACCTGTACATGTAGATATTTAGAGCTTCACCTGTACATGTGGATATTTAGAGCCTCACTTGTACATGTGGACATTAGAGCCTCACTTGTACATGTGGACATTTTGAGCCTCACCTGTACATGTGGACATTTTGAGCCTCACCTGTACATTTGGATATTTACAGCCTCACCTGTACATGTGGATATATTAGAGCCTCACCTGTACATGTGGATATTAGAGCCTCACCTGTACATGTGGACATTTAGAGCCTCACCTGTACATTTGGATATTTACAGCCTCACCTGTACAAAATATAACCTTCTAAGTGACACATTTAAACTTTTATAATAAAAACGTTGTTGATAAGACTGATATAGTTAATGTTTGGCACTTTTAAGTATATATAGTCATGTTTCTGTTACTTCACAGTTTACTTTAATGTGCCATTTAGAGCCTCACCTGTACATGTCTGTGGACACTGGGAGCAAGCTGGAGTGGCCAGAGAGAAAGGCTTGCTGGAGGGCCATAGGCCTCTGATAGCTTCCTTTTTTTGTAACTATCCCATTGGGATAAATAATGTTGATGGAGTTTTGCTTAACACTATGTAAGTGAAGTCTCTTGGTCTCATTGTGTGTGAAATTGTGAGTGCTGTTTTATTTGGTGTTTCCCCATCCTTCATTCGATATCTTGAATGATCAGAAAATAAGCAGGACCAATTAATACCAATGTTGCACTTTTAAAGTGTTAAAAGATATCCCTCTAAATGACACATTTCAACTTTTAGAATGAAAACTTTGTTGATAAGACTGATATAGTTAATGTTTGGTGCTTTTTTAGTAAACATAGTAATGTTTCTGTTGCTTCACAGTTGGGACTTAAATGTGCCAAATCTAAAAATAAACAGTAAGCACTGACACTCTCACACACTGCTGTATCAGGACGTGTTTCTTTGTTCCTGTGTTATCACTCGAGCCGACTCACAGCAAAGCCACAGGAAGTGCTTTGTGACGGCTGACAGGCTGCTTCCTGTTTTTGAGCGGTTTAGGAGAATTACCTCCACGCTTTTCTCAGAGTGTGAGAAACAGAGTGTAGAGTTTCAATGAAAAGAAAGTAAATGTATAAGGCCTTTGCTATTTGTACAGTCTTTGTACAGTCTTACAAACCAGGTAAGGTATGCCTTTGGTACACAACAGACTTTAATAAAACTCATTCCTAATGTTAACAATAAAGTCATATGTCAATGTCATTTTTGCACATAAAGTGGAATGAAAATGAATTTGTGAATAAACGCTGATGTAGAGTGAACTCCAAACTGAAACCCTCAGGTTTTTCCAGCAACGTTGTCTCTGACTGAAGATATGACTGCACTTGTTGTTGGGTGACTAAAAGACTAAACTGTTCCTCTGCAGAAAATGAGACAGATGTAACAACAAAACCGGCAGCTGATTGGTGCATTAATAGAATTACTGCAAGTGCACTATAGGAATGTATAGGAATACTGAGGCATCAACAAACCCCCCTCTCTCAGTCTTTCTGGTTTGATCTAGTTTGTTCTGAGCCTGCAGTGATGTCAGATTTTAGTTCTTTTTACCTCTTTTGCCCTCACTCTGAGCTCTTTATTCAGAGTCCTATCTTAGCTGAACATGCGCCTCTTCCAGATGAAATAATTGCATCCCAGCTGACTGGTCTCCTGTCTTCTCTGCCTCTGACAGCTACACACCCACGGCCTGCTTTATTAGTTTTGGTGCCTTTAAACTGCAGTCGTGTTAAATCAGCGCTGACATGAGTCTGTGGTCACCATGGGGGCTATATGTGGAGGGTGTGACAACAGCTTCACTGAGGGACTTTTACCTCTAATGTCACACTCGGGGAGGGAGACACAGCTATGGAGGCTAAAATTAATCTGGCCGCTGTCAATGCGACGTGTGAAGGAAAGTGAGTCAATAAGTCACAGGGGTCACACACCATGTCAATGACTCAAATTAAATTTAAGTCAATTGTTTTTAATAAGAAAAAACAAAGATGGCTCTTTAGGGCAAAACACTGGTCACACTGGAAACCCTGCTCTGTCCTAATGAGGCCGTTACATGCTCCTTTCGTCTCTGAGTGGAGCCTTTTCATCCTCAGACAATCACACCACCACCTCTCATGTGTTCATTCATATTCCACAGATAAAACGCAGTTCTTTTATGCCTTTGATTAGTTCTTTCAAATGCAGAGCACTCACATAAAGGTTCAATATGGATATGGACAGTCTTCACACAGACCTGTATTCACTTCATTATAGTCACTGATCAGTCCTACTTCAAAACCCAATGATTTTGTAAAGCTGTAGCACTTTAAGGGTTAGTTGAGATTTGATGTTGATGGAAGGTTGACATAAAGGATCTTCAGTAGCTGGAGAAGTAAAATAAATCTTCTCTAAAGGATTATTTGAAGTGCCATTGTGTAGGCTGAATAGTAATAGTCTGCAGCGGATACATACACAGAGAGTAAGAGGAAAAGGTAAGTGAGTGCACTGAGATCAGTGGGAGGAAACAGTCCTGTAAAACAGAGGCATCTATAGGTCACTATGGCAAACGTGACTTTGTCAGTAGCACTGATTATAATGCTAATACGTCAGGTTTGTCATTTTTATTTCTTCGGCATAAAAGCCCCACATTTTGTGACATTACATGATAGGGGTAGTTTTCTGGAGTGTGTAGCTCTCCGCCAATCACAGCTCAAAGACGAAAAAAAAAACTACTGCAATGACATGACTAAAGACTCATTGGAGCACAAAAAAAATATTTGCTGTTAAAGAGAGGATGGGACTTGAAAACAAGTTTATTCACAAATGTTTAACAGATATTCTGTAGGTTATGTCTTTCATATATTACCATGACTCCTTGTTAATGAGAGGACAAAACTCCAAGGGGTCACAAGCCTCTACCTTTGTGCCAGTCCACAGCCCAGATAAATGGAGAGGGTACAGTATGTCAAAGTAAATATGCAAACCTCTTGATCAAGCTAGAAATAATGCACTAACTGATGTCTTTTACTATTTACATTTGAAGAGTATACAATTCAGAGAAATTATTGAACAGGTAAGATCATGTTTATCATAAATCCTAATGATAAACATGAAGATTTAACAATCTCCTGTTCCTATTTGGTCCGAACCAAATCTTCAGATGTGAAATCTCCAGTGGCCTGTGGTTCAGACCAAACTGAACCAAGGTCTGCTTTGTTTCTAGTTTGAAAGTGCGTTTGCTGATAATTGATAATCTTGTGCTATAGTTTGAAATTTGCAAGATTTGTGCTTTTACAATGATGTGTCAGCTCTGACAGGTCTGGGCCTGTTTTAAGTATTGATTTAAAGTACCTGCCTTTTGGCAAACACTTTTACCAGGACCCCTTCGGAGGTCTTTGTGGAACAGATCCCATACTGTGGAGCAGTTCTATGTGGCAGAATTAGATTAGATAGTTGGGACTTTTGGACCAAATTCAGGAAGTCACAAACAAGTGAGTGAACATTGGAAACGGGGAAAACAGAGAAAACGAATATCGATTGTGTAAACCTAGATTAAGTTGTTTTCTGTTTTGTATGAGTCTACAACAGATGGCTCCTGGGAAGCCTTCCGTAATAACATGTCTCTATAGGCTCTGATTATTGTATTTCTCTAGTTCAACTGTAAAATTTGCCTCTGCAGAGACACATTCACCACATTAACTGCCGTCTTCAGGAGACACACACCCGTTGTTTTGACGACAGTAATCACAGTGTCAGAGAAAGCCTGATAGTCCGCTTTTAAAAACTGTAGAGTGAAACTAAAAGTTACTGAACCTACTGCGTAACAGTTTGTGAGATCTTAGCGCAGACCTTGGTGCGAACTTTCATGAGAGAAAAACCCTTAAGTCACACTGAAAAAAACTGTTATTGTAATTATAATGAAGCCTTAACTGCTGTCATACCATAGTTAAAAAAATGTAAACCCTGTCTAAATGTTGCTTGTCTACCGTGTGGCTACAGATAAGTAAAAACAACCACATTATTAACATTCAAAGTATCATAATCAAACTTGAAAAATGAATGTGATACTAACAGAGTTTAGTATGGGGGCACAGTGGCTCAGTGGTCGTCCTTTAACCCGAAGGTTGGCAGTTTGATTCCCCGCTCTCCCCACAGTGCATACTGTTGTTGGGTCCTTGGGCAAGACAGTTACCCTTCCTGTGCCACTGCACTGGTGTATGAATGAGTAAGGATGTTTGGTGTTGGTCGGAGAGTCTGTAGGTGCAAAATGGCTGCCACGTCTCTGTCAGTCTGTCCCAGGGCAGCTGTGGTTACAGATGTAGCTTTCCACCACCAGTGTGTGACTGTGGAGTGAATGAATAATGGATATGTAAAGAGTCTTTGGGTATCTTGAAAAGCGCTATATAAGTACTATGCATTATTATCAGTATGTGAAGTCAGGTGAAGATTGTGCTTTGGTGTTTGAATGATAACTAAATCAACCACAATTATACCATCCTTCTTCCCTTGGCTAGATTAGCCTCTGCCAAATCTCTGATGATTTTGTCTTGATTGGATTTTATCTTGACTCTAATATTTCCATTGGTGAATTAATGTGTGCTCTGTGTGCTGGAGTGCCATCTGAGCGTTGCTGCTGGATCAGGTGGACGGCTGTGATGGCTGCAGATAAAGTTTTTGTGGCTTGGCAGATTTAAAAGGCCACTGCTCGCTGCCTCATGTAGGCTCGGGTATGATTAATGGTGTAATGGTGAAGGGCGGAGTGTGCGGCCATGGCTTTTAAATCACAGTCAGAAACATAAGGCTTTAGGTAGGAAACTAAAAATCTGTCTGTATGTATGTTTATGTAATCTGATGGCTCTTAATCCTCTCTTGTTTATTGTTCATTATGTATGTGCTGTTCATAATTAGGAGTGTAACCGAGAAGTCAACAAATGAATAAATAAAATATGTATGGATTATAAACAGGAAAAGCACCTTCACTTACTGGATGTTATTTGTAAAACAAAAGGTAAAACAAAGTCATGTGTAAAAGTTAGTAAAATAGGCTAAACAAGAAAAGGACACCAACATCAGTCAGCAGTTTTTAATACCATTTCAAATCATTTATTTGGAAGACTATTGTTGTTCCTATAGGTGCCCAAAGAGGACAAATTGTTCCCTGATTAAAAAGAAGTCAGATTATTTTTCAGCACACATTCTTGTATAAAGGCTAGAGCATCCATGAACTGAATCAGTAAATCTTTGTGATAAGTAAACTTTTTCTGTGGGTTTGTTCTTAGACAACAGCATGTCCCTTATACATGCTCTAGAACTAGAACAAAAACTACACATCTGACTTTTAGCAATAAATAATATCATTTTAGAGAGACATTCAGTACGTTCACCTGCCGTCCTTATTCTCTGACTAAGCTCATAGTTCGATTACGCCTTTTCAGCTGGAGTTCACACCTTGTCCGGGTTTACATGAAAGATAGAGCATTTAAGTACTGTGTCCCCAGCCCTCAGACAAGAGCTGTCTTTGTATTTAACAGCATGAACTCCAGTAGGTAAATGAACCCCCAATAACATTTTAGGTGAACATGCGGTTGTAGGCCTTTTAGCTTTGTGTCCTTGTTTTAACAAGTAGAACCTTGTGTAGGAATCAGAACAATATAGATGATGACATAATATTTAGCAATGTTGCAGTAAAACAATGTGAAACAAGGAATATTACTTTAACTCATGGCACATGGTGGGTTAAACCTCAAAACCTTTTTATTTTTTGGCCCCACACTGTGAAAACACACTTGTGACCCACCTTGTGGATCAGAGAGCTCTCATTGTCTCACTCTCTTTTCCTCTTTCCCCTCTACATACAGGACGGGTCCCGTTCAGGTCGGGACAGGAAGAAGACGGTGTCCTTCAGCAGCAGTCTTTCAGAGAAGAAGATCAGCAGCGCGGCTGACTGTATCCACTCTATGGTCAGTTTCCTCCGGCTCCAGAGCATAAGCATATACCTGCCAATGATATATTCATCTACCAGTACAAGACTCTGTCAGACCCTCTGACCTCAGCACTGAGAGAGTGCAGGTCAAAGTCTTCTTCAGTCATGTGCTGGATCATTCCATAAATCCCCAAGTAGGCGTCCAGGAGGCATCTGGAACAAACTCCCGAGCCACCACAGCTGGCTCCTCTTATTGTGGTGGAGCAGTGGCTCTAATTTGAGCTCCTTCAGAGTGACCGAGCTCCTCACCTTATCTCTAAGGGAGCGCCCTTAGAGATAGCGTGAGGAATGAGGAAACTCATTTTGGCCACCTGTATTTGGTTTCTTGTCCTTTTGGTCATGACCCACAGCTCATGACCATAGTTGAGAGTAGGGAAGTAGTTCGACCGGTGAATCAAGTGCTTTGCCTTGCAACTTAACTCTTTCTTTGCCACCACAGACCGGTACATTGACTGCATCACTGCAGAAGCTGCACCAATCCGTCTGTCAACCTCCCTAGCCATCGGGCAACGTGAACCGAGCTCCTGCTCTAGTTGTCCAGGGACCAGACAGTCGTTAGCAATGCGCTCCAAACCCCATAATCCCAGAGCACCCCAAACAGGAGGCTGCGAAGGAAAAAACATGTGTGAACTAGTTGGGAAAACTCTGATGAACCCTCCAGCACCCTGAAGAAGGTATAGAGCATGTCCAGTGTTCCACGAATGGAACAAAAACTGTATTCCTCCTGAATCAGAGGCTTGTCTATCGGCCACATTCTCCTCTCCAGTACCCTGGCATAGACTTTCCCAAGGTGGCTGAGGAGTGTGATCCCCTTGTTGTTGGAACACAACCTCTGGATCCCTTCTTAAAAAGAGGGACCACCACTTGCCAGTCCAACCGTCACGCGATCTCAGCCAAGACAGGCCTACAACATTCAGAGACTACCTAGGTGACTTCAGCTTGGGTGATGGATGAGTCATGAATCTGCCAGCTAATGCCAGCAGATTCCCACCTCTACTGTAAACAACTCCGAGCAGCCGTGTCAACAGTGGAGGCGGGGAACATGGTCTACTCGGATTTGATGTCTCCAGCTTCCATCGGAATCAGGTTGAAGCTCTGACATAGGTGGGTGTTGAAGATCTCTCTGACAGGGGACTGCCAAATGTTCCCAACCGAGGTTGGCCCCATGTTGCTCCTTCGGGTTGACCCCGTGGGGTAAGACCTGGCCATCGGACCCTCGCATGCAAGCCGCAACCCCGGTCCTGGCTCCGGGGTGGGGCCCCGGTTGTGCCATACCGGGCAACATCACGGTCTTTGATTTTATTTTGTCCATAAGGGGTTTTGAACTGCTTTTTGTCTGGCTCGTCACATGGGACATGTTTGCCTTGGGAGACCCTACCAGGTACAAATAGCCCCCGACAACAAAATTTGGGCGCTCAAACCCCTCAACCATGGTAAGGTTGCGATTTACCTGTGTAAATGCAGAACATTGTAATTGCATCTGTTTCATCTGTTGCACCTTTGATGCTGACATTGCACATACAGTATTTCCCTTGTTAAATATTAGGTTGCAGGGCAGGTTTGATAGTATTTTGTTGTATCTATGTCCCATGCAGGTGGAGGGCAGTGAGCTGAAGAAAGTACGGCCCAACTCTCGTGTTTACCAGCGCTACTACTTGTTGGACACTGGCCTGCAGGCGCTGTGCTGGGAGCCATCCAAGAAGGAGTCCGACAAGGCCCGCATCTGTATGTCCTCCGTTCGAGAGGTTAGTTCCATTAATCATTACCTCCCCAAGCCATACACACACAAACAGCTGCTTTGTTCATGCTGTGAGCCTATCTTTTTCCGGTGGTAGGTCCGAACAGGCCGTAACACCGAGACCTTTCGTACCAGTGGAGTCTACGAGCAGATCTCAGAGGACTGTGCGTTCTCCATCATCTACGGAGACCTGTACGACAGCCTGGACCTGGTGGCATACTCTGCTGAAGTGGCCAACATCTGGGTGACTGGACTCAGGTTGGTTTAGAAGCTGACATGACACTAACCTTGTTTACACTGGGAATTTAAGGTACAGGTTAGTTCTGACTCCAAAGTGTTGGCCTGGCACAGCCTGATGTATCTCTCTCTGTTTATTCTATATGCTGGAACTCAGTCTGGCAAAGCTTTGTAAGCCAGTCAGATCCTCAGATATGTTCCGTACCGAACAATCACATTTGTACAAGTCCCTTGTACAAAACAATCAAGATGGCACGGGGGACTGCCTGAGAGTTTGTTTACATCTGCTCTACAGTCAGTTTTAAATAATAAAGACAACATTATGTGTTTAAAACCTCAATAGCAGACAACGCTAAGAGCGTTCCTTTTTTAAAGATATTTTGGCACGCCATGTTGTTGGTTTACTTCTTTGTAGATTTTTGTCTAGCTAACGTCATATTTGTTGCAATTCCTATTGGTTTGTTTCTAGTAGCTTGGCTCCGCCTTGAGGAAAATGAGCTGGCATTGAGCTTTTCTAAACCCCTTGCTGATACAACAAGGAGTCTGGCTTCCCAGGATACTGAAGTGTAGGCTACCCAAAAAGCGTATTGTACTACTTTGGGGGACACCTCAGCCAGAGGTCCTAAGGGAAAAGCGTAGTTAAACACTGCAGTCTGACTGAACAATAGATAATCTAGGGTGACCATATGTCCCAATTTTCCCATGACAGTCCCTATTCTAAGCCCCTTGTCCCGGCAGATATCCACAAAAACACAACAATGTCCTTATTTTCAACCAATGCTAGAGACAAAGCAGCAATTGTGCTTGCAACTGAATGTCAATCACAGAGTTACCATGGCAATGGCAATTGAAAAGAGTGTTTCGCAGGTCTGTAGCTCTATAATGATTGGTTCAGCGTTCACTGTTTGACTATTAGTCAAAAAGAAAGTTGTAATTTACAAATGAGCTCCAGAAACAATACAACTGTCTGAGAAAAGTAGCCTAAATGTTAATAAAACCTTTTTGTCAACACTGTCAGTTAGTCCTAGATTCGGTCACCCTAAGATAATCCTCACTCAAGTGAAATTAAAAGTCAAAACATTAAATGGAAATGTTTATAAGTAAAATACTCCTTGTTTTGGTAATAGGCTAAATGCCGTATTTAAACAGAAGACATAATAAATGTTAAAATACTTTCCCCGACAGCTGTTTTGACAGCTGTTTCCAGTTCTAAACAGTTTTACAGCTCTCACGTCATGAATTTAAAAATTATATTTATTGGCTACACTCCATTAAACACAAGCAGAACCTGTGCCTCCCTAGATTATAGTTAACTGCCGCAGCTCTATCAATTTAATATTCAAAAAGATGTGAATAAACAGGAAGCAGTTTAATGTATACTGCAGCATCTGTACCTCCAGCCTCTCGTGCTACAACAGGATTTATTCTTTCTTTATATTAATTACTGACAATCCATCTATGTTTCGAAAAGTCTTCTTCAAATATGTTTATATCTCAAATAGAGACACAACTTTTTGTTTTGTGATGACGGTCACTGTTTCTGGACCCAGCAGACTGTCCCCTACGGACTTGACATGTAGCGTACCACCAGAGGAAACAAAGCTACTGACTCACAGAGAGACATAAATCTCTGTGAACAGATAGACTTAGACTATTTTCACAATGCCAATTTCTGGAGCCACAGCAGTAGCTAATGTACAAATCATCCTAAAACTGGATCGACTGATGGACTACAAACTCTAACCGCTCAATAAAACTGTCATGGCACAATTTGAACTGTCAGTTCACAAATTAATACTAGTTGTATAACACATGACTTTTATATCTATGTTCCAAATATGCATGAGATAATTTTTGCTTGTGGACACAACTGTATATATCTGCGACTACTAAATATTGTGACAGTCTACTACACATTTAAATAGATTCCATAGCAGTACTGTAGAATGGGATACATGCTGAAGAGCTTGGCTATGTGCATATTTTATGTGTAGCCATATCTTCTAAAATTTTGCCATGCTTTTCTATAGTTTATGATTTATTAGCTGTTATAATGCCTTCAGTGTTGTTCCAGCTGTAAAACTGGTGAATGGAAGCTTAATGTAAGTCGCTTTGAATAAAAGCATCAGCTAAATGACTAAATGTAAATGTAACAAACTAAGTGACTCATCAAATCCATCTAGACTGAGAGTCATCAATTACTGTCTCCTAAACTGAAACTGTGGGCTGAGATTAAAGCCTGGTTGTCACTGTTTCTGTCACTGTATGAGTCAATCTAAGCTGTTGTCCGTCTGGTGTCTCTTTAGGTACCTGATGCAGTATGGCAGACATGCTCTAGACATGTTGGCCAGCAGTCAGGACAGCCTCCGTCTGGGCTGGCTGGAGCAGATGTTCACATCAGCGGCCGAATCAGACCGACTGGATGACGACGAGGTGGGCCTTCGCTTACAATCAGCCATTAAGTTAATCCAGAGTGTGAACCCGGGAGCGGGCAGCAGCAAAGTGGAGCATCGGTTCAAGGAGATCCAGAGAGTCAGGGAGAAGAGTGCCGGAGTCACGCTTAACAACGGCTCACACAGTGACGTTTGCAAAACAGTCAAAGCAGGGAGGAACGACCGAGTCACAAAACAGGACTTCATTGAGGTCTTTCACGACTTCTGCACTCGGCCTGAGATCTACTTCATGTTGGTGCAGTTCTCCAGCAACAAAGAATATCTGGACACCAAAGACCTGATGAGGTTCCTCGAGGCCGAGCAGGGAATGGCTCATGTGGGTAACAACACATAAAAAAATCTCTAAACCTGCTCACATACTCCTATGTCTTTATGTCAACTTTTCCCCCTGCTCATTATACACACATGTAAATGTACAAGTGGAAAGTATATATGGCACAACACACAATGACAATGATGCACACATATATTTTTATCTTGTAAAATTTATCTTTCCTGCAGCTGGAAATAAATGTGTCATTGTTCAAGAAGACAGCTATTCACTTATTGAACTTTTTTTCATTAAATGGACAGTGTAATATTTTGCCGCGCTTATTTCTTCAAAAAGCTCACTTTGCACTCCGACAGCTGTAATTCACAAATCCAATATTTTCTACTGGCTCATTTTTTTCAGTGATTGACCATATGTATTGCGTTGCTATTTGGTTAATCTGATACATCAGACTCGACATACCCACATTGGTGATGATACATTAAGTGAAAATATATCTTAGCAGCTCTTTGTCAATGCGGTTATCTTATAAGCTGTAAAGTGTAAAAGTTAAGGAATTATACATTTTTATCCATGAAAATTCTATGGAAATAAACAGTGGAGGGAAAGCTATAACACTGTGGTTTGAAATATTAGCACTCCAGATTTTTAGAGTGTGTCACTTTACCCATATGCCTGTCCTCTGAAACAGAATTAGGGGGTTAATTCTGGATTTTCTCTATGGTTATCTCCATATAAAAGGCCAAAAGCCATAGAAAGCTGCACAACCAAAACTTATGTTTTGTTTAATTTAATCTTTCCCATAGGTTAGTGAGGAAACCAGTATGAAGCTCATCCAGATCCACGAGCAGTCAGAGGAGGGCCGGCAGCAGGGCTTCCTCTCACTGGACGGCTTCACCAGCTACCTCACCTCAGCGGAGTGCCACCTCTTTGACCGGGACCACAAGATCGTCTGCCAGGACATGAGCCAGCCACTGTCCCACTACTACATCAGCACGTCCCACAACACCTACCTCATTGAGGACCAGTACAGCGGACCGTCGGACATCTCGGGCTACATCCGCTCTCTCAAGATGGGCTGCCGATGCATAGAGGTGGACGTGTGGGACGGGGACGACGACGAGCCCGTGGTGTGTGCAGGGCATACCCTATCCCCACCTCTCATTTTCCATTGTGTTCTAGAAGCAATCAGTAGGTTTGCATTTGTTGCTTCGGATTATCCTTTGATTTTATGTTTGGAGAACCACTGTTCACTCAAGCAGCAGAGTGTCATGTTAAAGCATTTAATGAGGATTTTAGGGGATAAGTTGTACCGGGAAAAGCCTAAAGAAGGGGAACTGTATCTCCCATCGCCACACGCCTTAAAGCATCGGATCTTGCTAAAGGGTAAGAAGTTAGGTTTGTGTTCTGGAGTAGAGGATGGGGAGGTCAGTGAAGAGGACGAAGGAGCAGAGATGTGTCAAAGAATGAAAGCATCAAACAGTGGAGCAAATGAAAAAGAGACAGTACAGAAAAATGTCTCTTTAAATGTTTCTGTGCAATCCAGCCCTTCAAAAAGTCCACCCAAACGATTACGACTCCTAAAGGAACTGTCAGACCTGGTGACTCTCTGCTGCTCGGTTCGCTTCATTGATTTCCAGACTTCATCCAAAAGCCAGAAACCATGGGAGATCTGCTCCATCCATGAGTCGCTGGCAGTGCGTCTGGCAGGTGAGAACCCCGGTGACTTTGTCAACCACAACAAACACTTCCTAACGCGAGTGTACCCTAATCCCATGAGGGTGGACTCCAGTAACATGAACCCCCTGGACCTGTGGAAGTGTGGCTGCCAGATCGTGTCCATGAACTTCCAGACGGCAGGGCTCATGATGGACCTCACCTCGGCCTGGTTCAGGCAGAACGGGAACTGCGGTTATGTACTGAGACCGGCCATCATGAGACAGGAGGTGTCCTACTTCAGCGCAGACACCAGGGACACAGTACCAGGGGTGTCTCCACAGCTGCTCCATGTCAAGGTCTGTACGTTTTTCAATAATATTTTATACATAGGCTATGTAAATAGATAATGCAGCCAGTTGATCAAGAAATCTAAGGGTTACCAGTTCAGTGTGTACATTTTGAACCATATGGAGCCCATCAGTCAAATCTGTTTTCAATAAAGTACAATCATTTCAAAATGGCCTTATCTATCTGAAAAAGTACACATTTAACACAAGACTAAATGGATTTTGTTTAAAATTTTTAAAGTGAGCTTATTACCTGACTCACTTCTACAAGATTTGCTGAGAAAGCAGCAGGGCCATCGTAGGAGTTGAATTGTACCTACATTGTCACCTCTAGATGCTGGCAAAAATCAATACATTACACCTTCAATTAGAAACTAAATTAAAACCTTGGACAAACATTTGTCAAAACCCATATTTATTATCGCTTATTAAAAAAAAAAAAAAATTTTATTTGTATTGTGTTAATAGACTCAATTATTATTTTTGAACTATTACAATTCAATACATTACAATTAAAAGTATTTATTACAATAAACGTAATTATTATTAATTGGTAAATTTTCTCCAAACCCGTATTTATCCTTCATTATCAATATTGAGTCATCATCATTGTTCCTATCTTGTCTTCCAGGTCATCAGTGGTCAGAACCTGCCCAAGCCTAAAGGTTCTGCAGCCAAAGGGGACGTTGTAGACCCATATGTGTACGTTGAGATCCATGGTATACCAGCGGACTGCAGTGAGCGCCGCACCAGGACCGTCATCCAGAATGGAGACAACCCCATCTTTGATGAAAGCTTTGAGTTCCAGATCAACCTCCCTGAGCTGGCCATGGTCCGCTTCGTGGTGTTGGATGATGACTTCATAGGGGATGAGTTCATAGGTCTGTGACCTTTTTCATTGTAATGACACAATCACAAGCTTTATGCAAATAAGCTTTTTTGGCTTGGCTTTAAGTTGATGTAGCATTCTTATGAATAGCAATGTCTTTTATTTCATTCAAAAATGTATAGAAATCATGGCACACAAATAATGTAAATGCCAATCTATAAGACAGAATATATACACTATAAAAAGTCATATGTCTTATTGTCTGCTAAATAGTTACAAAGGCAAGCAAAAAGGGACAAACAACTGCAACAATGGGCAATGGTGTATAAAGTAATTTTAAAAATACTAATTACAATGACGTGCACATAAGGCGGGGTGCACCCTGGACAATCACCTGTCAATCACAGGGCTTACACTGGCAGACAACCATTCACTCTCACATTCTTTCACTTCGGGCGATTTAGATTCACCTTTACATGCATGTATTTGGTCTAGAGAAGGGTAGAGCAACACAGGGAGAACATTAAGAATCCACACAGAAAAGCCAGCGGGGGGGATTATTTCTTTGTAGAATTTTCCACAGTTCTCATATTTATTATATTATAATAGGGTAATGACTCAGATAGGGTCTGTGTTAACCGTAATTGTGAACACATATTGGTTATGCTCTTCCTTGTCAAGGCCAGTATACCATCCCTCTGGAGTGTCTCCTGCCGGGATACAGACACGTCCCTCTCCAGTCTCTGACGGGAGAGGAACTGCCACATGCCAAGCTGTTTGTGCACGTGGCTCTAACCAACCGCAGAGGAGGGGGCAAACCTCACAAAAGGGGTCTGTCAGTGAGGAAGGCCCGTAAAGGAAGGGACTACACCGCTCTGAGGGACCTGGGGGTGCGCGCTGTGGACGAGGTCTTCAAGATGGCCGTTCCTCTGCTGCGAGAGGCCACCGACCTGAGAGAAAACATGCAGGTGAAAGAAGTTTTAAAGGTTTTTACCAGGGACCTGCCAGTAGGGGTGGGAATTTTTCAGTGTCTAGCAATTTGATTCCAATTTTTGGGGTCACAATTAGATTTAGAGTCCATTTTCAATTCAAAACTATTTTTTATTAACAAGGCACAAGTCAGAACACTGTATGAGACTAAATCAGTAGATGAAGTGAGAGAGCAGTGCTGTTGCAGGAGTAGCTTTTGTCTGTGCTTGAGCTCAAATACATCAGCTGTAGGTACCCATAGTTTCAACTGTGTTTTAATTTATTCTAATTTACCTTCTCTATGATTTTTCACATTTGAAAAAAATTAAATAGAAGAAGCAAAAGTAGTCATCTAAAAGTCCATCCATCCATCTACTGCCTATCTGGGGCCGGGTTGCAGGGCCAGCAGTCTAAGCAGAGATGCCCGGACTTCTCTCTCCCCAGACACTTCCTCCAGGTCTTCCGGGGGGATACCGAGGCGTTCCCAGGCCAGCCGAGAGATGTAGTCCCTCCAGCGTGTCCTTGGTCTTCCCAGGTCTCCTTCCAGTGGGACATGCCCGGCACACCTCCCTAGGGAGGCGTCCTGGAGCCATCCGAAACAGCCCAAGCCAAGTCAGCTGGCATCTCTCGATGTGGAGGAACAGCAGGTCTACTTTGAGCTCGTAGATCGACCGGTGAATCGAGAGCTTCGCCTTACAGCTCAGATTCTTCTTTACCACAACAGGCTTGTACATCGATCGAAAGCTGCAGAAGCTGAACTGATCCATCAGTCAATTTTACGCTCCCTCCTTTCCTCACTCATGAACAAGACCTCCTCCACTTGAGGCAGGAGTTCTCCACCAACCTGAAGGGGGCAAGCCACTCTTTTCCAACTGAGAACCATGATCTCAGACTTGGAGGTGATAATCCTCATCCCAGCCCCAGTGCACACTGGAGTTCCTGACCTGATGGCGCCAACAGGACAAAGACGAGATCCGGTGGTCCCCAAACCAGACTCCCTCCGGCCCCTGGCTGCGCCTAGAAATCCTGTTCATAAAGATAATGAACAGGATCGTTGACAAAGGGCAGCCCTGCCGGAGTCCAACATAAACCGGGAACAGGTCTGACTTACTGCCAGCAAAGTGAACCAAGCTCCTGCTCCGGTCTTAATTACTCCCAGAGCACCCTCCACAGGGCGCCATGAGGGACACAGTCGGATGCCGTCTCCAGATCCACAAAGCACATGTGGACTGGTTGGGCAAATTCCCCTAAACCCTCCAGCACCCTGGAGAGGGTATAGAGCTGGTCAAGTGTTCCACAACTGGGACGACTTGCATCGCATTGTTCCTCCTGAATCCGAAGTTTGACTATCGACCACAGTCTTCTCTCCAGTACCCTGGCATACACTTTCCCGGGGAGGCTGAGAAGTGTGATCACTCTGTAGTTGGAACAGACCCTCCGGTCCCCCTTCATGATGTTGCAGAGGCATACCAAGACAGCTCCACAACATCCATAGACTTGAGGTCCAGAGACTTGAGAGTGTATCTCATCCACACCAGGTGCCTTGCCACCGAGGAGTTTCCTACATCAGTGACTTCAGCTTGGGTAATTGACAAGTCCACCTCTGAACCCTCGGCCTCTGCTTCCTCAGTGGAAGACATGTTGGTGGGGTTGAGGAGATCCTCAAAGTATTCCTTTCACCATCCAACAATGTCCCCAGTTGAAGTCAGCAGATTCCCACCTCCACTGTAAACGGTGTTGGCAGGGCAATGCTTCCCCCTCCTGAGGCGCCAGAATTTCTTCGAACTCCCAGACCCAGGTTTTTGCCTCCACAACCACCCGGGCTCCTCTTTGTAGCAACACTTGCACATCAGCTTGCATGTGTCCTTAACGTTTCTGTGCTCATCTGCCTCAAATCTGAAATAGTTCCAGATAGCGCTACTGCTCTGCTTTTTGTCAACCAATACATGTTGTGAAGGTCCACACACAGCATCTTTCCAAAACCAGGGCCATTTACAGGGAAGCAAGTTGCACTGCAGTCACATTAGTGAGAGCGCAGCTGGAGTCGGTTAACTGGTTAACTGGAAGTGGGAGGAAAAATTTATAAAAAAAGAATTCTACTGCATATGGTTATAGTATAGTGAAGGTATAATGGTATAAAGCGTCAGCTAAATGAATAAATGTAAAATGTAAATAATGTGGAGGAACTTTCTTTCTCTTATTAGGGGCCAAGCACCGAAGGTGCGGAGGCACCTATTGAAATTAGATTTCTTCTTATTATTATTCCGTCATTGAAGTCTATGGCAGCCCATAGAAACTATTGATAAAAAGTTGTGAAATTTGGCACACAAATTTGGACAGTCTGATCTGTCACCATAACAAATCTGAAGTTTCTAACTTAATCATGACCATGACTAGAGACTGCAGAGTTTTGGCGCAGTGCCACCTAGTGGTCCAGAGATACAAAAATGTGACATTTTTAATTATTATTTCAGAATGCTTTAGCCAAAAATCACAAAACTGCTTAGGTCATGCCAAGAACATAGATACAAATTTTACCATTTTTAGCCAAACTTTCTGTTCACAATTTGGATTTCCTTTACAAACCTACTTTTTTGAATTCCTCCTAGACCATTCATCTGATTTTCACCTAAATCGAATCGTAACATATTCAGACCATGACAACAAAAAGTTATTACTTTTGTCAACAGACAAACTATGCCGCAACAACGAAGTTGATGCATGATGCCAAAATGACTCTTGAGGCTCTCTGCAATGCTTTGAAATATTGACACCAAACTTTTCTTGTGTCATTGTCACCTCACTCTGACCAAACCACATAAATTTTGTAACTGCGTCACCTTCTTCTTCTTCTTCTTCTTCTTCTTCTTCTTCTTCTTATTATTATTATTATTATTATTATTATTATTATTATTATTATTATTATTCCCCAAAATTATCCTCAATTTGACCCAGTAAAAAATGTCTATTCGAAAATTCGAAAAGTCTATTTTATCGTCCCCAAAATTCAAGGCCAGTGATAAAAAATATATTAAAAATGACTTGGGCCTATGGAAAGTGAAACTAATTTTTTTCTAATGTAGAAATACAAAACTTGGTACATTCATAGGACACCTCAGGGCAAACGTCTATGACAGCCACACCCTAAACTCAACAGGAAGTCTGAAATGTGGGCTGAAAACCGTAGCCACCTAAATCACACCCCTATCATTCCACTATCATTTCTTTTGTTTTGTCCATGTTGAGGGTGAGGTTGTTGTCTCCACACCATAACACCAGACTGGCTACATCCCTCCTGTAGGCTGCCTCGTCCCCACCAACGATGCTTCCTTTCACTACGGTGTCATCCGCAAATTTCAGGATGATGTTGTCCTTGTGGGAGGCGACACAGTTGTAGGTGGGGCTGAGTACACAGCCCTGTGGAGTGCCAATGTTTGTGATGATACTGGCTGAAACCCTACTACCAATCCTGACAGACCGAGGCCTGCCAGGCAGGAAGTCTAGGAGCCAGTCCACAGATGGTGGGGTGCAGACCAAGTGTAGACAGTTTGTGGGTGAGTTTGTGGGGGATGACCGTGTTGAAGGCGTAGCTGTAGTTGATGAAGAGTATCCTGAGGTATGAGTCCTTATTTTTCAGGTGAGAGAGGGAATAATGAATGGCAGCAGCGATGGCATCTTAGGAGGACCTGTTGGGCCGTTAGGCATAATGCAGGGGGTCAATAGCGTCTGGTATTCTACTCTGAATATAACACCACTTTCTCGAAACACTTCATGATAATTGGAGTTAGTGCCACTGGCCTGTAGTCGTTCAGGTTGGTGGGTTCTTCTTAGGCAGGGGGACAATGGTTGGGGTCTTAAAGAAAGAACGAACGATGCACTGGCTAAGGGAAAGGTTGAAGATGGAGGTGAGAACATCAGCCAGCCCAGTGGCACTTGCTCTGAGGGCCCGCCCAAGAATGTTGTCTGGTCCTACTGCTTTGCGGTGGTTGATCTTCCTCAGTGTACCTGTCCTGTTGAGATAATTGATGGAGAGGAGGGGGGTTGGGTGGTCCAGGTGTGTGTGAGCTTCCACTCTGCAAAGTGGCTGGAGGCCTCAAAGTGGGTGTAGAATGTGTTGAGGTCGTCCGGCAGGCTGTCTGTTGAGGTGATGTTGTTGGAGCTGGTCCTGTAGTCTATGATGTGCTGCGGGCCTTGCCACATCTGCCCAGAATCAGCATTAGAATAGAAGCAGTCCAGCTTCTCCCTGTACTGTCTCTTTCCCGCTGTAATGGCTTTTCTCAGTCCCTTCTTTGCAGCTTTGTACTCTGTCTCATTGCCTGATCTGAATGCAAGAGAGTGAGCATGCAGCATGTGACGTACCAGGGCTTCTGGTTGGGAAACTTCCTGATTTGTATGGTGGGCACAATGTTGTTGATACAAGTGCTAATGTACCCAGTCACATACTCAGCATAATTCTGTATGCTGGCGGAAGATACCTCCAGAGTGGCTGCAGTTTTAAACACATCCTAGTCTGTCAAAGCAAAACAGTCCTGCAGGGTGCTCTCAGTCTCTGGGGTCCAGAGTTTAACCTGTTTGGTGACAGGATGTGTTTGTTTTAGTCTTTGTATGTAAGTGGGGTACAGAAACACAGAGATGTTGTCTGAGTGTCTGAAGTGGGGGCTGGGTGCAGCCCTGTATGCACCACTTTATGTTGCTGTAAACATGATCCAGAGTGTTGTTATCACGGGTGGGAATGTCCACATGTTGGTGTTATTTGGGGAATACAATCCATAAACTACACTAGTTGAAGTCACCAGCAACAATGAAAACAGAATCAGGATGAGCTGTTTCTACACCCTGGACAGTGGCCAGTTAATCGCAGGGCTGACATTTAGAGACAGACAGAGACAGACAACCCTTCACTCTCACATTCATTTACTAGGGACACTTTAGAGTTGCCGATTAATCTGTACATGCATATGTTTGGACGGTGGGAGGAAGACGGAGTACCCGGAGAGAACCCACTATAACACGGGAGGACATGCAGACTCCTCAGAGAAAGAACGGAGTCGGACGAGGATGTTTGAGTCGGCCGAGTTTTGAACTCACGACTTCTTGTTGTCAGGCAGGGGTGCTAACCACTCTGCCCCTTATTTGTATATGTATACAATAAGTGATATTTTTGGGCAATTTACACAATAATCATAGACAAAGGCAGTAAACTATTCTAAATATATGTAAAAGGAAAGAATGGCACCACAAAATTACACTAAATATAGATTCTTATTTACTCTCGTAAATAATCTCTTGTATTATAAACTCTCTTATTGTAAATAAAGTCTGTAAATATCCTGGAAAATGATTTCTTAAAAAACAGTTTGAGAAGTGCATGCGTTTGTGAATTGTACTGTATAATGAACACCTTGATATTGCAATGACGATAAAATATTCTTTATATAAACAAATATAAAACTGAATGTTGTCAGCTGTTAAGAGTATTTAAAAAAATCTACTCAAAGGTTACATCTTATTAAAAACAAAGACTTCAGTCAAAGTCTTATGTACCATCTGTGCTTGTGTCCCTCAGACCTCGGTGGCTCTGTTCAGGGAGCTGTGTGGAGTCTCAGCCGTGGCTAACCTCATGCAGTGTGTCCTGGCTCTGAGCTCCAGAGTGTCAGGCTCAGATGGAAGTCCTCAGCTGGTGTTCAACCTCAGGGATCAGTACCCCTCCCTGGAGCCTGTGGGGCCCGTTCCTGATGTCTTGCGACGAGTTGTTTCCACATACGAACTGGTAAGGAAGGAAACATCTCCACTCATTATATTCTCATTGTTGTTGTAGCAAACACATAAAGTTGCACAGATTCTCTGGGAAATACCTAACAAAAGCCCTGAAGATCCATCCATCCATATCCATCCATCCATCTTCTACAGCTTATCCGGGGCCGGGTCACGGGGGCAGCAGTCCAAGCAGAGACGCTCAGACTTCCCTCTCCCCAGACACTTCCTCCGGCTCTTCTGGGGGGATACCGAGGCGTTCCCAGGTCAGCCGAGAGACATAGTCCCTCCAGCGTGTCCTAGTTCTTCCCCGGGGTCTCCTCCCGGTGGGACATGCCCGGAACACCTCCCTAGGGAGGCATCCAGGAGGCATCCGAAACAGATACCCAAGCCACCTCAGCTGGCTCCTCTTGATGTGGAGGAGCAGCGGCTCTACTTTGAGCTCCTCCTGAGTGACAGTGATAAAGCTCATTTTGGCCGCTTGTATCCGGGATCTTGTTCGGTCATGACCAAAAGCTCATGACCGTAGGTGAGAGTAGGAACGTAGATTGACCGGTAAATCGAGAGCTTTGCCTTACAGCTCAGCTCCTTCTTCACCACAACAGACCGGTACATTGACCGGATCACTGCAAAAGATGCACCAATCCGTCTGTCAATCTCATTCTCCCTCCTTCCGTCACTCGTGAACAAAACCCCAAGATACTTGATACCCTCAAGATACTCCATCCCAGTGCACACTGAAGGACAACATCATCTGGAAAAAGCAGAGACAAGATCCTGTGGTCCCCAAACCAGAATCCCTCCGGCCCCTGGCTGCGCCTAGAAATCCTGTCCATAAAGATAACGAACAGGACCGGTGACAAAGGGCAGCCCTGCCGGAGTCCAACATGCACTGGGAACAGGTCTCACTTACTGCCGGCAATGCGAACCAAGCTCCTGCTCCGGTCGTACAGTGACCAGACAGCCCTTAGCAAAGGGCCCCGAACACCATACTCCCAGAGCACCCCCCACAGGGTACCACGAGGGACACTGTCTAATGCCTTCTCCAGATCCACAAAACATATGTTGACTGTTTGGGCAAACTCCCATAAACCCTTCAGCACCCTGGAGAGGGTATAGAGCTAAACCAGAGTTCCACGACCGGGATAAAAACCGCATTGTTCCTCCTGAATCCGAGGTTCAACTATTAGCCGCATTCTCCTCTCCAGTACCCTGGCATAGACTTTTCCAGGGAGGCTGAGGAGTGTGATCATTCTGTAGTTGGAACACACCCTCTGGTCCCCCTTGTTAAAAAGAGGGGCCACCACCCCGGTCTGCCAGTCCAGAGGTACTGTCCCCGACCGCCACAGGATGTTGCAGAGGCGTGTCAGCCAAGACAGCCCTAAAACATCCAGAGATTTGAGGTACTCAGGGCGTATCTCATCCACCCCAGAAGCAGAGGCCGAAGGCTCAGAGGTGGACTTGTCCATCACCCAAATCAAAGCCCTAAAGATGAGAAATCCATCAGGCCCATCGCCTGTCTGTTGGTACTAACAATGGACCCCTCCCAGACTGACTTTAAGCTTACTTTGCAGTTCTCTTGTACAGAATCTTCGGGTTGAATGACGACTGCTCTACCCACTGAGCTACTGCCGCCATCTAAGAGATTACATTTGTGTTATGAGGTCTAAAAATAAAGCCGGCAGCCAAACTCCATCACAGGTTTTAAAAGAGGAACAGGGGTAAACAGGGGTCTGCTGGTCCTGTCATTAGACCAACATTAAAAGGGAGAGATCAATGTACGTTACTTTATGTGTCTAGACCAGTAGGACACAAAGGCCCTAATTTACTAAATCTGTGCAAAAAATATGCTAAATGAATAGTGCAAACATAAAATGGAGCAAAGTGACTTACTAAAATGAGTGCTCTTTTACAGAATCAGAATGAGCACAAAACTGATTTAGCTCCAGTGCCATAATGAATATAGAAAATGGGGTGTTTTCTCTACAATGTGCAGATTCCAAAGTAAAACAAAAAAAAGCAATTTAATTTAGCGGTTTGATTTACAACTTACAGCAGTCAGGGGTTAAGTCCATACACCCCCTTTCCTCTCCAGACTGGGGCACATTGAGCTCTGCTCCACTTAACGCTACTGTCACGTTTCATGTTTACTGTCACCCTATAACTGCAATATAACCCTATAACTATAATACATACCACAGATATTTACATATTCATAAATAAATTTTAAAGGTACGCGCAGAAAGTAATAAAAATGAACCCAAACTATCTATGTTTTGTCTCTTTATATAGTGGCAAGAAAAAGTTTGTGAACCTTTAGGAACCTCCCCTTGGCAGCAATAACCTCAGCCAGGTGCTTCCTGTAGCTTTGGATCAGACCTGCACATTGTTGTTTGGGTTGAGGTCATTGGGTTGAGGTCTGGGCTCTGACTTGGCCTCTACAAAAGGTGGATTTTGATTTTCTAAAGCCATTCTGTTGTGGACTTGCTCCGGTGTTTTGGGTAGTTGTCTTGTTGCATCTCCCATCTTTTACACAGTTTCAGCTGACTTACAGACATCCTCACATTATCCTGAAGTATTGTCTGATATCATGTCTCCCTCAATGATTGAAGCTGGCCAGGCTCCGATGCAGCAAAGCAGGCTCAAATCATGATGTTTCCTCCACCAGACTTTATAGTTGGGATGAGGTTTTTATGATGATATGTCGTGCACTTTCTACGCCAGATGTAGCGCTGTGTGTATTTTCCAAATAGTTCAATCTTAGTTTCATCATTCACTGTGCTCTTTGTGGTGTACTGCCGTGGCTCAGTGGTAGAGAAGTCGTCCTATAACCAGAAGGTTGGCAGTTTGATTCCCGCTCTCCCCGTTCATACTGTCATTGTGTCCTTGGGCAAGACACTTAACCCATCTTGCCTTCAGTGTCCGTAGCTCTGGTGTGGGACTGTAGAGGTGTATTTGTGAGCGCCTTATGGCCCTCTCTGTCTGCACTGGTGTGAATGGGGTGAGTGGAAGCATGATGTAAAGCGCTTGGGGGGCCTGAGAAGGGTGCAAAAACACACGCTATATACTGTATATGAATGCCATTTACCCTGGTTGTTCAGGGATATATAAATTGTAGACTCATGAACAGAGTTGTTAGCAAGTTCCGATGATGCCTTCAAATCTTTGGCTGTCATTCGAAGTTGTTGAGTCTTCATTGTGCTCATGGTGTCATTTTGACTGTGCGCCTGTAGTGGAGTGAGCACGGGGGCAGGGGTGGCGACTACCTCAGGGCCCACTATCAGTAGGGGCCCACTGAGGCCCATAGCCACCTTAATGGACTCTGGGTTGACGCCCACTAGCCTATCCAGGATATGAGTAACTGTTGTTTACTCAATGGTTGCTCAATTCCTCTCTCAGACATAGCACCAGCTTTGAGAGCACCGGCAAATCCCGCCTACTTAGTTTGTGATTGGTTACTTTGTTCAGTGTGCAATTGATTGTGGGAAAGTTGATTCCGTGAAAGATTAGAAATTAGTATCAACATGGTGATGTAATTTCATTAAAATGAAAAAATTATGCGTTAAACCAGTCTTTGGACACAAAGATCAGAAAAATCTTAAGTATAAACACACTACAGCCACAATAAAAAATTACAAAGCAAAATTTGGAGCTGATGGCAGTGAAAATGTGTAAGTTTCTGCAAAATATGTTAACAACTTATGGCTATGACACTCACATGGTTTATTAGACTGCATGTGTTCTGTCAGGTTAGAAACAACCATGTGAGCAGTAGCTCAGAGTTCAGTAAGAGGGCACTCACCTGGAAACACAGCAAAATGTAACAGTCTCTGTAAACCTGTCTCTTCATGTTAAGGTAGGCATTTTCTTACTTATCAGCTTCTAATTGCAAGCTGGGTTTTGAGTTTAAACTGAAAAGGATATGATGGCAAGTGCTTTGTGCTGTGGGTGTAATGATTACAGTTATAATATTCAATTGTGGCTACCTACAGTATATGCCAGGTAAACAACAACATAGGCTAGTGTCCCTCAACAGATCAGTATCCCTAAGGAACAGTTTATACATTGTTTCTTACTCTACACTTATTTTATAATACTGCTGGAGTGTCGGTGTTACCTGACGAGCCAAATATATGATGAGCTGGTTCCCATTTTGAGAATCTTTGGTCTCAGCCATTCCTCCACACAACACAATTGAAGCAGGCTCACTGATACAGCCTCTAATATGTTTATGCTGCTGTGTTTTTTCACAAATCATTTAACACACCACTGGTGCAGCAGCCAGGCAAGATAAATACTGTTGTCACTATAGTCTAGTGACGCTGAGCAGAGGAGAGGTCCTTGTGTTGCTCAGCATAGAGGCGGTCTGCTGGGGTCTTAGGACAGAACCTTTCCACACTGTTGGTGGAGTGTTATTTGCTTGAGAAATGTAAGGAAGAAACCTGCTCCCCATCAATAACCCCTTCTATCCTAATGTTGTAACTCATGATACTAGCTCAGCTGTTGCTGCCCTCCACCACTCTCTTAAAAATGTGCTGCTGGATAATATTAGACTCTCCCTAGAGTCTGGCAGAGATCGACAGTAAGGAGGAGCGGTGGATTTAGTCTGCTTACTGTCCACAGAGTGTAGACAAATGCCATGATTAAGGCTTGTGTGGATAAAGCATGACACTTTAATTTAACGCCGGTGGTTTGTCGTGGCTGTGGCTCAGATCTGTGACTCAGTCTGAACCTCTCTGAGCACGTGTGTGCACGTCCAGCACGAGCGGACAAGAGTCAGAAAAGCTCACCATTAGCATAGATTTGAATGTTTCATGGATGAATGGATTCTACACCTTGGTCTTAAATCTTAAAAGAAACGGAAAACAGCAGTAAATGAGAATATGTGTGTGTTAACCCAAACTGAAAATTGTACTGTAGTTAATCCTTAATTTTTTTTTTAATGAAGTCTCCAGTGTCCAGCAGAAATGGTAGAAAAAGTGCAGAATTACTCAGGCAGAAGCTTTTCAAGTAAGTTTTGTGGTCCAAACAGCTGGGCAAACAAGTGCACATACACATCCTGCCAAGAGACCAGTCTGAGCTAGTCTCTCTAATCATAAAGAGATTTTATTCTCTGCTCAAATATGTTGCATTATAAATTGTTTATGGTATAGTCTTGATGTAGTTGTGGTAAATTCTGGTATGAGAGAAGAATGGCTGCTACAAACAGGTTTGCGCTGAAGACAATGAAACTCACTCTAACACCAGACACAACTGAAAAAGCAACATCTGATGGAAAACAACAGTAAAATGTGCACACTCTCCCTTTGTATTAGCCAAGACACTAGTAACACCACTGTGTCCTCTTAGGCTTTGGTATACAATCCATTTACTCTTTCATTGATGAATATTTATTTGTTTATGACACAAGAAAGTGTACGTTGAATCCACAGTGACAGAACACGGTAAAGGTCATTAACAGAAGACACTCATACAAACTCAATTCCAAAAAGGTTGAGGAACTGAAATGTAGTATTCTTTTCTTAGTTAGAGTTTTATTTAGTGTAGTTAAATAAGCTGTATAGTATTTTTTGGTGACACTTTTTTTTAACACTACAATTGATACTGTGTAACAAACTGTAATAACATGTAACTACATAGTACATACATAATGAAAGTAAGTGTATTTACAAATATGTAGGTTGGGTTACGGTATGTAGGGTTAGGTGATAGATACATGTATAGTAAGTGTAGTGTCAAATAAAGTGTCACCTATTTTTTTTTATTTATTATTTTTTTAAGCTTAAATGTATTAAAGAAATGTGTTATTAGAAAACATTCAATCCTAAAACCAAGTACTAGTATGTGCGTGCTGATGTGAGGGAAAGTAAAAGAATGTGCAAATACTAGTTTAGATTTAATTGTTTAAATTTTATGTTTCATATTACATTTGTGTTTGGCAGCTGTTTGTAGTATGCTACATCAAAGCTGAAGTTTTGTTGTATGGTTATCATTTGATTAAGCTGTATGCAGAAATCTATGTTTGAACGTTAGTATGAAATGTACAAAATCACTGCTTATTAGTAATTGTCTTTTAAGCAGAATATATATATATATATATATATATATATATATATATATATATATATAGCCCAACATCCCCTGTCCTTAGACCCTCCATCAGGGTAAGAAAAAACTCCCCAAAAAAAGCTCAGGGAGAATCACAGAAGGAGGGATCCTGTCCCAGGATGGACAGGCCGTGCAGGAATGTGTCCAGGACAGTTGAAAACAATATAGAAATACATAGAATATTGTTACAAAAAACAATTTATAATGAAGTCATGCTTCTCAGTCGGTCTTGTCTTATATCTATCTATCTATAATAATAATAATAATGGATTGGATTTATATTACACTTTTCTCCCGAGGGACCAAGGGACTCAAAGCGCTCACAGGCCGTCCATTATTCATTCATACACAGTCATACTGGTGATGGTAAGCTACAACTGTAGCCACAGATGCCCTGGGGCAGACTGACAGAGACGTGGCAGCCATTTTGCGCCTACGGCCTCTCCGACCAACACAACATACATTCACTGAACATTCTTACACATTCATATGAGGCAAGGTGGGTTAAGTGTCCTGCCCAAGGACACAACGACAGTATGAACTGTGGGGAGAGCGGGAATCGAACCCACTACCTTCCAGTTGAAAGACGAACGCGCTACCACTGAGCCACTGCCGCCCACCTAGATCCCATCATTCCTCTCTTTTATTGGATTCAGTAGAATGAGTAACATCAAATGACAGAATGATTTGCAACAATGCAACAAACAAAGACTCAAATCAATGATCCATATTAAGTCCTCCGCTCCCAGCCCAGTGGAATGTGATGGTGCTTTATGCTCATACTAATGCTCACAGTCCCTGCCTGATGCTGCTCTTTGTGCAGATGGTGCAGGCCAGTAAAGACGTGACGGAGCTCTGCGACGGACTCTACCAGCAAATCCTGCACATCCAGACCTCAGGTGGGTTGCCTCCTCCTGACACCTCCCTCACTCACTTAAAACTGCAGCTGTGACCTCATTTTCTCAGCAGTTTGACAAAAACCCAAAGCGGCATCATCCAGCAGCGTTCAAGCTAAATCAGAGAAAAAAGTGCATAGTAATCATAAATACACAAAGCCAAAGCCATCAAAAAATGTGCATGGCAAAGAGAAAACACTAAACTGAGAAAAAAATGCTTATCCACTGCAGACTCAAGGTCTACAGGAGTCTAACAGAGAGTTTAAGTCAGGCCCCTTCACATTCACATAGTTCTTAAGTGGGGAAAAAAAAAGACACGAGAGAGAATGAATAGTTTACTGCTGTCCACTGACTTCTATTCAGTTTGCCATTGTCATATTATTTGGTGTTTTGTTTATAGAGAGGGTTAGAGTAGTCACAAACATTCAGTCACATTGTTGGTCTCTGGGGTAGACTATAGCTCATATTTCCTGAGCTGATGTCTTCCTACTGTCTTCCACTCAGTAACAACCCTCAATCTACAGGTCAATGTTGTTTGTCAATGCCTTTTCCTATAGTGAGTCCTATATGAGTTCATAGTCTCCCGCTGTCAATGAGAGAGTAAGAGACACTAGACGCTCAGAATTGTGTCTACTCCATTTTTACTGATTGTCAGCTTTTGCCCTTTGTTAACTCCTGCAACTACCAGAGCATTGTCATTTCTGATCCTGCCCTGGTTACGTTATCTAGGTCTTTCACTGGCCTTCCTCTGGAGAATCAACTTTTTGTTGTCCTATGCAGAATATAAAAAGTTCATATGGAAAGAAATAACAGAATAACTTTTATATACACTAATACAATGCTAGATATTTTCTATCAAACTCTATTGGTTTAGTCAAAGCTTACCTGCGGAGCCAAGTTATAGATTACACTGAAACATTGTTCACATTTAAATTTTAGGAAAATACTAGAAGAGTCCAAAAGCTGCAGACATTAGTTTATTAATTAGTTCATATAATTAATATACACAGTTCTCTCAGAGTCTTGCAAGCCAGGCGTTTTAACTAAAGCCTTTACTGAGGCCTTAATCACTTTGACTGCAAAAAAGTGTAAAGACCCAACCAATTGTGCTGACCATTATATTCAAAGGTCAGACTGGATTTATCTAATAATCCTACCTTAACATCCGGCGTCTCTTTGATATTGTCTACTCTGCACTCTGCCTGTGAGGATCGACCAGAGTGTATTCTTTATTGAAGCTGAAAGATAAATTTGACCGAACTTTATCTCATGGTTTAAACTATTCTAATCCAACCCACTGCAAAGATCCATACTAGTTCCCAATTGTCAAAAACTCAAATGGCACTCGCCAGGGTTGCTCCTGAGCCCATGATCTTTAACAGCTGTAGAGCCCCCTGCCATAGCGCTCTCCAGTTGTGAAGCCATATGTGGAATCTGGAGAGAGGACGTGGAGGACTGGATCTCTTTCTGTGCACATGACCTTTTGCTCTATAGCTCTATACTTTCTCAGACTACATGTTGATCCTTAACAAGAGTGGTATTTGCAATAAATGACAAAGAACAAACATTTGACCTTAGATTAAATCAGATCAAACACCTATCAATGTCCCTTGTGGGATGAGTAAACTCGGTAAAAATTTTATTTACAATTATTTGACAGGGACCAAACACAAAGCATTGTCACAAAGAGCAACTGATGCTGTCTTAAAAGTCTTATAGCTAAAAGCTCATTTGCAGACTGAGTCGGCCTGTTCAAATTTCCCTGACTGGGTTGTGATAAGAGTCATATCATAGGGTTAGGTTAGTGTCCTTTTCTTGGTGCTCTCTGCCCATGCTCCCTGTGGTATCTATCAATAACCCAGTAGTTTAACATGGGTAACACCACAGCATTATTCACACAGTTAAAAGAGAAATTCAACCTGTCTCAGAGTCTCCCACAGTAGACAGGATCCTGAGTCCATTCACCAGGGGTCTTATCTTAAAATGACATAACATCATGATACAATTTAGGAGCCCCTCGATGGACAAACTCAAAAGGGCCTCTCTTTAACGAAGGAGGCCTGGACTTCTGCTCTCAAACGGTTTTCCTCATCCTCTCGGTGGCCACCAGTTAATTAAATTTGTTCACACGGCTCACATCTCTAAACCAAAACTGTGCTCTATGTACACTAAAGTCATTTTGATTTAAGAAATAAATAAAGGGCAATAATTTGAAGTGGCATGCAAATGAATTGGCTGAAACCCCACTGTTCTTATTATCCAAACCACAGACCTCACCAAGTCTACTCACATTAACTCCACTCAGACAACTCACTGGTATTGCCTGCAGTTGACCAGAGTTGAGTTGTTTCTCATATTAAATATTATTTTTGTGTAATAGTTGTACATTGTTAGTCCCACACTGTTTGACAGCAAAGACTTAAGATCATTTGTCCAGAATTGATTAGTCATTGAATGCAGTCCACACAGCTGTAGCCCTCGGCTCACCTTCTGTTCCGTCCTTCTTATCGTACCCTCTTTCATTCCACTGGTCCCTGCTCCAAAGTCCTTTATTCTCCTCGGCTCGGTTACAGAGGACAATGAGCTCATCCCAGTCTCTTTACATAGCGGCTCGTCAGACTGTTCTGGATGCAGTGGTTTAGAGTTGGCCCGGGTCCCGTTGTCGATCACTTCTCTTTAGTTGACTGATATCAGAGCAGTGCTATCACTCCACACATCTCTGGCACAGTTTGTTAGCTCCAGTCAGGGCTCAGCTGAAATTACTCAGCAGCAACATTCACATATGTGTGCTCCATATGCCTGGGGGCAGTAAATCTGTCTCGCTTACGTCTTTGTATTCATAACATTTATTTATTTATTTATGTTTACATTCACATTCACGTGGACTATATGTTAATGTAGTGTATATGCAGTGTTTAATTTGTAAAGCTGGAGGTGGGGGAACACAGAGAGAATATCTAGAGAAAGTATTCTCCCAGCCTCAAGAAGGATGCTATGAAGACCGCATTGTGGCTTTTTATGTCTAAATGACACCATTTTAACAAACTAATGGGCAGTTTCTACAGGAGTTCTACAGAGTTATAAATCAGAGTTAAATTGTTTCAAAACAAGCTACATTAACTGTTACTTTAAGAAACTTATCCTGTAAAAAAATGTATATATTTTCTTTTTTTATATAACGCTTTCTCCATGGAAACCAAAGTTTGTCAACAAAGTCTATTATTCATTCACTCCACAGTCACACACTGGTGATGGGGACAATTTTTGTGACTACAGCCCCACCAAACATACTCACTCACACTTACACCAGTGTCACAGCTGAAACACCACTGGGGACATGGAGGGTGAAGTGTGTTGCCCAATGGCACAGTTAAATTTCATATGAACTGGAGAGAGCGGGAATAAAACCACCGACTGCACCACACGTTGCCAAAAATATTTTGTTGACATTTCTGACTTATGGTAAAAGTGAAACATAACAGACAAGCTTTTGATAAACATGAACTTTACTCATTAGAAATTTGACATTACAAATAATAATTTCTCTTTTTTGAGAAATGCTGACCTAAATTGTGAAGATAAAGTCCTGGAAATGTCTAAACAATCTCTCCCTGTGCTGTGTGAGAGTGTTGATCACATGAAGACAGTGTGTAGGTTGTGGCTCTGATTGTTCTAGTCTGATTATCTGATAGAGCAGTTGTCGGCCCCGGGGCCTGAGCTATGTCCTGGATAAAGTGAAACTGACAATAAAAAACTTTGAACTTAAACACAGTCCAAGTCAGATATCCATGTTGTTAAAATTAGATTTAAACTGGAAAGAACCTTTAAGTGTTTAAGTACATTTGGCAAGATTGGGAGGTTTAAAATATGACAGTGCAAAAACATTAATTACAAAAAGATGAAAATTCAGATAATTTCTGCAAATGACATCTGGTTGACTATGTGTGTGCTGCCAGTGAGTGGGTAGAGAACATTGTGTGGCTTTAAGTGGCTGCTCTATTTATAAAAGCATTTAAACAGCTTAATGCTTTACGCTACAGTTCACTGAAGAATTACTTTGGTTTGCTGGACTTGGTCAAAACTACAATCAACTCCACATGGGGGCCAGTGGTCATACACTTTGAATGTAATTGAGTCTATATAATATATTAGTTTCACCTTTTAAGTGGAATAACTGAAATAGACATTTACACAATATTAACATTTTTTGAGTTTTACTTGTATTTAGTCAGCGCAGACTTGTATTTGCACAAATTATTCTGCTTTCATTTTTATTAACCCCAAAAGAAAATGTCAGCATGGACAATGGTATTGAAGATGTAAATGTAAATGATAAGCTAGTAGAAGATAAATTATTGAATTGGCCCAAAAGTGTCCTGAAGGGCAGGAGGGGTCTTAATGCAGCAGTGTTAAATGGTTTGTTTGAGCTGTTCTTACAAGATTCTTCTGGGTGAGACTCGGAGACAGTGATTTATACAAACGCAAGAGTCCTTGTTTTTCCTGCTACAATCAAGCAGAGGAACTCAAAATAAATAATTATTAATACAAGTGCATTAAACATGATTGATATGAGTAATCTTTCACACAGCCAGTGTATGAGTAAACATTTATAATATGTTGATTTCATTACATTTTGTGTTGAATAGGTTTTTCTGACACACATCTCCAGCAGAGCCTCTAAAACTGAGAAATGTGTGGCTCATGTTCTCTGCCATCTTCAGCATCAGCAGCTGGGTGCATACATTTGCAGGAAAAAATATAGTTGTCATTTTCCATCATAAAAATAAAAGCTACACATTTAAATTATAATACATTTTCATTTGTAGTATTTTGCTGCCTTTATTTTTATATTCCTTATTTTTTTCAGGTAGTGTAATATCATCTAGATTCATATTTTTACATCTTTGATATTATGAACTATTAACTATAAAAATATTCAGCAGTGTTTAATAATTGTCAGGAAATGTATTAATGAATAGATGCTAAAATATAATTTGTATGTATCAATAAGCAGGACTATTGTTCAAACATGAATAACAATGTTTATGTTAGGCAACTCGCAAATGACACAAGGTAAACCCAGACTCAGGAGGATGTTTGAGTCTTTAATAAAAACAAGGCAAAGGTATCCAAATCACAGTCCAAAATCCAGCGTCAAAAACACACGCAGTTCTACACAAGAAACAATCAAATAATCAAAAAAATACTTATATCTCACCGTACAACAGCCTCAGATTGACCAAGGTGCTGTACAACATTAAAATTAGATAAATAAAATAAAAATAGAACATAATTACAAATAGGTTTAAAAACACATACCACATTAAAAACAGAGGAGGGTCATAGAGCCAATAAGTACCAAAAGCCATTCTAAATAAGTGGATCTTAAGTTTGGTTTAATGGAACTCGAAGAGTTCCAGAGTTTAGGACCGACCACTCCAAAATAACGATTGCCCCACTGTTTGAACCAGGACCGGGGGACCTTAAGCAGAGGTGTGCCCATGTTTACGACTTTTAGTTAGTAGTCGGGCAGCAGCGTTTAGCACAAGCTGCAAATGGTAAAAAAGTCTGGATAACTCCCACATAGAACACATTGAAGTAATCTATGCGGGAACTAACAAAAGGATGGATAGCTTTCTTGACGTCGGTGCGACTCAAGAAGGGTTTAACCTTTGATAGGCGGGGGAAGATGAAAAAAACTTACCCTAACCACAGAATCTATTTGTTTGTCAAATGTTAGACTGCTGTAAAATTTTACCCCCAAATTTTTGAGCACATTAAGATACACCTAAAGGCAACAAATACAAAGAAAATAAAACGGGGCCCAAAATGGAGCCATGTGGCACATCAGAGATCAAGGGGGCTGAGGAAGAGGAGAGGTCACCACTCCTGACAGAAAAACTCCTATCTGTTAAATACGACCTAAACCACAGCAGCACAGGTCCCTGAAGCCCAACCTGTTGAGCCAGACGTGTCAGGACAACTGAGTGGTCTAGTGTCAGACGCTGCAGTAAGATCCAACATTACAAGCAACAGTGGCTATGGCACTGGCATTAGGTCAAAAGTAAGACGTTAGGAGGCACCTTATTGATAAAAGAAAATAGCTTCAGTGGCGTTTTCACAGTCCAACTCCACTAACCTCTCAGGAAAAACTCGAGGGGAAGTTATGTTGATGCACAGTGGCTTAATAAAAACTACACATCCCAGGAATGGACTACAAGAACTACAAGTGCACTTTATCCTCCAGCAAGGGGTGGGTTTAACAAGTTTGTCTGTTTTGAATAAGCTCTGTACAAGACTAAAGATTAAACATTTTACAACACAGTGAACCCCACACAAACAGCACAGAGTGTGTGCATGTAGCCTATACCGACATTCCCAACAGCTGTAATCCACCCGAAGTCCTGATCTGGTCTGGTCCTGGTGTGGCCAAATTCTTAACCTCCTTGATGTGGGAATTCGGACAGCTCTTATCTTGGTGACCATGAAATACATCCGGGTCAGTCCAAAAAATTAGGACATTTCCTAAGCTTATGATTTCGGATTCAACCATAAATACTGACAAAGGAGGGAAAGACATTGAGACACAAGGGAAGCACAGTAGGGCGGGGCTGGTAATCACAGGACATGAAGTAACCAAAATGAGAGACAGAGGTTAGCGACTTTACAATAACACAGGAAACAAGAAAGTGCATATAAAGACAAAGCGGGTGGGACATGATAGTTAATACCTTAAGGATAGTTATTAATGTAGGAGTGATGCTTTGTAAATTATGAATGAAGTCATTACACATACTTAACTCTTCTTTTCCTTTCGGCTGTTCCCTTTAGGGGTCACCACAGCAAATCATCTGCCTCCAACTAGTCCTATCCCCAGCATCCTCTTCTCTCAGACCTACCTTCATGTCCTCCTTCACTACCTCAGCATCCATTTACCAATATATTTACTCCACCTCCTGTTGAACCCAAGTACTGAAGAATCCTGCAACTTCTTTACCTCTTCTCCCTGTAACCTCACTGTTCCACTGTCATCCCTCTCATTTACATCTGTATTCTGTCTTGCTGCCACTAACCTTCTTTCCACTTTTCTCCAGAGCAAACCTCTACCTGCTCTCACTGCAGATCACAATTACACATACTTATTTAATGCTTAGTAATGTATAGTTATGACATATTGTTATTCATTTTATGGATTTGATATTGTTTGTAATTAAAGAGCGTCTACTGATCAGTGCAAGACAGAATGGGTCACTACTGTATGGTACTGTTCATTGTATTTCTTTTGTCAAAAAGGCTAGGCTACTCTGGTCACATTTGGGTCAGGGCATGACATTTTGAGCCAAGTTTTTAGTTTAGCTGACTGGGTTTGAATGTCTTTTATTCTTTATTATTTTATCTGACAGCCTCCAGATTGGAAACACAACACAGAACATGCTCCTGATAAAAAAACGTGACGTACAAACTCTAGACTGGGTAGCACAGTGGCCCGGTTGTTCCAGTGTCTCAGGTCCGGGTCATACTCGGGGCATAGGTTTCCTGTGGGTGCCAAAAAACATGCATTCCCTCTGGGTCCCAGACTGATTTGTAATCTCACTGAAACCTTCCTGCTTAAATAAAGGCCAAATGAATGCTTTATTGTTTGGTTCATGGCTCATGTTTTATATTCGCGAATAAACAGCGTGATTGCAGATAAATACTGGTTACATGTTAAACGGGGGTGGTTTCCATGGTAACAGAGGACAGTGGCCTAGGGCGGTCAGAGCAGCAGATGTAACACAGCTCCTGATGCTGTCTCACTGCTGCGGCTCCTTCCTTCACATTCCTCATCGGTAGTTTTGAATATTCCACTCTCAGATGCAGACATGCTGTGTGCACATTGATTTATGTGTGTGTCCGGAGTTTAAGAGGTTTAATGTCATACTTAAAGACCATTCCATGCAGTGTCCTGAAAGATAGTGTGTTTTGTTTGTAGCAGAGAATTGTGAAAAAGACAGAAGACCAGATTTGATGAAAGCATGAATCACAGCCCTGTTTTCCAATGCTGTGCTTAGTGGATCCTTACATTTACAACACCATTTAATACATGCTAACATCAGTGGTTATCAGTCCTGACACACAACCAGAAAGTATGACTGAGCCACGGCCACTCCACTCAACAACTTCCCATCTGTGTTACTTCCTCCTTACTTACTTCATGCAAAAGGGTTAGAAAATTAATATATCAACTAGTTCTATATTAATGCTGTCACTTTTCAGGCTGTATAAAGGGACACAACTTTGGATTGGATCAGCTGAAGCTTTTATTGTTTATCATTTTCCATACACCAGATGTGGAAGTTGATCTCTTTTGAATCTCTAATGTTAGCAATGAGTCGGTTGATAAAAATATTCATAATAATGTGAAGATGAACACTTCTATTTACACACACACACAAAAAAAAGATTATGTAATGAGTCAGGCTATACTTAAAGAAGGGCTCTCTTGTTTTGAGAAACATCTATAAAAGTTGCATAAGATTGGGGTCTGGAGTGAGTCCAGTGGACAAAGGCTCATCTTCACTAATGTCTCTGCCACAGGTCAGTGTGAAATGGCACAACCCTGGCTTAAACCGACAACAGAGACACGTTTTAAATTCAGGACACACATTCTGTTATTATCTTACGTGTGTTGTTCTTGTGTTGTGGCTCTAGCCATGGAGTTTCATGAGAAGCTACAGAGCATGGCCACCAAGGAGGGGCTAAAAGGTCGAAAGGTCAGCCGTGCAGTGGAGAGTTTCAGCTGGAACATCACCATCCTGAAGGTATCATATTAGCAACACACTTCTGCTGTGGCTCTCCTTTACATACAACTACACATTCTCATTTGTTTATTAAACTTGAATTTAAAGGTACATTGTCTAAAGATGTTTAGATTACAATCAAGATTCTGTTGTTATGTCAATGTTTCTTTTTCTCAAAATAACTTTTTGTCACCTGCGCACAAAGAATTTAAAACTTTCTAAAATTCAATAGAAAAATCCCGAACTGCCTGTTCCTACAGTTGCCCCAAGAAACAAACTGAGCACATCTGAAGGAGAAGTTTAGGGCATTTATGGCTGAATGGAGTGTGTTTCTAAATCTTTAAGTGACAAAGCCAGCGTCCTTGGACTATTTCCACAGGCTTTGATAACAGACAGCAGCATGTCCCTCCAGGGCTACCATAGCTGGATGGTGGAATGGCAATCTTATTATTTTTATTCATTTATCTTATATTTAGGGAACATTTCAGGGAACATAGCACATTAAGCCACATTAGCCAGGAGGCTAGTTTTTATCTGTAGTCCCTGGACATGATAAAAATTACAAGGATGAAGATTAAAAGGACATTACAAAAGATTACCTATGTTTAAACGCTAAAACAAACACATTTTTTTTAAAAAATGGTCTACTCCACATGTCCTCACTGTGGACATGTGGGTGACTCATATCTTTCCTTTTTACATTGGAGACATTCCGAGTATGAACTAAATAACAGACCTGATGATTTTGGGCTGTTGCTAGAAGCTGGTTGAACAAACTCAGAGTTCCAGGGTATCTGAGTTAATAAAACCAAACAAATTCAAACTGAGTAACTTTGGGTTCATCTTTTGCATGACACTGGTTATTAACTTTCTCTCTCAATTCAAGTTTAAACCCTAAACCATTGATTAGTGGGCGTGACTGCGCAGTAATCCGCCAATAGCAATCAACCTGGACAGAAAAAGGGGGTGGGGCTATTTCCATTGAGAAACAGGAAGCAACATATTCATAAAAACAAGGAGGAGAAAAAAATACCTATTTTTTAGTTTTAAGACAGTTTCAGACATAGTTTATTCGACATTTTGGGGGGTTTAGTTTTGTTTTATTCTTTTATTATTATTAATAATAATAATAATAATAATAATAATAATAATAATAATAATAATAATAATAATAATAATAATAATAATAATAATAATAACTAGATTAAAGATAAAATATGATTTTTTGCTGCTATAGAAAAATGTCTGCTCCAAAACGTTTAATACATTAGCATATAATCAGAAACAGGACAAAATGTGGACTCAGAACTCAGGCCCAATCAGCTATCAATGCACACGCTGACAGGACACCATTTCCCATCATGCACTTGTAGTTTGTATTCTGTGCAGGTGAGCACTGTCAGAATCAGTCTGTTCAAGAGCAGCTGCCCAGAGAGGACACAATGTGGCTTACTAAGCCATTTATCAACTAAATAGATTTTGTTTATACATTTCTAAAGCAAAGTTATCTTTTTACAAAATCTATTCATACACAACAAAATATCCCTGCTTGGCTCACTGTGAAGGGTAAATTCAAATCTGCAATGTCACCAAAGATCCGCACACTGCGCCTTTAAATGGGATACTAGTAATAAAGCAATCAGATGGGCGTAAGGATAACAGAACTGTCAGACACATTTAGACATAAATCCAACTGAAAAAGACAGAATAGTCATATTTCTGTGTCTTCTTTTTCCATTTGTCCAGGGCCAAGCTGACTTGCTGAAACACGCCAAGGCAGAGGTCCAGGAGAACATGAAGCAGGTCCATGACGCGGCTCTGACGGGAAACCTGACCAAACAGAGCGCCAGTGTCCGGAGAGTCCGCTCACAGACCAGAGGCAGCCCCGACCACAAAAACACCACCAGTGGGATGTCGGCGTAGCAACCACCAATCAGACAAGAGCGCTCCTACTGCCATCACCGCTGCCATGACAACCTTACTCTGATGAAAAGACTCTGATTATGCCAGACACGCTTTAAGGACAAGGTGAAGTGATTAGAATGCAGCCAGGCGTCTCGTGTCGGAACAACGCAGAGGTCAGAGCCGGTTGCTGGAGGACGAGGTCTCACTCTGGGAAGATGACTGTAGTAAAGCCATGGTACAGTCACTTGTACTGTATTTAACTGTACATAATGCTGTGTTTGTCTGAGGTGTTTGTCTCAAGAGGATTTTTTTAAATAAAGCATAAGTCAGGAAATGATCAAAAGCAAAAATCCAAGTTTAAATAATGTAACATTTAGTAGCAGTATTTTAATGTGTGTCTGTGCAGATCCAAGACAGAAGAAAATCTGTGGACTGTGATATGGTAAAAAAAAAAATTAAATAAAGCCTGGGTCATAATTCACATTTTACAAACCTTAAAGATACTAAGCCAAGTTTTCCATCTGGTTTCTTGTCCATTTCTAAACTCACTGTTAGGAAAGATGATCTCTAGATAATTGCTTTTGCTATTGCTATAAATTCTTTTTTAAAGTATTTGAGGAAACCAACTGTCATTTTAATGTTTGAGGGAATAATAATGACTTGATCCCACAGTCATTCTCCCGTACTGCATCATTGGAATAAGCCGATTATACTGAACACAAAGCTGAAGGATTTGTTGCCTTATTGAAGTGTTTTGACAGAAGCTGGCTCTTACTGTTAGCCATGTTTATCATAAAATACAAGGCCTGGAAATCCTTAAAATGTATTTGTTCCCTGCCATTAAAAAAAAGAAAAAATAAAGAAAAAAATCCTTTTTTCGTAGATGAAGTAGGTCAGGCTCACCAGATACAGTATGTACCTCTGAGTGATGAAGGGTTACCATCTCACAGAAACACATATCTGGCTAGTTCAACAATCATTCTCTCATTTCTAAAAGACATACTGATGCAGAACAACCCTGTGTGAGTTTGCAGCGGTGCAGTTGTAGACAGAGTCCTTTAGTCGGTGTTCATTAGGTGCTGCTGTAATGATCTGTAACTAACTGCTGATTGTGCAGGATGTACCCTGCCTCAGGTCCAAAGCTGCTGGCCACAACATTTGATTTTGCTTGAGCTCTGGACCATTCCAAAATACCTTCATTATTTTCTCTTTAACCCTTGCTGCTGTGCCTTAGATCACTGTCCTGTTCTGTTCAATGACACAGTTTGTAGCAGGTTTTAGCTGTGGGGCAAGCCACTCCAGCTTTAAATAATTGTAAATAATAAAATGTGTCTAAACTTTAACAGCAGCCATAGACATGGTGTTAAGGCACCTTATTCATTAAACAAAAAACGTGGATGAATCAGTATGTAAGTCTTCATTAGTGACATATTGTTTATCATCACCTAGTAGTGAAATAATTTATAAAACATTCTTAGGAAGTAGTGTGGACATGGCCTTGATTTGGCGACTTCCACGTTTCGAGTTGAGGTGGCAACGGCTGATTAGTCCAGAGTTCTCCTCCTGTCTCTGATCCTTCTCCTGTTCTTCTGCTAATCCACCCTTTAACTATTGTGTCATACATAAAGTCTTCTATATTTTTTTATTTTAACTAACGTCCCTTTGGCCTGTTGCAGTAATGGACAGACTTTTATGGAATTAACTCTCCAACACGCTGATCTCTCTGTGAAAAACACTGTACAGTATTTTAATATGTAATTCTTTTATTTTGTTGTGAAGAAACAGATTTCTCTTGAAGGAACATTCCAGACAGACGTGGCAGTGCAGAGGATCACTCCATTAATCCTTCCTTTCTGCTCATGACGGAAATAAAGTATTTTTTGTAAGAATCAGTTTGTCCTGAGTTGTTGTGTTAAACTAACATATGGAGGAGCTCTGGGGGTCTCAGACACCAGCTGAGGCCAACAGCTTATGTTAAAACAATTTAGACCTGTTAAATGTATTTAATCAACTTTTGTTTAAATTTCATTAGATTTGTATGATTAAAACAAATTTGAAATCTTTATAATTATACATTGGCTGACATTTGAATATTGGTATTCTGATATACAACACAGTCAATAAGTCAGGGCAAATAAGCACTGCCAGTAATATATTTATTATTTATTTTCTGGTGTAAATTTACTGGGGTGCAGCCGTCTACTTGAATGAACCAACCGACCAAGTTCTATCTTTGGGACAGATGGGCTTATGTCCGCCTCTAGAAAACCAATCACAGTGGAATGTTCTTTTGCTCGTTTTAATTGTGTGGTCACTTCAACATTTTACATGTTCTATAGGCTCTGAAATGGAGCTGTTGCATTGTTTTGGATTTCTCTTTAGATTCTCTTTAAATGTACAGTCTATAAAAGAAGAAAAGAAGGCATCTGGGGGTGGGTTTAAACCCTATGGCCATTACATACTCTGCAAGAACAAATAAATTTGTTCTTGTTCTTGAGGTGGCGAAAACAAAATCAGCTTGTGCTTGACACATCGTCTGAGCAGAACTTTTTTCATGTGGTTGTCTGAGAACTATTGTGTGATTGGTCAGAAATCTGAAGTAGGTGTGGTTATTGAGGAAAAGCCAGGAGTCCTGCGCTTGAGTTTCTCGTGTGGTATGGAAAGTTCTGATCAGAACTAACTTCGTTCTTGCTGCCTCAAGTACAAAAACAAATTTCTCAGTTCTTGCGGACTATGTCATGGCCTTAAACCTTTCATTATTTCTCTTCATATCCAGCATTACTCAGTGTCTATGGGGCCACTGGTCACCCTTTGTATTGTCTCTTTAAGTAGCACATGATTAACAGAAGATAAAACAAGAGTTACGAATGTAACTGAGGTTCTATGAACCCCGACTGACCGCCAGGGGCGGTGCATTAAACACAGAAAGATCATTGAGAATCCTATCAACCAACAAAGTCACTTGTGACATCCCGGTGACCCACGTGGAGCTATATAGTCACGTGATACCGGGAGCTCAGTCCCTTAACCTCCTCGCAAGTACAAGGATTCCAAGGGACTGACTGCCCTGGCGGTCATCCAGGATTCATAGAAATGCAGTTACAATCGTAATTCTCATTCTATTTCATCCCTCCAGACCACAAGAGGCGGTGCATTAAGCACTGAAAGACATATACCATGCGTTCTGATCGAGGCACAGCCCATGAATGTGAGGCCAGTAACGGCCCCCATCGCACCGTGGTCCGGTCTTCTCGGAGTCGGGTTGTCTGGGAATGCAGCCGAAAGCGAGTGGTAAACTCCATCTAAAGCTAAATACCGGCACAAGACTGACAATTACCTTAAGGGAACGTTTTAAAAGAACTTTGAAGAGAGAGTTAAAGAGGTAAACGGGTGGGGCCCTTGCAGTCTGCCCGGGGGATTCACCTTGGCGGGACAGGGATGGACGCTCGTTGTGGGAGGATCCCCCTTGGGGACCTGTCCGTGGGTGCTGGCTGGCCCTCGCCGGGCGCATTTTCTCCGAGGCGGGGCACCATGAGTAGTCCATGACGCAGCAGCCAAAATTACCTCCAAAGGCACCCTAGTCTTTGCTGCCCAGGAAGTGGTAATGGCCCTTGTAGATTGATACCTCACTCCTACCGGTAGTGGTTGGCCACTGGCATTGTACGCCTGTGTAATTGTACCCACCACCCAGTTGAGCCAAGCATTGTTTAGACAGCGCCTGGCCCTTACGTGGACCAGCATAGCAGCAGTTACCTTTACATACGCATCTAGTGCTCGGACGAGGCAGAGATGTTCGCACAATTCTCCTGTATCGAAGCAGGCCAGCTGTAGCGGATGAATGCCTGTCGCTCGTCAACAGTTTTGCCATCGACTTCCATATTTCTACAGGAAATGTCGTCTACCCTGAAGGTATATGCTGTCACTTATACTTTCAGGGTAGACGACGACCATCCCCGATTCAGGAGTCATTGTAAAAACGATAGTATGGATGAATTGGACATTCTATATAGGGTCCTGTCCCCTGTCACGACACCACCTCTCAAACATTTTCCATCGATTGTCATACAACAGTTACATGGATGGTGCCCAAGAGTTTTTTATGGTATGTTCCACGTCCCCACCAAACTCAGAGAAGCTTGATCCAGGAGGCACCAGCGGATCCAGGTCCCAATGGACTGGTGCTGTCCCCCCAGAGAGAACCACAGGGGACAATGGATGGCCTCCCTTGAGCCCCCTACTTTTCTGACCCCGAGAAAGATGGTATGCTGTGCCGAAACCAACTTGCTCTTTTTAAAGTTCATCTTTAGGCCCTAGCGCTCTATATGCTCGAGAACAGTCATTGTGTCTTGAACGGCCTGTTTGCGGGTTCGTGGACATATGAGTCGAGGTACGGAAAAACTTTGATACCCCGTGCCTGCAGAGGAGACAGCGCCGCTACCACGACTCGAGTAAATTCCCTGGGCAACAGGGACAACCCTGAAAGTGAATACCTTGAAAGGCATATCAACTCCAGTGATGTTCTGAAATCATCTGCCTTATCTCAATCAGTGATGGCGCTTGCACCACATTTCTAACTATTTCTGTCAGATTGTAATGCTTGTGTTTATCTTAAGTTGAACTTACCTCAAGACCTGCCATGATAAAAATAAAATGAAATAGTTCATAATGTCAGGCTTTAGTTTGGTCAACATACATCTTTTCATAAATCTATATCTTATAATCTCGCAATGAACCTAAAAAAATGCATGCACCACAACATAAAGCAAGAGAAGTCTTATTTATTGGTTTATAATGATTTAAGTTGCAGCAAATGGGACATGTGTTGTGTGCACTGATTTCTAAATTTCACAGTCAAAACTGAGAACTTTAACATTATAAAAAGAACAAAACAACTTCATCCATAATTTAATGATTTTCTGAGTAAAACTATAAAGGGTTAAAATATTCTCTTTAAAAATATATATATAACAGAAAGAATAGTCACAGATTCAGTTTGATTTGGTGAAAAGAGGAATAATGATCGAGGCACTGTGAAAGGTCACGCACACGCGCAGTTTTAAAGTTCATTCTGTCTGAGGAGTAAGTATGTGGTAGGTAAAGTTTGAGGGTGCCCCCTCTCTGCAGGACAGGGCATGACAGTTACATTTCATGAGGTTTGAAGGCTTAATATAATAGACAGTCAGAAACAATGAGGCCAGGTTCAACCACTGTGATGAGAAAATACTGAGCAAGTCAAAACATGAGTAATCACTTGGGAACTGAAAATCTAGACTTTAATTATAATTGAATGACGTATTAGTTTAAGACTACAGCTACTTTCACAGAGCAGAGAAAAGAGGCCCAGATATGACTTTTAATGACGTCATCTGAGCGTTGACACACCTGAATGAGAGTTTGGACTGAGCCAACTGTTGGAAGTCATCTAGTCTGCATGTTAGAAATTATCAGAAAATACTGACAAATGTTAGTAAAGGGTGAGTGAAGTAACATAATTCATATTGCTCATTGTTTTGTCACATCATTTACAAATAACATCTAATTTGGGACTCTTTTGTGAAAAGATTGAAGATATCGTACTATTTCTTATTCTAATGTGTTATGGTAAAACAACACTGAGTTGTTTATAGCGGAGCTTGTAACTTGTATAAAAATCAGTTAACATCCTGTTGGTGCAGCACAATCAGAATATTTGTCTTTTTGTCTTTATGAGCATTACACAGGATGCCCAGCTACACTTGCCACAGGAGCTAGAATGGGCCAGTTTGGAGCGGATCAAAAGAGCCCTCATAGCGCCCCCTACATATCAGAGCAGAGCTTCAGCTGCATTCCAGCAGTAGAGTGAAACTAGAATTATAACACACTACATTGCTAAATCTATCTCAAAAAGCAACCTAGAGAACAGTTTAAAATATGCTTTTGAATTTTACAATTTAAACCATTTTAACAGTGTTGGTGCAGCCGGTCTTAGAAGTATAAGATTGTAAAGAAATTCTAATCAAGTTACCCAAGTCAGTACACTCCAAACATATTCAGTTATTTTTAGAAACTATGTCTGTTGTGCAAGTGATTATTTTGAATGTACGTCTGACTTCCTCCATCCCAGTGGTGGAAAGGACTTCCGTACAGTCAGCAGAAGAGATAATATACAGCTTTAGCATCAACACAAATGGCACAAATGACATTTAAAAACTGTAGAAGGTTTTAACGTGAGGCTGGTCCATGAGTCAGCAAAGTGTTACAGTCTAAATGTGCAATATTCAGCCCACATCCGTCCCCCATCCCCAGAGAAGGGCCTCATTCACAGGTCACTGGGGTTCACAATTGTGAAGTCTGAGTCCTTGCTGTTGGTGGAGCCCTCATCCGGACTGGAGGAGCCGGAGGTGGTCCCAACCGTCAGAGGGTCCTGGAACGTCCCAGCCGAGCCCTCGGGTTCCATCCTGACCAGGCCCCGCCCTCGTCTGATAGGAGGTGTGCGCTCGGCCCTTCCCCCTCCTCCATCTGCGGCCTGCAGGTCACCGTCCTGCGACACCAAAATGTAATCGTCCCAGTTCTTCCCGTCCAAGCCTATAGTAGACGCCACCTGCACACAGGAGGTCAGATCACCTTCAGAGAGTAAAGAATACAGACATTTATCAGTTCATACAACACAAGCATTAAGTGTCACACAATAAAACACAGCAGCCTACCATGATTTAGTTCCCAACAAATATACTGTATGATGAAATACAGTAAAAGTATGTCCAATATGAAGTCTTTTACAGACATTTTTTGCTTTAGATTGGAGATTGACTAATGAATAATACGCATCTCCTACAAGCCAACATAAATTCTGAATAGTCTGTGCATTTTTAATATTGAGCCTAAGCCAGTCTCATAAACCCTGTATCCAGTGTGTGGACAAGCATGTGTCTGTCAGCCCTACTGTACCCTCATTATACAGTAGTGCCATTACTCTGCTGGGATTGAACTCACTGCTGGAGGCACAGCTCAGGGCTCACATGGTCTAATTCTGCAAACACACTCTGTTTTTAGGACAATGTTAAAAATGGAACAGTGAAATATTTATACAGCACATTTAACTCTTTACACTGATGAGCTGAACTGATAAAGTAAATAAACCCTCCATGTGGTCCCCTTTCTTGTCTCTCTAAGATGCTGCTACATAAAGCAATAACAAATGTTGAGATTTGAAGTTTGCTAGAGTGGCGTATATTCAAGGGATTTGCAGTCTGTTGTTGTTTGTGACTCTTTAAGGGAGGACTGTGTAATATCACATTATATCACATATCACATTTAATTATATTATCATATAATAAAATAATATGGTCGTTGTGCAAGGGCGACGCCATACGTCAAAATACAGCGAAATACAGCGATATACCTCTGTCCACCAGAGGGCAGGCTCCAAAAGCGGAAATATAAGGAGAAACTCAATGGCGACTTTAAGTATAAAAATCATGTTTACAGCCTGGTACAAAAGATGGCTCCAGTCTCTAGAGCTAAGTTTTTACTACTTGACAACTCTGGGAGGGGTGTGAATTTTCGATTATTACGTCCGTTTATGCTATATAAAAACTATTGTTTTACTATGGAGTAAAAGCCGAAAAGCCCAGATGTAACCGCCATTTTATTGCTCTGCGTAATGTCAATATTGGTAAATACGAGACCAGTGGGTGGATAACATCAATATTTATACTATCTATGATTCCATGCTTTCCATTTCATTCTTACTGACCGCCAGAGGGCAGTGCTGAAAGCACTGAATGATTCCTTTGCGCATGCGCAGTTCGAGTAGTAATACCAACAAAGTCACACCTGTGACCCCTGGATAACCTACCGGAGGCAATATATTATATACATATATAATACAACCTACCTCGGTCAATAGCATCAAATTATTGATGCTGTGGTGGTAACCATTGCCGCCTTTTTATTTATTTATTTTTTTTTAAACACACTTGTGCAGCGATGGAAGGGGGTCACTGTTATGTAACCTCATTTCAGGCAGATGTTGGACATGACTTATGTCTTGTCTGTTTTGGCTCTCATCACCTGAGGGAGGCGCTGTCAGGCAACCCATTCATAAACTGCAGTTTCATGCCGGGGGCTGCGATGGCAGTTAGACTGGCGTATGAAGCAATCTCCCACCTTCAGGGCATGTGCCGCTAGCACTGCCTAGATGCTTGGATGTTTGAGGCGCAGGTGTGAGCCTACGGTTGCCTACGGTCCTAAGAAGAGGGTGAAATCGGGCAGTGCTCTTTCTTCTAAAAGGTCAATAATTTGTCTGCAGAAATGGCAGAGATTACATCTTTCTTTTGAATTTGCCAGTTGAGCCCCCTGGCATAGTGTCCACTCCGCCCATGCCTGCTTTAGTTTCTGAGGATGATATCCTTTCATTGGCGGCCTCTGCCTCCCAATTTTTGGATGATCTTAATGAGGGGACATCTCAGGCTTCTGAGGCTGGCTTTTTGTCAGTGCAATCTGTTTTATGCATGGCTCTGGAATGCCTAGGTGTGGAAGTTCCACTGCAGCCAGCATTCGTTCTGGAAAATGGCTTTTTTTTTTTTTTTTTATTATAAATAGACGTGTAAGTGTTCCTTCCAGTTTTGTTGAGATCTGGTCGACTTCTGAAATCCTCCCAGGACCTCCTGACATGGGCTGCTTCCCGCCTGTTTGCAAACTTCCTCTCTCGTCAAGGACCTCAGTTGGGAGAGGGGTGCCTCCACCCGGAGGTGTCGGTCGGTCGGTCGGTCGGTCGGTCGGTCGATCTATCTATCTATCTATCTATCTATCTATCTATCTATCTATCTATCTATCTATCTATCTATCTATCTATCTATCTATCTATCTATCTATCTATCTATCTATCTATCTATCTATCTATCTATCTATCTATCTATCTATCTATCTATCTATCTATCTATCTATCTATCTATCTATCTATCTATCTATCTATCTATCTATCTATCTATCTATCTATCTATCTATCTATCTATCAATCAATCTGGAGCCTCTTTGGCAAGGCTGAAGTGGATCTTTTTGCCTCTCAAAAGTCAACTCAATGTCCCCTGTGGTTTTCCCTGATGGAGACAACAGGTTCACTCATGGCCTCAGATTCTTTTGAATGCCTTTCCATCACTGCTGTTGATCATGCCAACCATTCAGAGGATTCTGCAGGAATGTCACAGTGTGTTGTTAGCACACAGGGTGCACACTCTTGCACAGGGTGGATCTTCTTTCCAACACCTAGAAGCTCCAGTTTTGGGTCTGGCCTCTGGAGGGTCCGAGCAGGTTGCTGACAGTGTCAGAATCTGTCCTGGCATTTAGGAAGATGCACCGCACCTTCCTAAATGCCAGGACTGTGTCCACTTGTAAGCAGTATGACAACAGGTGGGGGTTGTTCTCCAGATAGTGTATCGGCCTTGGGGAGGACCCCGTCTCCTGCTCAGTTCCTATCATTTTGGAGTTTTGTAGTCCCTCCTGGATTAGGCCGTTCTCCATCTACTCTCAAGGTTTATGTTGCTGCAATATCAAGTCAACACTCTAGAGTGGACGCTGGCACAGTTGGGAGTCACAGTCTTGTGTCTTTTTTTCACATCCGCCAGTAGCCCCACGACCCCCAGCGTGGGATCTGATTTTTGGTGCTGCATGCTCTGTGTCAGCCACCCTTTAAGCAGGCAGAACTACGATGGATATCTCTGAAGACTGCTTTCTTGCTGGCAATTACGTCAGCAAAATGTGTCAGTGAGCTACATGCTCTGTCTGTTAGCAACTTAAGTATGAGATAAAACTCTGAAGGGTCAGGTGTCACTCTGTGGCCAAATGTTGCTTTCCTTCCAAAAGTGCTGTCTTACAAACACTGTAAGCTGATACATCTAGCGAGGTTTGATCTCCAACCAGCGGAGGGTAGAGACAGGCCAGAATTGTTGAGTCCAGTTAGGTCACAGAGGGCATATATTGCGGCTACAGCAGACGTGAGGAGGTCAGCTGTTTTTGTCCTATGGAGGTGCAAAACTGGGCTGTGCTCTACCAAGCAGCTCCTCTCCCACTTGATTGTTGATGTCATTTTCCAAGCCTACAAGGCGGAGAATTGCCCACTGCCATCTGACGTGACATGCCACTCACACAGAAATGTGAAACTTCATGGGCGGCCTTAAGAGGGGTGCCGATGGAGGACATACTATGTGCTGCAGCATCCTGGTCCTCAACTAGTACATTCACCAGGTTTAACAGGGTGAATGTTGCATCTTTTCGGCCACTGGATACAGTACTCCTGCTGGGATCGTCTGGGTCTGCTACTCAGTAAGGTTGGTCCTCGGGATTCTTTCTGACTATTTTGGTATTTGTCATTCACTGCTTTCAGCACCACCCTCTGGCGGTCAGTAGGGATGAAACAGAATGAAAGTTACATATGTATCTACGGTTCTATGAATTCCAGATGAGATCAGAGATGCTTTGCCACATGGAATCCTCGCCTTTCGCAAGAAGATTCTGCAAGAACTGAGCCCCGGATGAAACTAGACCATATTACTGTCGGTAGGTCATCCAAGGGTCACAGTTGTGACTTTGTTGGTATTACCATTTTAACTGCGCATGAGCTAAAGGGATCATTCCATGCTTTCAGCACCGCCCTCTGGCGGTCATCATGGATTTATAGAACAATAGTTACATACGTAACTTCTGTTTTATAACTGTTCCAATGTTCAAGGGAGTAAAAGTTAAGTTAAGTTGGGAACTAAGAAAGTCCTATGGTAAGGACAACACAGCAATTTACTGATAGAGTGACAAAGGAAACACTGTAAATCTGGCACTAAAGTGGTATACAACCTCTCACACCTGTTAGTTAGTTCAAATAGGATTTATACCCGTTGCTCCAGGGGTGTAAGGACCTCCTCTTCCTTCTCATCCGTGCTCATGCTGCCCTCTAGATCAGAGTCTGGGTTGGGCTGGCTGCTGGGCTGTTGGTGGTTGCTATGGAGACTGTTGCCGCTGAGAGCCGTTTCTGCTGCTGCTGCTGCTGCAGCTGCTGCAGCTGTGGAGGTGTAGTGGTCGTCAGCAATGGTGATCTCCTCATTATCCTCTGCCTCCAGCTGGCTTTGGTTAAAGCGCAGCGCCCCCTTTAGAATGTCTTTGATCTGACAGGAACACACACGACACATCTGTTTTACAACATACCTTCAACAACCATAATCAAAGTGATAAAGAAAATGTGATAAAAGAATTCAGAGGTGGGATAGACAGGAGTGTTTTCATGGTTCCACATAGGGGAAGCCAACTGCGTCACAAACCACGAGTTAAACCAAACAAAGTGTGTCACAGAGCAGTACGACTAGATTTACATCACAGTTCTAATTATTACCCAAGAACAACTAAACTATATTAAAATGCATCTAAATGTCATTTAAATTTCTCTTAATCAAGTTAACAGATCTAGTCAAAGGATTTTTTTTTTACTGTGACTTGTACAAGGGTCAGTAGAAATGGAGCTGGACTAAATGCTCCTTATTGTGACTGACTTATTTATCTCTGCATGCTCTTTGTTCTTGTATGTAGTTATTGTGTTTTCAATATAATGTATTAATGGAACTTTAAAAGCCTTAAAAAGCCCTGTCAAAGTGGCTCAACACACAACGCTCGATACTGTCCTTCAGTTAGATGTAATTCTGTTGCCACTCTGTAATCTCAGCATTAAACTTAATACATGTATGAACCAAGGCTAGTAATCCTCCAGAGCCCTGTATCATGAATTTCATGTTTTTCCTCATGTTAATTCTCTCCCACTTGTCCACAGAGAAACCTAGGGATAACTGAACAAGCTGATAACCCTCTTTGTGATACCACGTATTCAGACTGGGATTGTAAGGTTTTGTCTAACTGGGTAGGAGAGACATATCCAGAGTATGTTTATCTAGCTTTGTAGAACAGGGCCCTGATGGTCATATTTATGACCTGGATAATATATATTCTTGTGCAAAAGTCTTACAACTCATTGCTGCTTCTGTATTGCTTTCAACTCAGTACATCTAATAACATGCAGTATTGACATTCCACAGTCTGCTTGCTTTGTGTTATTATATTTCTGTTTGCTAATTACTTTTTATGCATGACATTCTACAGAGGAATGTAGAATTATCAATACACAAAATGAGGTTGGAAGCTTAATCTCAATAATTGTGTAATAAATAGTGTGAAAACTACATTGCTTCATTTATTTTCCATAACATCTTTTCTTAAATGCCACAGTCTGTCTGCCAGTGTTCTGAGAACTCAATCTGTTGTTAAATTTTTACTTATTTATTTATTTTGCTATAGACCCAAAACTCACCTGTTTAAGTCCAGCCAGAGACACTAGGACTTCATCCTCTTTCTCTAAGTGTTCTTGGAGAATGACTTCTTGGATTTTACCTGAGGAGACATGAATCATTAATACAACTGCAGCTTCTCACATTTTTAGTTATCTTTACGACCAAAAAAGGATGACCCTTTATAATGAACAAATGCACAATTAATAAAACTTGTTGTTCAAAGGTAATTGCACTTGTTTAATGTTTAAGTTTAAACCTTTGAGGACTGTAGGTAACAGCTGTATATACAATTAATTGTACTAGATGTAAGGTCAGTGCAGCCTCTGTAATGAGCTGAGCAGCAGCTTTCCCCTCATTATCAATAAAAGGACACTTTTCCTATACTACCCAAAAATGTTTAATCTTACAGTGGCACTGCTCTGCTGCCAACATCTTGCAAAAAAGCAAGATGGCGCCTGTGTTCAACATTGCCTCTGCTCCCTGTCTGTTATCTAATGTAATTTTGTGTTTTCTAGTGCTGTAACCTTCTAAACCCGTTTTAAAATGCGGGGAGAGCGGTCTTTCCAAGCAGTCGCCCCCAGACTCTGGAACGCCCCGCCCATCACTGCGTGTGGACGTTTCTGTTGATTCTTTTAAAAAGCAGCTGAAGACACTCTTATCTAAACAAGCTTTTAGTTGATTGGGCTTTTTATGTTTTTCATATTTTGTGATTTTAATTTTTATTCTCAAAATTTAATTGTTCTTTTATTGCACTTTGTAAAGCCCTATATGATTTATACCTGTGAAAGGTGCTATATAAATAAAATTTACTTACTATTTACCAACATGGGCTTTAGTGCTGCCTCTGCAAAATGTCAGGTCCGTTGTCCCTTGATAATATAAAATGTTTATGTTTGTACTTATTTCATATTTTCTATTCCTGGGATTGATCCTTCTTATGTTCACTGTGGGATATTGTAGCTCGAGACATATTAACCCTCAGTCAAATGAAAAGTGATCGTATCTAAGGACTGGGCAATGGATCAGAAATGACAGGTCATATTTATCCATATATGACATACAGTACATCTCAATAATGAGCTGCTAAACACATGAAGATCAAAATTGTACCTATTATATATGAAGCCTCTTTAGGGCTGCTGCAAAATAATTGCACTGACACATGAAAGCCTAATTATGTTAATTAACAGCCTTTGAGTGCATTAGTGGCACACATTTCTAAAGCATTCTTTATGAAATACAAAAACAAAGCAATAACAATGTTTAACTATTTAAAAAATAGAAAAGTGGCTTTATAAAAGATACAGTTAAGATCCTGTTCCTTATTTAGCCTGTTCTAAACGACCATAATAGACATTGTAAACTCTTTCCCATTTTAAGCAAATGTTGGGAAATTAATTATAAAGTGAGGTAACACTGTGTTGTCTCGTGCTATAGGTCAGTGGTAAATATATTGTATAAAAATATATTAAAAGTTAAATTAAGTATTGGGTAAGCCCCTACATTTACCTCAACTGCTGGCTCATGCTCACTAAATCTACTAAATCTAATAGATCGTTTAGACCTACCATGTACAGCCATACTTCATAAAAAAACTGTTCATATCCAACTGTTCAAATCCGCTGTACAATCCACAGGAGAGGAGTGTACAGCGCAGCATATGAACTCACAGATGTGGTTGTTCATCATCTTGGCACAGTACTTGCTCATGGCCTCCAGGTCATTAATCTGGCCCTGCAGGAAGGATACCTGTGCCTCCAAATCCTCCTCCTGATGGGAACAGACAAAGAGGGGTGAGACCAGGACAGCAGCAGGAGATTAAGACCAGAGGATAAAATAAGGACAAATGGCACACCAGGAGATTAAGGCTGATCAAACTGAGAGGAGATGAGACAGGGCCACATTCACACACTTTAAAGGTTCTGGTACATTATGTGACAATAAAAACAAAAATGACTTTTAGAGCCCAGTCAACTAATATGAGAAATGTTTCTTAAAAAGACTGAAAGCTCAGATGTTCCCAAAGACGTGTGTTAACATGTGATATGACCATATGACCTACATATAAAAACAGTGGTGAATGATGGATCAGCTCATGACAGACAGAACACTATGTACAAGCACCTTGTCCACAATAGTTGCCAGGATTACAAATGTTCTCTTGATAGAACTTTTTCAGGTTATTTAGTGATTCCCTCCTGCAAAAAACTAAGCTAAAAGGATCCAAACACACATTCTGTGTTATTCTCTATTGTTTTAAGGCGACCATGAGTGTCCAGAAAGGTGCATTATAAATAAAATGTATTATTATTATTATTATTATTATTATTATTAGATGTATTTCCACATGCACTTTTATGTACAGCCCTGGTCATATTAAACTGATTCACCTTGAAATAAATAAGTTAGTCTATCTAGTTTTCTGAATAAGCTATGTATTTAATTCAATGTGTTATTAAGTATCCCGTTTTGACTTTGAAAAGAGGAACAAAGCATTGCTGACCTTTGACCTATGCTTCAAGTCAGGTGACTTCATTTCATCTGTGACAGTAAAGTGTGTTTAGTTCAAAGGATGAGTTTTCTACAGTGCTTTGTTTCTCTGATTGGTAGTAAACTGATTAAGAGTCACTTCATTTCATTTTTTTTATTGTATTTATATAGTGCTTTTCCACCTAGTAGGCACTCAAAGCGCTTTCTGCATCTGTTTGTCCTGCCTCCTGGAATTTTTTAATATTGAATAACAAAAGACTTAGGATGACCATCCAGGCTCCAACTAAATTTTCCACAACTGTGTTTTTACAACTGCGTGTAAACCCTGCCAAAAACCTGGTACAATCTGTCTGGTACAAACTGCGGTTGACCCTCTCACCATCTCCTTCTTGCTCATGCTCTTGCTGTGGGAGCGTGAGCGGCTGATGCTGAAGAAGGACTCCTTCTTAGTGGCAGAAAGAGGGGGTGATGACGTGCTCAGGTTGCTGCCTCTGGAGGTGTCCACGCTGGGGGAGGAGCTGACCGTTTGTGAGCTCTGGCCTGGAACACCATTTATAACACGTCAGAACATATTCAGGTAGTATGCATTTACACCGGTCAAAGGGTTTGCAAGCGTCACCTATTCTGCTTAATTACATTTGCTCATAACTCTATTACATCAGATCCTTTACTTTATAGTTTATGTTCCAAAGCTGGTTCTGGAGTTTTTCTCAGCTTCTAAAATAGGCAGAAACATGGCTGAGTGGTCCATTTTTAAATACACTTTAAAAGGCAGTGTACACTAATATTATTAGATTCTTAATAAAAAATTTTATATTTAACATTAAAATTTGTTTTATTCAAAAGAAAAATGTCTGGAAAAAAGCAGAATAGGAGACAAGTATAAAAACATTTAAAATTGATTGCTTACATTTGCATCTAAATAATAATCCTGATAACCACATGGCAATTACATTACTGATTAAAATATCCTTAAAGTATTAAGATTATTTAATATTAAAACTTAATTTTTACTTTACCCTCTGTTTGGGTCTATTGTCCATTTCTACAGTTTCTGAATAATCATTTGATCTATAATAGTGCTCTTCAGCTGAATTCTACCAGCTGAGGGCACAGGTATGAGGTGTTGGTGGACACTGTGTGGGTTGAACCAATTAGAGGGCATGGCATGTAAATGATGTTCAATAATGCATAATTTACATGTAAACGATATCTAACCATTTATTTGCTCATATGACTATTTATTAGATTGTAAAATAGTCGATAATTTTCCCCAGCTGCACAGGAGATGACTACATCATCTTAATTTGTAAAGACGAAAACATCCAGCAAAAACATTATTAAGCTAATTATAATGAACAGATATGTCACAGCTTCTATGCTTAAAATTCAACTCATTGTGATTTGTGAGGGCCCTCTGCTGGTATGATTTGGCATTATGAGCTCTAAACAGTGCATTCTAATTACTTTTCTCATTAGAATTCAAGGCAGACTTTTATTGGATGCACAGCAAACAAAGAGCTGATTATGTTTTGCTTAATGACATGCAATGGCAGCGACACAAGCATGCAGGTAATAGAAGGTCGTCACACAGCGGTTGCCATGGCAGCAGTTACCTTGACCGTCACTGTGAGTCTGGGCTGAGACAGTGACCTGTGAGACTTCATCTGAAGCAGTATCTAACAGAAAGGACAGACACAGCCCAAAATGTCACCACAGAAGGACTTCAGTTGGTCTAAAGCCTCACAACTCCATTTGTTTCACAGCTTTAACACAGACTCACACCAGCCATACTCCACGACCATGACTTCAGCTGAAGAACACCATGACAAAGAGAGTTAAGAGGAAAATACAGGTGACCTGAGGTTCATCAAGACTATCTACCTAGATGGATAAAAATATAAAATATATAACATTTACAAGTTTGAACATACTTCTGTATGAAGCTGAGAAAACATCCATCAATAGGAACCATTCCAAGATGCATGAGAAGCACATTAGGCTTGTTTTATTGCTATTGAAACAGTATTTAAAAAAAGATTATACTTTATGCCTAATCATACCAGCATAATTAACTGCAGTCATAAGACAACCTCCCTTTGAACTCGACATCCTAAACCTGTTATATCAAAAGCATCATTTCCTCATGATTCTCAAATCTAGCACAAACAGTCTGGTGTTTGCACAAGATGGCTGCATACCAACACACTGAAAACCCACTGAGAAATGCAGATTTTATAATCTGTATACTCAAATGTGTGTAAAGATCTCAACATTAAATAATGACCATAATTTTCACATTACTAATAAGGAATTAATGTAGAACAAATAGAAAAGTTGAAATAAAATAATACTCTCTTGGAAGTGTTAATTTAAGCAAAAGGACATATAAAAGGCAATATAAAGCATCTCTGACTTTCTATAATGTATAGAGAATAGTGGCATGCTGTAAAAAGGCAGCCCAGTATCTGCAACATATAAGATAGAGCCTACAAGCATCAGGGGTGAGTGAGACAAAAGCAATAAACAATGCTAATAAAGAGTGTATAACCTTTCTAAATAGTGTCCTTAATGTAAAATATATGCATCCATTTGTGTTTTCACTCTTATACTGTTGAGTCACATAAGTTGTTGCCAGTCCAACAGGTGAGCTGCTGGCTTCCAAAACAGCTCTACTACAGTTTAGTTGAAGGTGTGTTAAAAATGACACAAATATTCAGACACACATATCATAGACCTAAAAACTTTGGGTTAGAGGAAAAGAACCTACAAGGGAGTACACTAGAGCCAGATGAATATGACCCTGTGTTTATGAAAGAAACACACATTATTAAAGGTAATTGCTGGGACACATGTTTATGTGGAAGTTTGTGGACACACCTTTGCTGAGATGCACAGGCATGCTCTCAGACTTGAGCAGGCGATAGTGCTGGTTCTGGTTGTGGCTCTGGTTTTGTAGAGGGGCGGGGCCAGAAGGAGGGTCGGCTAATGGGTGTGGGATGGTGGGGGGATGGGCCCGGGTTGGGGAGGTGGACAGCGAAGTGTGCACCTCTGTGTTGATTGGCTGAACGTTCCCAGATCCTCCAGAAATGGCTGGAGCGATCAGTTTCCTGCCAAAGCTGAGCAGGCTGCTAGAAACCTTGTTGATGTTGAGTGGGGCAGGTTTAGTGCTGCCACTGCAGAAAGAATATATGCTATTAATCAATCTTTAAAATTCAAAAACACTTTATTAATGTCCAAGGGGAAACTTTCTTGTTAGGTTTATTTAATCCGCTGATTAAACTCTTGTAAACTTAACAACTCCTGATAAAATGCACTGCTAATCCAAAATCCCACTCTTAAAGATGGCTCTGTCCAGCTAGGTAGAAAATATGTTTTTTGCTGTTTGAAATCATTAGGGGCATTTCATGATGACTCCATAATATTCTTTAGTTTATAAAGAAGTCCTAATGTATGGTACCGTGTTTTGTTCATGAGGTCAGCTCCTCTGGTTTTGTAGTAGTCCAGATTCTGTTGGAACTGGTAGTTGACTGGTCGTGGATTATTCTACAAGAAAGGACACATAAAACTTGCTTGTTAACAGCAAACGTGTTGCATAAGTTAAATAAAAGGGAGTAAACCTGTCACTTTAAATGTGATTCAATGTTTCTGAGTCAGGCCTTTCCCAGAACCTTCTAGCCCCCTGCCATTAGGGACGACACCCCCACCCCCTGGCTATACCCCTGATCCCGACACAGTGTGACATGGACGCTCACCTGGGGCCAACTCTGTCATTTTACATTACACCTTTGGAGGCTATATCCAAGGAAAGCAGCAGTGGGCTGAGCTGTGAGTCTGGTATCATGGGTCTGTGAGCATTAGCAGAGGATGTTTTGTGCAGCGGTAGTTTGCTATTGGCTCGAGTATCACAGAAATCAGAGCTGGAACCAGCAGTTTATATTCCATGTGAAGTTAAACAGAAGGATTTCAACCATCGGTGTGTGCATAGAAACTTGTCAACTTAAGTTAAATGTGCATGAATAATTCAATGAATATGAGAATGTATATTTTTGGGTTAAAAAATTATACAACTTTACTAGCTAAAGGTTACACAGTGTTACTTGACATATGACCAATTCTCTGAATTGCTTGATTTCCCTCTAAGTGTATACATACCCACCAATGAAGTACTCGTGGTCATTAGGAAGCTTATGATTACTGTGCTAGGTTTTTAACCGACTAGTTTTTTGTGCACTTATGCTTTTTGTTACCTTGTGTTATTGAAATTGCTTCCATTGTTTTCCTCACTTGTAAGTCGCTTTGGATAAAAGTGTCTGCTAAATGACTAAATGTAAATGTAATGTTGATGTTGCCAGCTTGACTTGCTGTATTCACTGATAAATACTCTACCATTTTTTTATTCTATAGTGTACTATTATACCCAAAGCCAGCTCTTCACTTCATGTGGTTTGATTTAACATTATATATCAGTTATTTTGAAATAAATTTCCCTCTAAATGTTGGTGAAGCTGTAGTCTTACTTTGGGGTCTCGCAGAAAGAGAGCCTTTTGCAGCAAAGAGTTGATGTCTCCTATTGGAGGGTAGTGCATTAGCAGGCCCAGACAGGTCTGGAAGTTACTGGCAATGACTGAAAGAGAGAAGTAGAGAAATCTCTATTAGTACACACCAAACTCCAATTATTTTACAATACAATTTATCAATTAAATTCTTCAAAATTTAAATATAAAATGTTTGCAGATGAATTCATTTTTTTGTATGTACACAAAATAAACAATATGGCTGGCTCAAAATACTGTAAGGCTTACATTGAACAAAGACCAGAAATGTGTGTGCATCTAGAAGCAGAGACTGATAATTAAAATGCAGCATACACATAGAATTTGGCATGTGCTATGTAGTAACAGCCAGTTGGTAGCTTACCAGGAGAACGCTGAGCAGAGATGTGAGAAAACACTAGAGCTCAAATCCATCTCCATACATTAAGAACTACTGCCTTCTATTTCCACCAATATGACTCTAGCTGATTAAATAAAATTTGTGTGGTTTAATAGATCATATTACAGAACATGTGATAATAGCAAATTCTGCATACGAGCATCTCGAATGTACAGCAGCATGGCCACAAAGACGTAGTCTACCAGGTCCAGAGTAATGCTGTCAGCAAACAGGGCATCCCACACCACCAGCAGGTCCTGAAGTGGGAATTCCCGGCCAAACAGGAGCCGAACCCACCGTCTGTTAACCACAAAAAGGTTAATTGTACAAATGAAGGCTGAGAGAATAGCTGACAGTTTAACTGAGCCGATACTGACATGCCATAGATCTGTGGGGCAATCTCCAGCCGGTTCAGATGCATGTGCAGCTCTACGTCATGCTTCTTCACCAGCTGGTCCTGGATGCGGTTGACTTTGGTCACTATTGCAACAGAAGGCCCTGAGTCCTGAGGCCGAGCAAATGGGATGCTGGTCAGCATTTCCTCCTTGCCCTGGAGAAGTTTACATTTAGATGTGGACCATGGCAATGTTGAATATAATTATGCACAATAACCAGCCTTTACATGACTTTTCATTTGATTTTCTTTTCTTAATTTTAAGCTTTATGATGCAGACTGCTTAGTAGTTGCATCTTAAGTTCCAGGGACCAGAATTTTTCTAGTGTATTAAAAATCAATCTCAGCTGATATTGTGGTAAACACTTTCGAACTGTGCCACAGAGATTTCTATTGTTGCTAGTGTCATATGATGCCAAACTGACCTTCCTCACTTCTCTCTCAAAACTGGAGAACCAAGGCTCTGCAGTCTCCATTAGCTGAGAGAACATAGAACTGTGGACAGAGGGGCACAACAATGTATGGAGGAAAATACAATCTGCTTTATACACATTTTGAACACCTCAAAGTCCTCATCACGACAAAGCACACACATTTTTAGTACAGAGAAGAATGCACACATGAGATTGGGGCTCCACAGACATTCCTAAAGGTTGCCTTAAATATGGTTGTAACCCATGGGCCCCCAACAATGCATAATGCTCATGTTCAGAAATGCTGCTCAACGCAGCTCAAAAGTCAACACAGTCTCATGGCAAATACAGTACAGCTGCATTTCTAGCAAGACATTGTCACATTACAAATAATTGTGGCCTCAGCCATTTGAAAATGTTTTAATCCTAAATTTAATGATTGTTCAATCCAAATGGACAAGATAGCTACAGCTATGCACCAAAGAGCCATAAAGAAGACTCTTTTACAAAAAACACTTTCTTATTAACATGTTCTAGCATCTTATTGTGTTTTTATTAAAAGGGACAGTTCATGTTATTGCACATGACACAGCCTTATTGAATGTAAACATGATTGTAGTCTTAGGCTAATTTCCATACGTTGTTCCAACATTCTCACACATTCATACACCAGTGCTGTGTCACTGGAGGCAAGGAAAGTTAAGTGTCTTGCCCAAGGGGACTTGCAACTGTGGGGAGAGCGGGAATCGAACCGCCAACCGCTCTACCACCGAGCCACTGCCCCCCGTATCTGCCTGGTTTCTATGGGGCAAATGGTGAAAATTTTGAAATAATTATGCACTTTTGACAGCCTTGGCTCAACCTTTGGTTCAAATGTATACTATTTTTTTACACTGTGCACTTTAACGTTTAAAACTTTGTTTGCAATAAAAAAGGGCCATATAAAAGTTAGTTTAGGCACTTTATGCAAGACTCGGGTACTTACTAGGCATCATGCTCTAGAAACTCTGGATTCAACAAACACTTCATCTCCTCACTGCAGAAAAAAGAAATGAGACATATTACATAATGAAATATTTGGGTAAAGCCCAAACTAGTTATGTGGGAGTGTGTATGGGATCAGAAGTGAGATGACCTGGGAGTGGCTGTCTCACTGGCATGCTGGAAAGCCTGATGGTCACAGTGCAGCACAAAGACAATGGGAGCCAGCAGCTCGTGCATCCCCTGTGGCAGAAGTGGATGAGACGGAAGAGAGAAGTAGAGGAAAAACACAGGTCATTAGTGACAGCCTTTTTTAACTGTGATGCACAAGCACCTTAATGTAGACTGACTGGGTCTATTTACATGTAGTTAGTCAATGTACAGCTACCTGTCACTTTCACTTTGTAAATAGATGCAACACTTCATCTAGTCGTTTGGTGGCATCGGTTGGAGATACTACCATTTGGCCTTTGCACTATTAAGCCAAATTCAAACATATTCACAATAAGCATGGTATGCAATGGTTATTAAAAAGCTACACGTGAAGACTAAAGTATATAAATAAGAACATGTCTGTTAGCATGAGCATGTGCTTACAATATGAGAGAACTAGATATACGGCTGTTTGTGAAATGAAAGGACCTTTTTATCAGCAGCAATCATGTTAGTTTGTGTTAGTCACTGAGAGTGGCACCCAAGTAGAGTTGCTGCTGTAAACTGCTCTGTGTTTCCTAGAGCAGCTACTGCTTCACAGCAGCTTTTACATTTTACCCTTAAAAAGGAGCAATAGAGGGTCATTGCCACAATGATGTGAACTAGGCCTTGGGCGGGTCAAACCCTTTTTTCTAATTAAAACTGAATAGATTTTTATAGAAATGTCAGATGCTAAAAAATATACATCCTTAACATAAAGTACTAGATCTTGGTAGCTCTACAGAAAGTCCCTTTCACACAGGTGACGTAACAGTCAAGGCAGTCTTGTAATAAGGAGAGAAGCCTTGCACCATAATTTGCCACATGTATATTTTCACAATGGTTATTTTTATGATACAAAAACAATATTACAAATACATTTTAATGCTGCAGTATCAACAGCATTTGGGAAAATTTGTAGTGTACCCATTTTTACATCTGATGGTCAGTTTAATTTTGTCGTCTGTTTTAATGATCTTTTCAGCATTTTACATTATTTGTAATTTACAGTTACATACCCATATCATTTCTCCTGTTATTATTTTGGCATATAGGATTTTGTTCAATAAAAGGCACCTGTTTATAGAGCAGTTGTTCGTTCTCTCTGGCGTAACAGAAGAGGATGTCTGTCAGCTTGGCCCTCACATCCTCATCCTGGAAGTATCGAATCTCTGGGAACCTGCATGTAAAAAAATATATATATATAAATATAAACAAACGGACTAAATGGTTATTTTATGTATTATTTTGGGTTATCATATAAAAATAGATCACATGTACTAACGTTCTGAGTACATCTTGTTTGATCATGCTCTTTAGCTCTTTGTCTTGAAAGAACTTGTTCCACAAGCTCTGGTCATGAGACAAAAGACAATTGAGTTAATTACAACAGCACTGCACACATAACACAATCATTAATTAGTGCACATCAAGTTACTCTTATTAAAAAAGTACTTAAAATATAAAGATGACAGATCTGAACAGTAATTATTTACACAGCTTAGTACTATATATACTAAACACTGAATAACTGTATTTTTTTCAGAGTAACTGATATTGAACTGAACCTGAAGTAGAGCTACATTCATGATCAAATGTAAGTGCTTATTGCCTACTGACCCCTTCGTCCTGGGACAGTGGGTTGTTGACTACCAGGTCCTGCTGGCCTGCAGCTTTGCGAGGGTTAGTGATGTGCTGTGGACAAGAAAGGGTCTGCTGTTACTCATGTTAATCAGTCAAAAACAAGACAAAGACCCTTTTAAATATGATGAGAACTTGTGGCAAATCATTTTTGTTGAAGCTAACTATTTTCAAATAGTTACTGTAAACATTAGTGTATGTCATTTTTCTTCTATTTATTTAATAATATAAATATTATATCAGTTCAAAGAAGCATGTAAGACTTTCTTCTTACTGAACGTGGTGGCTTCCTACCGTTTCTTTGATCTTCTCATAGTGGGCTCGGAGCTCTTTGGTTTTGTTGATCCACTGACTTTTTTCTTCTGGAAGAGCTTCCAGATACAACTGCAAAGAGCATATACAAAGATTAGACAAATACTCATTCTGCACAAGTGACAGGAACACAGCAAAGTGACACTCTTCAAAGTTAGTTCCAGACTGCTCTCACTAAAGTCAACGCTGCCAGAGCTGCAGTGTTTTTTCTGATGCCAGGGAAAGTGCCAAAGCCATTTTAATCAAAGCGGGTAGCTTGAAGCGCTTGATCCATTTGGCAGCTCACCTTCCAGCACACACTCCGGAAGCGGCTGCTCCTCAGTCGGCCGTTGATGCCTGCCTGTCGGATACGGGCCAGGTAATTACTGTTGAGGAACAAATCGTCCCATTCTTTCCTGTGAGACAGGAGATTTATGAGCTTCTCACCAAAACAGTTCTTCCATCTGATGTGTTATGCACTTTCAGCTTTATTTACTCAAGTTACTTTGTGAATAAATGGAATACATTTTAAAATTTGAGTTCATTTAGGAATAAAAAAAATTGAAATAAAATTACATTAATCTTTTACTTTTGACTTCATTTGTCTACCACTTGTACATTGATATAAAAGACCCATTAAAACTGCATCGGTGCAAAAAATAAACTTTATGCATGTTTACCCGTCTACCTAATCTACTTCACACACTCACAGTGCGTTCAATGTTATTTTTTCATTCATTCAATTAACAAAAATGTCCATGGGGATGTTTTATCTGAGTTTTTAAAGTTTAAACCGTGCTAATAATTTGTCAACAGTGTGTGAGCTCTAAGCTACTCCAGGATTAAGTGTGCGCACATAAATCATGATCTTAAGCTTTCTTCATGTGTGATTTACTCATGCAGTGTGAGCTGGGGTTCCATTTTAAACACTTAAAATATCACAGTGTATTCCCAGCTTTAAGACTAGCACTTTAATTTTGAAAATTCAATTTTTATATATATTTTAATAATATAAACTAATTTCTAATTAGGCAAAATACTTGGTAAGAAATGGGATATAACATTTAAATACAATCACGGGGTCATAAATCGTATAAAAACGCAATGGTATCAAGTAGATAAGCAAGCGTTGTCAGTCACTGCATTGATTTGGCCTCCTACAATGAAGAAACCTGTGATTTACACCCATACAGTTGATTCAAAGCACCTTGCACACTATGGCAGTTAAATGCAAATATTTGGATATTTGAAATCAAAATAGGTATGACATGGTTATGTATTTTTATCTTGTGTTAATTATTTGCTTTGTTTATTTAGACAATAACTCTAAAGTGAGATCTGTGATGGGACATTGTTGTGATGTGATTAATTAAACAGTTCCCCCTAGGCATTATTTAGATAGCAATATCAATTAAGTATTATGTTACCACACCTTAGAGCATTATAAACACATTGTTAAGTCACACTTATTGTTTGTAAGTCCTATAATACTTGTGTTCTCTTTTGTGTCCTCAAGGGCTTTTACTTGAGGTCAGATTGCCACCTCTGTTAATGTGTGGTTGAACCAGTGGAACGGGCTGGAGTATCCATCAAACAGATGTGGAACACTTACCTGTATGACTGTAAGGTTGACTGGGGCTGTGAGTAAGTGCTGCTGTCAAAGCTTCCTCCTCCTCAAAAGAGAGCAGTTACACATTAGACCACAAGAGGGCAATAACAGCACCCTAACTAAGCATCAATATACTGTCAAAGTTATAAACAATTAATATACAATTAAGGGGTTGCCACACATTATTTTGTGCTATTTCAAGCAGCTGTTTTTTATATATACAGTTAAAGAGAAGCCTGCAGTCTAATGAGCCAAAGTGAAGCCTCTTTCTCTGCCTTATATTGCCTGTAATGCGTCTAAATTGCCTGCAGGTGAACATGAATCCAAGTTGGAGAGCTGTCTATCAACATTAGTTTCACAGTGGATCATTCCACAGGGACACTCAGGATGAATATTCATCAGTTCCACAACACGCCAGCCCTCCGACACATTCTCCCTTTATGAGAGCGCAGATAAACATCCCTCGGCCCTGGGGCACCGCCAGACACCTTTATGACTCATATCGCACTGAGAGTCACGTCCAACTTTTGTTTTGTAATAAGCGTCTTTCTCATACACAAGTGCATCTACTGCTCTAATGTTCTAATGTGCAGCTATAGGTCGTGTCTATGGAGAGGCGTAGTTTTCAGCTTGAAGACATTTAAGGGCGGCAGTAGCTCAGTGGGTTGAGAAGTCATCTTTCAACCCGAAGGTAGTTGGTTCGATTCCTGCTCTCCCCACAGTTCATACTGTTGTTGTGTCCTTGGGCAAGACACTTAACCCACCTTGCCTCCAGTGGCTGTAACACTGGTAATTGCTGTAGAACAATGCAAGTCGATTTGGATAAAAGCGTCAGCTAAATGAATAAATGTAAATGTAAAATACTGTGCAATTGTACTAGTATCTTAAGAATTCTTTTCTTAGCTTGTACAGTAAAAAGAGAAGCTGGCTGGAAATCTGACTTGCAGACACATTACTATTCTACCATGTTGTCCAATAAAGACTACTTTCACCTTGTGTTTTTGAATTAGATGATTCATGATAATCATCTGCAGGGGATATTATTTTTGTATGTGAGAAGGAAATTGTTTTCGGAAATACCGGCCTACATGAGTACTTACCATAAAAAGCAACAAAATACCTCTACAATAATAAAACCCCGAATAACACAAGAAAACTATTTAGTTAAAAATAATCTTAAATTAGGGTGCACAGTGGTTAGCGCTCCTCCGTGTTACACCATGGGTTCTCTCCGGGTACTCCGGCATCCTCCTACCATCCAAAGACAACAATTAACTCTCACAATAATGCACTAGGGACAGTTAAGATTTAACAGTTGTGCTCATAAATTCACATAACCTAGCAGAATTTGGCATTTTTCAGAGAATATAAATGGTAACAGAAACTTTTCTTTCACTCATAGTTAGTGGTTGGGTGAAGCCACAACCAAACATTTGGAGAGGAGTCAACAAGGCCTATAAAGAAAGGTACATCATTCCTACTGTGAAACATGGAGGTGGATCACTAATGTTTTGGGACACACTTGGACTTCAAGCTGTCACTGATGTAGATTATAACCTACACAATATTAAGAACTGGGGTATGTAAACTTTTGATCAGGGTCATTTGGGTAGTTTCTGTTGTCATCATTTAAAAAGAGTAAACACAATGATTTGACAATAAATGGCTTCACCCAACCACTAACATTCATATTCTCTGAAAAATGGCCAAACGAGTATATAAACTTATGAGCACAACTGTTTAGGTCAACTGGTTAATCTAACGTGGCCCTAGTGCATAAATGTGAGAGTGAATGTTTGTATGTCAGTGCCTCTAAGTGTAAGTGTACCCCGCCTAAGGCTCAAAGTTGCGGAGATAAAATCCAGTCAACCGCAAGCCCTAACGGTACTAAGTGGAAGAAAATGAATGAATAATCTTAAATTAAAACCAAATCAAGTCTAATTCAGTGGGTCAGTGGTAGATTGGTCGTCCTAGAACCGGTAGGTTGGCGGTTTGATTCCTGCTCTCCCACAGTTCAAACTGTTGTTGTGTCCTTGGGCAAGACACTTAACCCACCGCCTCCAGTGGTGTTCCAGCTGTAACACTGGTAAATGGAAGCTTAATGTAAGGCATATATATATATAAAACGGTAGAAGGATTGCTGCTACACACGGTACTAAAACTAAAACAGTACTAGCATAATATAAGCCAAAGTAAATGTTAACACAGTCAAATATTATCAAAGTTTGGCTAAAAAGTCAAACGTTTACATCATTGTTAAATGAAGATGGCCACCTTGACAATAAGCACCGAGCCGTGACTATTGTCTTATGTAGTAAACTATGTAATATCAGCTTAATAAATTAACTACATTACCTTGTATTGTGGTGGAATAGTGTTGAAGAAAGATTAGTGATCAGGATTTAAAGGCATGTGGGCCAAACATATGTTGATTACCTTTACTGAAGAAAACTAAACTGTAAACCTAGAAATCTGGTTAACTGTACTGCAGGTTTTTCAGGATAAACCCAAACCCCTAATAAACGTAATATCTGTACTGTAATCTAGATCAGTGTGAGCCCGTTTTGTAGATGAGGTGGTCCTGTGTTCAGTGGACGTACTGCTGCGGTTCCTGTTAAGATTGTGCAGTGGGTCAAAGCCGGTCTCTTGTTGCTCTTCAGTCTGCAGCGGGTGGCGCGTTTCAAAGTTTGGGTGCTGCATGACTGCGACCCCACCGGACCTGGAAAGAAAGAGGATATCAAATCACAAATTAGCATCAGGACAATTTGTAGTGTGCATCATTAGACTGGTTCACCTCGTACTTACTGTGAAAGCCTTGTGACTCTCAGCCAACTCTCAGATAAAGTACTGCTTCTGCACAGAAATAGAAGCACTAATAAACTCACAGCATCCAGAGAATAAACTCTTTAGATGCATCCTCACAACATATACCACTAAGAAAGCTCAGTAGCACTAGAGCTGCCCGAGGCCTTGCTGTTCTCTGTGACACTGTATTTGTTGCTGGTCCTAATATGATGGGAAAAATAAAAAAAATTAGGTGCAATAATATGCTAATCATTGTATGTGTATGTTTATATGCAGCTTCAAAACATGTGACAATGGTCTGTCAACACATATCAAATTTATTGGGATATGCATCTAAACATGATCCACCAAAGAATAAAATGATAGTGATTCCATGTAAAAACATTTATACTTAAGTTATACTTACACGGCAATGTCTCAGTAAACAAGGTCATACAATATTTGATTAGGGTTATTTTGAAATTTTATACAAAATGCCGCTTGACCATCTAGGATTTGCTTTAAACTTGAAGTAATGGATGTCTATAATTTAATCGCATGTGTGGGGAAAAAAAAATGGCAATACATTACTCAATACTATACTCCCACATTGGGCATGTTTTACATGTCAAAGCACCATAAAATTATTTTTTGAAATTGTAATGATTTTTAGGTAATGTATTTTATGGTTAAAGGTTACATGGTGTTACTTTAAAGAATATGAGATCAGGAAGGTAAAATTCCGAGTTCGACTTGGTGGCTAGTGCAGTACTAGAACAGTCAGTTTGGTGTGGTTTACGTTAAAAAGACGGTGGTCCCTAGTATAATATTATTTAGACATTATAATTATTGCAGGCCAGAACTTGTACATTATACACTTTACAAGATGAAGACTTTCTAAAGCGAAAAATAATATGCTTCAGATCTGGCACAAAATGTCAAATATTCTGACTTTGAACTGTCATTTTCAAGACACCACACAACTTTCTCATCCCAGAAAGCATGTACATTAAACAGACATTGATTTAATTATACCCATCCAGGTTTAGGCCAGTCCAAGATAGTCAAATTTCTTTCTTTACTGACTTAAAGAATTTCTTTCTTTCTCTTAGTTACTTAGATTTCTGACTTTGTTTACTTTGCAAATACTAACAATATTATTTCTAAGATTTAGAATACAACTTGTGCAAAGGAGTTAACAAAAACTTTATTCAGCCAATCCATCAGGCTGTTTCCACAAACACACAACCAGAACCAACTCTATTCCTCATATGACGGCCTTTTTAGAAATGTTTATCCTCATACATTACTTTGTTTTATTAATGAAGGAAATAACACAGAGGCATCTCTTAAACCTATTAATGTGAACGAATCAGTTCTTAATAAATCTTCGGCGTATGCCATCAAAAAAGAAGTGATTATAAATGCATAATGTATGTGCTTGTTTTCTTTGGAAACATCTGTTCTTCTCAAAGACTAATGCTCTGCTTGAGTCTATGCTGCTGCAAAAAGGACATTGTTCTTTTAAATAATGAAAGGCTAGACTCACCGAGTACTGTTAACTGATCTAAGGCGTTAATTTTATAAAGTGATAAATATTAATGTTATTGAAGTTAGTGAACCCACAAGTTCAACCATAAATTAATCTGACTGTAAATGTTGATTAAGGCTATGCACCCACTAAAACATTTTCAAACCCATAACCTTTTTTATGTTGCATTGGACATGCCACAATACTTCAGCATTTTCACGACTGAAAGGAACAGAAACCTGTCGTCATGTTTAAGTATGCAAGTTAGTGTAATAGTGAATAATATTTAGAGTCACTCCGGAGGAGCAGGTCAGGGCAAAAAACTCTGGAACATAGCTTGCTCCACAACATGTCTCACTGTGGTGGTGGGAGCCGTTTTATTGGTGTTGGTAATAGTCTGTACCTCGTACCACAGTGCACTTACTGTACCTGCACTTGTTTACAGACAAAACATAGTGTGTACACGTGTTGCTAGTGTGGAGGTTAACGAACAGGGATATGGTGTATTTGGGGATGGCTATTTATGTGCCAAATAAATGTCTGGAACATAGCATTTCTGGGCTCTTTGGAGGCTCGCACACAACCGAAAACAGCACACACACTATGCAACCACAGTGAAACTTGTACAGGGATTTTTGCCACTTCAGTGATGAGTTAACACCACTGTGAGTGGTGAAAAGTGAGCCACCTTTGTGACACGAGAAACACAGGGTGTTCTCACACCCAGTTCACACTCAGGGTGGGAAGGTTGACTTACATATATGGTTTATTTGTATTAAGTGTTTTTTCACTTCATCTATGTTTAAAGCATTCAATTCCTATAAAGTTTTCAGAATTTGACATTTGAGTCTTGATGTGTTAAAGTTCAAATCGTCATAATTAAGTCGAAGAATATAAATATAAGACTATATTTGAAGATAATTTTCTATGTTGCACAGTTTTCCCGTTGCCCAGGTCTACCTTTTCTCCTAAATGTAAGCTGTTGTTAACAGTGTTCCAACTTTTTATCTTCCAAGATATTATTCACTTGACTGAAAATGTTCTACATTTAGAGCAGAGTTGTGTAGTGATAGTGCAGGTGGAAGCACATTTTACCACATAACCAAGGCAAATGAACTCCTGCATTATTCAATCTGCAGCACCTGGAGACGCCTCAATAATTCACAACACCCATCTTTCATCAAGTAATCAAATCAATACATAATGGAAGGCATAAATAAATCAACAGTCCAATAACAGTGTGTCCATCTGTTCTGAAGGAATGGAGAAGTTCAGGGGAAAGCACTGCATTAAAACATTGGCAATTATTATTTGTTCCATTTCAAGAGCTGCCTTGGGCCACGGTTCAGAGCTCCACTGCAGATGTCTGTGTCTGTGGTGTAAAGAATGTATGAGAGGCAGGCCTTAGATGCAAAAGCCCATTTACCAGAACTTGCTTATAAGAAAACTCACTTCACTTCCTCTTCCTAATGAAGCAGACATGTCAAGAACTCCAAACTAAAACTTAGAAAAATATATTTTTGTTTATGAAATGTGTTTAACCTTTTACAGGTGATTAATTATCCCTCATGATACACATGTAAAAGCTACACAAGATAAACACAATATAATGATCCTGATCATCAATGTAATGGTCAACAACTTTCTACTACAGTGTATAAAATAGCCTCAAAATGACAAGACACGTGTCTATGTCGGTTTTACAGATTACTTTGACATCTGTAGAGCGTTTAAGCTCATTTAACAACTTTCTATGTTGTTGCACTTACCAAAGTGTACAAATATTCAACTTACTAAATGCAAGAAGAAAAGCTGACTATATGACCTTTAAGAGACATTGCAATGTAAAGTCATTATGTTATTCAGCCAGGACAGCCATGGCCATAAACATATACACATTATGATTGAGGCAGAGAACGAGTAAACATTTGGCTTTAAGAAGGAGAAAGCGGGGCTTTAGAAACAAAACAGGAAACTCACCGGGGACGCAGAAATAGTCCAAAAAGCACTTTCTTTGCTTTATTAATGAAGGAAATAATACAACAGGCATCTCTTAAGCTGATGAGGAGCTTGGATCTGTTGTTAGGAGCATCGTGAAAATACAGTCCCAAAGTATTTTGTATCGTTATTTACACATTCCTCATCTCTGCCTGGGCCTGGACCAAGTCCAGACAGGTGTGACACCAAACTGCGCTTTGCTTTGCACTGAGACCCGCACAACTTTCCAATCGTAATGATGCTCCAGAGATTGTTTAGAAGCTGAAGTGATCATGCACTGTCCATGTGATTGAGACCAATTAAGACTTGCTCATAAAACAAGAATGGTTATACATGACGCGAGTAAAAGAAAATTGTGTTTTTTTCTGTCATTAGTCCAATACCAAATTAATGTATTTTGTAAATTTTGTAAAATTTTGTAAAATTATCATAAACTTCCACAAAAAAAGTAGTAAGACTTACTCAAAAAGTGTAGCTAACTTTTAATGCCCCACTTATATTAAGCCACAATAATAGTTCGTCTTTGCCTCAATGTGAGGAATGTGTGTTCCTAATTATACATGTTTTACATGTACAATTTGGTGCAGTTGCCATTACGTTTAGTGGGTCAAATTAATGTTCAATTCTCAATCATATTTAATTATCATAGCTGCAAACTCAGATGGGCTGAAAAAGGTTACTACTACTACTACTACATCATCCCCGGCCATAAATTTTATTTTATATGTAACTCATTCTGGTGTACTCCAAGAAAAAAGTTAAGGGAAAGTACATTTGCATTCAGGTAAAAAGGGGGAACATTACACATTTACTAACATATCCTAATTTTATTTATTTGAAATACAGGAAATATGTTTCCAAATTCCAGTACCATTAGTAGAGGATTTATGGAATGGCCAATCAACAAAACACGCAACAACAGTGTCAAGCCAACCTGAGAAAGCACACATAGTAGAGATGAGATTTACAGTTCTTTAAGGGGAGCCGGATCTTGTGGATCAGTTCCTTTCAAAGAACAGTTAAAAAAAAAACTGGCTCATTTGGTTCAATTAACATTTTTTATTAAATAAAAAACATTATGTCCCTCGTCATGATTTATCTACTGACTGTAGTACTACACTGCATTTTATATAATGTAGCCTATTTCCACAAATGAATGTGATTTTATTTACAGGGACACATAGTCATCACCTTTTAGACATAAATATTTCTACTGATTGAACAGAATTAGTTCCTGAGCTACAGGTTATTTTTTGCCACTAAAAGGACTCTAGTGACTCCTGTGCTGGGGTCATGTCTCTGTCTCGCCTCCATTTGTCTTTTGTGCAGCTCATTGTTTCCTTTGGTGCTAGGGCTGTCACAATTATGAAATTTGGCTGACGATTAATTGTCCAATAAATAATTGCAATTATGACAAAATAATTGTCCGTTTTAGGGCTTTGATGATTAATTGCCATTCCTGCAAAGTCCTAGGGCACATGCTGTGCGATCCTTCTCACTTATGCAGAATTTTTTTTTATCATCTAATTCCCAATCTGATAAAATGCACTTAAGATTTTCTGAAAGTGTATCAGCAGTATGGTTCTCTGGGGTGTATCTTTTGATACTAGTGTCCAGTCATTTAATACAGTCGCGTTTATATTTTCTTATCCGTCCGAAAGCCTGCTCTATTGTCACCTGACTAGAAGTATGAGCGGCTGTGGATTACTTCAAACTTTCGGCGAGCTCTGTTGGGTGATGTGCTTTTAGGTGATTCCTAAGATTTGTGGTGTTGGCGGTTTTGGCTGGTATTTCTCTTCTACAAATTGGACACACTGCCGTGTCAACATCTTTTGGCTGTCCTTTATCATCGGGGGTAAAAGCAAAAAGTGCCCAGATTGGCGTTGTCGTTTTTGGCTTCGAAACTAAATCCATCTTTGTTAAATAACTGGGCTGCTCTAACTCAAAAGGAAAGAGAAATCAACAGGGCAATATCATTTGAATGTAATGCTCAGCATAATGAATTCAGAGGGAGACCGGTAGAAGTAGAGTGCTGCAGGTATGTCGTTCATGAACGACTGATTCTTTAATATGACTTGGGACTACGAAGTTGTCTCAGAGAGAGATCCGTACATTTTGTTGGCCCCGTGTGCGCGCAAAATCCCATATGTTCTGTACATGAAACAGAAAAAATTAGTTCATCCCTCGAGTCTCGAGCTCTTCCTGTGATGCTAAAATAAACAAAATGACTCAAAATTTTTTTGAGTCTTGAGTCTTCTAATAATGGGCAATAATAATGAACATCTGTAATGACCGCAATTAGACCAATTAATCGCGATTAAACAATTATTTAATAATTGTGACAGATCTATTTGGTGCAATATTCTATGAGTTTGTGTGAGTTTACCACAGGTAACAACTGGCAGTGTATTTGTTAATTGCAGTAAAATAACTCCACATGATGCGTCTTGTTGCTGCTCGTTTTTGCCGCTGAGTCAGATGACAACACGGCAACACACACAGAGTAAGGAGGTGACAACTAGACGCACACCCGTCTACAGTTTAAATGACATGCCCAGCTCTACGTCTCACTCAGTGCAGTAGCAAAGAAGTTTGAGTGTGCATATGTGTGAGAAAAAAATAAAACTAAATAACTGGCTCGCTCAATAGATTTGGATCGTTATTGAACGTCACCACTCTAAAGCCTCATTTGCTTCATCCGTGGGAAAAAAGACGACAATGACGGCAGCCGGCATCATTAGTTGTCTGTCACATAATACACAGAAGAAGCAGCAGACTCAAAGAGCGCAAAGAACAAACTATTCCCAATGGTGATGAATAGTTTTAGTTCAAAATGTACAGACTGGAGCCTTGTGTTAAACTCTGAAACACTTTTTATCCCTTACAGAAGCCTAGAGTTTCATTTAAATTTAAAGAAGAGACTAATGCAAATGCAGAGAAATCAGAAAAAGAGTAGTGAGAATGGCAGGCTGAGCTAAACAAACTCACGTGTCTCTGCTTCAGTGAACAGCCAAACCCCCAGAGCCTCCACAGTCAGTCACATGCTCCCGAGAACACGCCTGGGAACTTCAGCCTGCGAATACAACAACATACCATCATCTCCATTAATTCAATTTGACATAAAATAACTCACTGATATCTACTTACTGTTTTCTTCACCACTGTTGTAGTCTACCAATTCCTGAAAACCACAAAAAGCAATTGCCTTCAGTGTACGCAATGCAGATCTGGAAAAGTTTAGAGAAATACCTTATCAGATAGTGGTTTACACACACTTCATGGAAGAAGGAAAAATAAGCCTTTGCATGAACATTAAGGGCAGTTAACCACATCACTAAATCACTTCTTACTCTGACTTTATATGTGGTCAAACTAGTAAACCACTGTCAATAAGGTTTAGACTGGTTCAGTGCCCAATAGTCAACTTTTGGAGATAATATAGATTGACATTGCTTAGTCATGCTCAATTTCAGGGTAACTTGGATACCTTATTTGTAATATACTATGGGGTAAGGAATAAAATAGAGCAATGGTGCAGTTAGGAAAGTGGATATTGTAGTTTGTAGATGCAAAGAGATCTATCTACAATCTATGTATATGTATATTTCTATATTAGATTGATAATATTTAGGGGGGGGGGGGTAAATGAAAGTAATAACCACAGAGGGACAATATGTGGTGGGAAAAACAGCGATCTGAATGGACAAGAAAAACTTTTCTCAGTTGCATTTTTGCCACAGACACAGCGCACAAACAAAATGTAACTAATTTGCAACATCAACAACTTGCAAAGATCTGCTTGTATCGCAACATTATGGCGTTTCACGCTTTGTCAAACCAATTGACCAATCATTTCCATACAGTTCACAGTATGTGATCACATATTTAGCCAATAAACCTCTTTGCTTTTCAAAATAAGGTAATGCATCTCGTTCTTTCTAAAAATATTGTGAAATTATTTATATACTCCTTTATATACTCCATGAGGTTATCTAAAGGTCTAAGGTGTAAATTCGCATAAAAGCGTGCTTTTACCACAGGACACTGCTTTCATTAAGAAATGTGTCCCTGAAATAACAAGGAATAAACAAAATAAAAGCCAATTCTTGTACTTCCTGGGTAGTTTTTGATCCATTTTAACCCACTCTATGCCCTGAGCTGCTCTGTGTGTAGCAGCATTGGTGTAAAATTTATGGGATAGCTCCGAGATTATCGATGCAGGGCAAAGCGCTAACCCCGCTAAAACAGTCTAAAGAAGTCCACTAATTAGTATTGTTATGCCGTTGCAGAAAAATTACAAAATGGGATAAGTAGAAGTTACATTAGAGATGTACGTCAGCGTTTTGGCTTTAGCTAGCCGCCTTAGCTTAGGCGGTTAGCAAGTTTCACCCAAAGCTACGCACGGCCTGGTGTTACTTCCTACAGAGCCACGAGACCAGTCTGAAGGCTCTTTTCACGCTTTTCCCGCGCAAACAAGCTATCGCCACAGTGACAGTGGCGCCGTGTGAAGTATAAACGCGTGAATGTGTTTCTGTGAGGCTCAGGTACCTGTCAGATCAGCCAAGACTCGTCATTCTGCTGGGTTCAGTCCTTTCAGTGTAAACAGTAGCAGCTCAAGCGGATGTCCTGGAACCAGCTGACTGATCACGTGACACTGGTCTGCTCAGTTGCAGGGGTTTTATCAACAAAGTAAACCAAGGCTGTGGAGCCACGCAGGATTTGGTTAAAACTGAGGTCCTAAAAGAATTCTGCAGAGGATCTGAATGATGGACACTTTGTAAAACATAGGCTCAACTAAACACGGACAGTTTAAGACGTTTTGAGAATATAAACTGGAGAATGAAAGCCAATAAGAAGGTCCAATAAGAAAGTGAAAGAAACAGAAAGAACACACGATCTACATTTAGCATATTTGATGTCAAAGAAAATATTCCTGAATGGACTCTTATACACTGGACAAAAAAACAGCAGTCTGAACTTAAGACCTCAATGCTGTGTACGACTGTGACTGTAATGTCATGGGTATGAAAAGTATGTGCATGTCCCAACTCACAAACAATGAAGGCATCAAAGTGCATCAAAATAACTCCAGGAAAATATAGAAAATATACAATAGGAACAGGCTAGCTATGTTGTTCTGGAGCTTGTGTGTTTGATAAAAAGGGACTCTATTTTGACATAAATACATTCATATTGATGTCATGTTACATTCAATTCAGACAATCATTTCTGTTGTATAGCATTGAAGTAAAAAGATATGTGAAAAGTGATTATGTGTTGTAACGACTGAAAACAGAATGAGCCTCGGGACAGACACAAAGAAGGTTTATTGACCAAAAAAAGTATGGCGTCATTTGGCTCTTTTTATTCTGAGAGCAGACTTACAATATAAATGAGCACAGGGGAAGAACAAGAGAGGGCAAAAACAAAAACCAAGAGCTTAGAAATTATCTTGTAGCGATGAAAGCTGTTATCACAATCCTTTAAATTGTAATTGAGCACACACTTTGAAGCCACATCATTGTTTACTGCTGCTAGCTCTCGATGTAAACTTTGCTGAGCGCTCGCTTCTGCTTCTGTGCACTTTCTCCTTGAACATTCTCCTCGCCCTCAATATATTCTTTCAACTGGATATACGTCATGGATGTAAGGCTTAACTAGATGATTGCTGATACAACAGAATGCTTACTACTGTTATAAGAATTTTTAGTTCAGATTAACCAGAGAGACAACGGAGACGTCGTACAATTTAGAATGAACAATCAGGTTTAATTCTTGCAAGAATGAAACAAAGCACACGCATGTCAAAATGGAACAGGCTGAAGTTTGCTTGGAAAATTAAACAATACATGATTTTATATTATGCAGTAAAGGCTGTACGAGGCGTATTGACAAGTTCCCAAGTGCAGGATTTAGTCTGCGGCAAGTCTATGTTCATGTTTGGATTAGCATGAAGGACATGACATGATCAGGACTGACATGAACTGAAGAGGAGCAACCAGTAATTATTAACTATTGGAAATTATAAATTATATTAACATCTACTAACCATTCCACTGGAGTTTTCCAGGATAATGAGTGATTGGCATCATCATAGATATCTTTGCCGACAAGGAACTTATTTGTGTAAAACAGTCATGTGATTATAGTTTTCTGTGGGAGTTAAAGTCTTGATGTTATCTAGATATACTTCTGACTAATATTTTTTGTATTGGCTAGTTCAAATTATTCTTAATAACTGACAAGTTATTGTGTAAAATAATTATGTCTAATTATGTGCATTACAAACTAAACATCAATACAATATTTCTAAAACACAGTTTATGATATAAATAAGAAACTTCTGCAAAAACAAAAGCAAACTTGTATGAAATATCTTTATTTACATTAAATATCCATGTCCAAACACATGCATGTACAGGTTAATCGGCAACTCTAAAGTGTCCCTAGTGAATGAAAGTGAGCGTGAATGATTGTCTGTCAATGTCTCTGCGACTAACTGGCCACTGTCCAGGGTGTACCCCGCCTCAGGCCCAAAGCTGCTGGGATAGGCTCCAGTCACCCGGGACCCCTAATGGGACTAAGCGGTGGAAAATGAATGAATGAATGAAAATATAAAGTTGTAGTACAAACATCAGAAATCATAAAGTATTCTACAGGGACTCTCACATCAGGAGTCACACTTCTCTTTCATAGCTAACGACGGCGAGAACAGAACAACCTGGTCCAGGTTTGGTTTCAGGGGAAACTCCTCCCTCTAGAGATATAAGCTCAGCTCTCTTACAGTTGATCTCAGAATTGATAAAGTCTCTTGGAATTAGAGACAAAATGTCTTCACCTTGAAAACCTTGAGTCCAGATGATTTTATTTTAACCTTTTCTACAGGAATAATAAAGCACAAGCACTTTTTGAACAAAACTGGTAAAGGTCTATGTGATCAAGACATTTATTAGGGGCCAAGCACCGAAGGTGCGTAGACCCTATTGTATTCGTTAGATTTCTTATTATTATACTTCTGCAATGTAAGTCTATGGCAGCCCATAGAACCGTATGCTAAAAAGTTGTGAAATTTGGTACACTCATAGTGGACAGTGTGAGCTGTCATCCTATCAAATCTGAAGTGTCTACCTTAATCCCTCTAGCGCCACCAACTGTCCAAAGTTGGACTTATGTTTATGTCAATAACTTTTGAACCGTAAGGCCTAGAATTAAAATTCTTTTTTCCTCTGATTCCTTAGCTCAAGCCGATTCGATTGCACCCTATGACGTCATTTTCCGCCATGATAGTTTTTCCGCCATTTTGAATTTTCTAAAAAATGTACTTTTGCGAACTCCTCCTAGGCCGTTTGTCCGATTATCACGAAAATTGAACCAGATCATCTTCAGACTATGCTGACAAAAAGTTATTAAAAGAAAGTTGATTCGTCAAACCGTTTTCGAAAACCACGCAAATAAATTTGACTTAATGCGCATAAAAATGAAAGTCAGGCTATATCTCTGCAATGCTTTAACATATTCTAACCAAACTTAGTACATGTTATTGCAACTAAGATTTGAGGATGCCTGCAGAGTTTTGGCGCAGCGCCTCCTAGTGGTTAGGAGATATGAAAAAGTGAATTATTTGCTTATATCTTCTGAACGCTTTTGCCAAAAATCATAAAACTGGTCTCTTTAGATTCAGTGCGTCATGCCGAGTCCTGCGATACCAAATTTTCCCATATCGGCCATTTTGAGCGTCGGCCATTATGAATATTGTCAAAAAGTGCTATATTTTTTCAACGCATTGCTGCATCATTACGAAACTTGGTATGTGTCTTCGGGACCAAGCCCTGAAGGGACTCAAAAAGTTTTGGGGCAGCGCCACCTTGTGCTCAAAAGTTATAACCCAAATCAATAAATATGCTAATAACTTTTTATTATGTTAACCTATTGTAAAACAAATGGTCTTAATGTGTTCACTGGATCAAGCCGAGAGCACAGATACCAAATATGTCCTATTCGGACAAACGTCCTGTTTGCCATGTTGTTTTTTTCCAAAAACCTACTTTTTCGAACTCCTCCCACACCGTTTGTCCGATTTACACCAAAATTGAACCAGATCTTCTTCAGACTATGATGACAAAAAGTTATTAAAAGAAAGTTGATTCGTCAAACCGTTGTCAAATACTGCGCAAATGAAATCAACTTAGTGCGCACAAAAATAAAAGTTGGGCTATATCTCTGCAATGCTTTAATATATTCTAACCAAACTTAGTAATTGTTATGGCAACCATGACTTGAGTCTGCCTACAGAGTTTGAGGACCTTAGTTGTTTCACACATCAGTGTGGTTACTGCGCTGCCTCTGGATCGGACGTGATAAACCATTCAATCAAAGTGCTAAAGACCGTATTGGTGATTTTCCGGCCATTAAGAATGAAGTCTTATTGAAATGTCTTTAACTGCTTACTGCCGTTGGTCTGATGCTGCCGGCCATCAACACATTGAGTCTGCCTGCAGAGTTTGAGCACTCTAGTTGTTTCACACATCAGTTTGGTTACTGGTCGACCGTGATAAACCATTAAATCAAAGTGCTAAAGACCGGATTGATGATTTTTCGGCCATTTAGACTGAAGTCTTATTGAAATGTCTTTATATGCTTACTGCCGTTGGTCTGATGCTGCCGGCCATCAACACATCAGTTTGGTTACTGCGCTGCCTCTAGGTCGACCGTGATAAACCATTCAATCAAAGTGCTAAAGACCATATTGATGATTTTTGAGCCATTTAGACTGAAGTCTTATTGAAATGTCTTTAACTGCTTACTGCCGTTGGTCTGATGCTGCCGGCCATCAACACATCAGTGTGGTTACTGCGCTGCCTCTGGATCGGACGTGATAAACCATTCAATCAAAGTGCTAAAGACCGTATTGATGATTTTTCAGCCATTTAGACTGAAGTCTTATTGAAATGTCTTTAACTGCTTACTGCCATTGGTCTGATGCTGCCAGCCATCAACACATTGAGTCTGCCTGCAGAGTTTGAGCACTCTAGTTGTTTCACACATCAGTTTGGTTACTGGTCGACCGTGATAAACCATTCAATCAAAGTGCTAAAGACCGTATTGATGATTTTTGAGCCATTTAGACTGAAGTCTTATTGAAATGTCTTTAACTGCTTACTGCCGTTGGTCTGACGCTGCCGGCCATGTCGGCATGAGGTTTAATGCCGGCGTTGTGCTTGGCCCCGTCATTGCTGCTTGCAGCTATATTTTATTTTTATTTTTTTTATTTAGTCATTTAGCAGACGCTTTTATCCAAAGCGACTTACAAGTGAGGAAAACAATGGAAGCAATTTCAACAACACAAGGTAACAAAAAGCATAAGTCCACCAAAAACTAGTCAGTTAAAACCTAGCACAGCATACAAAGCTAAGGATAGGAAAGATTTTTTTTTTTTTTTTTTTTTTTAAGAAGGAATTGATAGAAGGAAGTTAAGAATTTAGTGTTTGTCAGTCAGGTGTTGACAAAAGAGATATGTTTTCAAGCGTTTTTTAAAGATGTCTACAGAATCTGCTGATCTTGTAGCAGCAGGTAGATCATTCCACCAATGTGGAACAGATCCAGAGAAAGTACGTGAGAGGTATTTTTCCCTTTTTGGGATGGTGCAACCAGACGTTGTTCATTAGCAGATCGCAGGGATCTGGTAGGAACATAGGTCTGTATCAGTGAGTGAAGGTATGAAGGGGCGGAGCCAGTGGTGGTCTTGTAGGCCAAGAGCATAGCTTTGAACTTAATACGTGCCTCAACCGGGAGCCAATGTAACCTAATGAGGAGAGGAGTTACGTGCGCTCTCTTCGGTTCTTTAAAGACCACTCTTGCTGCTGCATTCTGGATGAGCTGCAGAGGTTTGGTTGTGCAGGCAGGGAGTCCAGCCAGAAGAGCATTGCAATAATCCAGTTTGGACAAGACAAGAGCCTGAACTAGGATTTGCGTCGAGTGCTCCGATAGGAAAGGTCTAATTTTCCTAATGTTGTAGAGGATGAATCTACAGGACCTGGTGGTGCTGGCAACATGACTTGTGAAGTTTAGTTGATCATCAATTACCACTCCCAGATTTCTGGCAGTGCTGGACGGTGTAATGGTTGATGAGCCTAGTTGAATGGAGAGGTTGTGGTGGGTCTTTGGGTTGGCAGGAATCACTAGCAGTTCTGTTTTTCCAAGGTTCAGCTGCAGGTGATGGTCCTGCATCCAAAGTGAGATGTCACTCAGGCACGCCGAGACACGAGCAGAGACCGTCGGATCATCAGGTTGAAATGACAAGTGGAGTTGAGTGTCATCTGCAGCAGTGATAGGAAAAGCCATGCCTCTGAATGACAGAGCCAAGAGATGTCATGTAAATGGAAAAGAGTAGCGGTCCAAGCACTGAGCCCTGAGGCACCCATGTATTGAGATGTTGGGACTCAGAGACCTCATCTCTCCAGGATACTCTGAATGACCTACCCGAGAGGTAAGACTTGAACCATTGTAACGCCATTCCAGAGACACCCATCGCACTGAGAGAAGACAAGAGGATGTGGTGGTTAACGGTGTCAAAGGCAGCAGACAGATCCAGTAAGATGAGGACAGATGACTTGGATGTTGCCTTTGCCAGTCTCAGGGCTTCGATGACTGAGAGCAGTGCAGTTTCGGTGGAATTTCCGCTCTTGAACCCAGACTGGTTCTGGTCCAGGAGGTTGTTCCGTGTGAGAAAGGAGGAGAGCTGGTTAAACACAACTTGCTCCAGAGCTTTGGCAGTAAAGAGAAGGAGGGAAACCGGTCTGTAGTTTTCTAATAGTGTAGGGTTGAGAGTGGGTTTCTTAAGTAGTGGTGTGATGCGGGCCTCTTTGAAAGCTGTGGGGAATGAACCAGTGGAGAGAGATGAGTTGATGATGTGGGTGAGAGCAGGCACGACAGATGGAGAGATGGCCTGAAGGAGATGTGTGGGGATGGGATCTAGCGGGCAGGTGGTAGGGTGGTTAGAACTAATGACCTTGGAAACGTCCGCTTCAGTTAGAGGAGAAAAAGAAGGGAGCAAACACGTATCAGGGGTGTGAAAGAGTTCAACATTTAGCAGTGCAGTAATATACAGTAATATGTAAAAAAAAAACAAACAACAAAACCACTTGTACATTAGTATCCCACATCGTATTTCATGTTGCCACATTTTATAATGCTGTTAACTGAGAGTTAGATCAAATATGACATGGCTGTCTGGCTTGGTAATGAAGCCATACCACACAAAAGCAAGAAGTACAAACTCTCCTTCCAACATCTGTAGCCTGTATTATTAACTTTAGTCCATACATAACAAGGGAGGCAGTAGCTCAGGGGTAGAGCAGCTGTCCTCCGACCGCCGAGCCGGTGGTTCGATCCCTGCTTGAAACATGCCAAATCATCATAACCTCCCGTTCTCCCCCACAGTTCATACTGAGTGAGTGAGTGAGTGAGTACTAGGTGGAAAAGCATTATATATTTAAAAAACTAATATTTATAAATTTTCTGAATTTTTAACCCCTTAAATGCCAGGTTTACACTGATGTTCTTAGGCCCTCTTCTGCTGGACTACCGCATTGCAACCGCTCCACCAAGATGTGGTCCGGCCCTGGTTCTCCTCCCACCTCCGGCTCTGGCGGGGGCCTAACACAAGGTCTACAGTGGTGCAAAGTTCACCGCTGAACCGTGGACCCAGTGGAGGATACTGCTCCGTTGGCATTAGGGAACCAGGAGCTGCAGGATCTCTCCTGCCTGTCCGTGGATCTCCACCAGCAGTAGAGCCTTTCAGGGTGCTATTACTAGGCCACTGGGAGTACAACGCCTTGGTCTCCAGATCCAGCGCTGACAATGCCCCCTCACTCCGGCCTTTGACTAGCCCACACTCAGACGCTTACCCGGGAAAGGACTGGGTCTTGCTGCTGGTCCTGCTGGAGCTGCTGGGGGTCAATAGACTCCTGGATATCGGTAGATTACACTGCAATGCTGCTAAACTGGGATCTTGCTAATGATGCTTCACCACCCGCTGGCATAACCGGCACCACTCTCTTTCGCATGGTCGCCAGTGTAGCCGGCGTGTCTGTGCTGACCAACTAAAGGAACTCCTGCGTTGTGTTTTATGTAGATTGATGAACTGAGTCACACACAGGGGTTTGCCGTTCAGGAGGTTTTCTGTGTGAAACACAAAAACAATACCTTACAGCAACTCCAGGTCTCACTTTCCCACAAGTCTGCAGGAAAAATAAAGTACCACAGATACATGAGACCACACTTGTTGGCCTGTACTCACATGTTAATGCTAGCTTTCTTCAAAGTGCTGTATTTAGATATAAAACGCTATTTCACACTTAGTTTACCGACAGAAACCATGCCAAGGGCCTTATAAATCATGAACAAAAATGTATACTGTTAAAATTAACTTTCTATCAAATATTTAACACCTAAATCACAAGAGCAAATTCTGCCGCTTACCTCCCCTCTGATTTCCTCATGGCACTGAGAAGAGACCCAGAAAGTAGTGGCACCGCCAAAATAAAAGCCTCTGTCGAAAACAATCCAAAATAAACTTAAACAAACTAATTATCTACAAAGAAAACGTGATTTTGGGGAAATTGACAAACATTAAGACCACATGGGCTCCATCAGGACTGGGTATCTGCGTTGCTATGTAGTTGAACCGCCCAGTGCTGGATGTTGAAGAAGTAGTCTTGCAGGATCTCAATCCACCTGACCAGCTGACCCTCAGGCTCCTTAAAGTTCAGCAACCAGTTAAACATGGTTATTCCGCACAACAAACTGCTGCCAGTACAGATCATGCTTGAAGTGGTGAAGGGCTGTCCAACATGCCCCGGAAATAGGTCTGAATTACTGCCAGCAATGCAAACCAAGCTCCTGCTACGGTCGTTCTGGGATCAGCCAGCCCCGGACCCCATACTACCAGAGCGCCACAAGGGTGAATGCCTTCTCCAGATCCACAAAGCACATGTGGACTAGAGAAGGTATAGAGCTGGTCCAATGTTCCACAACCGGGACGAAAACCACATTGTTTCTCCTGAATCTGAGGTTCGACTATCGGCCGCATTCTCCTCACCATTACCCCAACATAAATGTTTTTTGTGAATATGTTTTGTATTTATATGTATTTTTTCAACTGTCCTGGACACATTCTTACACGGCCTGTCCGTCCTGGGAGTTGATCCCTCCTTCTGTGGTTCTTCCTGAGGTTTCTCTTTTTTCCCCGGTTGGGTTTTTTTGGGAGTTTTTCCTCACCCTGATGGAGGGTCTAAGGACAGGGGATGTTGTCTAGTGCAGTCTGTTAAGCCCTTTGAGGTGGCTGTTGTTGTGATATTGGGCTTTACAAAAATAAATGTCTTGTCTTGTCTACCCCAGCATGGACTTTAAGGGGGGAGGGGAAGCTGAGGAGTGTGATCCCTCTGTAGTTGAAACACACCCTTTCGGTCCCCCTTCTAGAAAAGAGAAACCACCACCCTGGTCTGTCAATCTAGAGGTACTGTTGCTAAACACCACGCAATGTTGCAGAGGCGTGTCAGCCAAGACTCAGGGTGTATCTGATTAACCCCCGGAATCTCATCCACCCCCTTACAACCGAGGAGCTTTCCATCTCCCTCAATGACTTCAGCTTGGGTGATGGACTAGTCCACCTCTGAGCCCTCGGCCTCTGCTTCCTCAGTGGAAGACGTGTTGGCTAGGTTGAGGAGATCCTAGAAGCATTCCTTTCACCGTCCAACAAAGTCCCCACTTGATGTCAGCAGGTTCTCACCTCCACTACAAATAAATAGTGCTGGCAAGGCACTGCCTGCCCGCTGAGGCGCCTGACGGTTTGCCCAGAATTTCTTTCTGACTGATAGTTCTTCTCCATGGCATCACCGAACTCCTCACAGACCTGAGTTTTTGCCTCCACAACCACCCGGACTGTAGCCTGCATGGCCTGCCGATACCCATCAGCTAATCAGGCTCGATAGGTCTCCTTCTTCAGTTTGACAGCATCCCTTACTTCCGTTGTCCACTACCAGGTTTCGGGGTTGCCGCCACAACAGGCACCAGAGACTTTACGGCATCAGCTTCGAGTGGCCGGGGATAGATGAAACAACGACAAAGTCGATCATAGCCCTTTGGCCTAGGGTGTCCTGGTGCCATGTGCACTGGTGGACATCCTTATGCTTGAACATGGTGTTTGTTATGGACAAACTGTGACCATTTTAGTGGTGTAATTTGATTGCTGAGTAATAGTGAGATGGGAGTGGCTTGGCTGCTCTTTGTCATTCGCTGCTGCCTGTGGTACTACTGGTCCTACCTGGCAGCGAGCGAGTGGGGATTGCACCCAGGGTTGGTGTAAGGTCCAATCTCCTGCCAGTGAGTCCTCTGGGCATCTTCGGCTAATTAACCCTTGTGCTTGTGAAATGAAGTTTGAAGCTGCATAATTTTGATATTTTTTTATCAAATGGTGTCAAAATTGGGGCACTTGTTCACTTCTATGGCCTCCATCGACAAATTTAGTTTAAAGTAAAATTCCTAAAATATTTTGGGTTCTATGATTAGCCCTATTTTATTGCAATGCACTGATAGTATTCAGGGCCAGTAGACTTTGTTTGCACCATATTAAAGGCAGATATGAAGCTGCCCTGATGCATGTTCTCCAGTTTCTTGTTTTCCAGCCTGCCTTTAAAGGCCCTACTTGGCCCCACCCTCATTCCCTCCTGTCTCAAATATCTTGGGTTTTATCTTTAGTCTGACTTCAGCCCAACACACAAAATATACATACATGATACAAAATCTTTCCTTTTGGTATTTAGGACTATTTATACTTAATGTAAAAATATGATTATTATTTTATTTTTTGTGAAAAAAGGTCCTATAACAATGAAAATAAATCACTGCATAGATTGGGGAATATTTGGCCAATTGCCAAATGGTATTTGCCCAAATGTTCGATGGGAGTTGTTTTTGAATAAATAAATTTATTTGAATGAGAGCTAAAAATTATGATGGTTGCCCGTTGGGGTCATTTCTGATCCCAGACGTTTTTCATTCATTTCATTGGGACTCAATAATGGATTGAAATGATATTGTATAAATGAGCACCTGCTTCTATTTTAATATATTTTATTAATTTAATTATTGAACATACAAAGCATAATTTCCAAGCCAGTTGGATTAAAAATTTTTTTTTGGTCTTTAGATACATGCAGTACATGTAGTGAAGGAGTGGTTATTGCAGGTGTATGACTTGCATTTTAGAAACATCGTTGTTTTGACATTACTCTGGTGATGGCAACATTTACACCTAAGCCCCTTTGCTGATGGACCTCGAGCTTCTGCAGGGCGTAGGAAAGCTGGTGGGTCAATGTTGACTCCACTGTGGATAGCGGCAGCCCGCCATGGGATCTCGGTCTCTGATGTAGAGCTGGAGCAGATCATTTGAATAGCCATAACCACTGTACAATCACTGCATGTCTGAAGACTGTTCTTATGCTAGTAAGTTTGGTTTGAATATGCAACTGGTTTAAAATTAAGTTTTGTCAATCCATCCCTTCATCTACTTACTTATCCAGGGCCTGGTCACTCTAAGCAGAGACGCCCAGGCTTTCTACTCCCCAGACACTTCCTCCAGCACTATCGAGAGAATACGGAGGCATTCCCAGGCCAGCAGAGAGACCTAGAGAGACAGCGTGTCCCAGGTCTACCCAGGGCCTCCTCCCAGGGTAGACCTGGGACACACTGTCTCTCTATGTAGTGATAGAGAGTGGGAGGAGTTTTTAGCCCATTGAGTTTATTAAGACATTTGTTAAAAATAACAATAATAATATGGGCGATAATATTTTGATTTAAAGCATGTGCTGGCATGTGATTCAACATACAAAACAGTTTTTCATGTACGTAGGTCTTTTTTCATGTACATAGGTCTATTTTCTTGTGATTGTTCTTTTCTCACTGTTCTCTAGCGGAGAGAGCAAACTAAAAAGAAGTCAAATGTGCTGAAATGTGGATCTACAGTAGACTTACTGTAGGTTTAAAATTATTATGCAGATATTATATTTTGAGTAGATAATATAGGATCTGTAGCTTTAAAGTTGTTATAAGAGCAACAAGATGAGGTTTACACTAACAGTTTTCTGATTCAACTTTACAGAGAGACAATAGTTTGTGTTATGAAGGCAAAGCAGAGGAGGGAGGGACATTTGAAAACAGCAAACAAACAGCTACATCCACTGCCCTGTGACCTTTCCACTGTTCACTCTACACTAGCGCGAGTGCACAGCTTTTTGTGAGCACGCATTTCCCTGTTGGACCGTGAGTGTGTCAGTCAGAGCCATGAGAAGCCGTGTGCATCACTTTTTAACTCAGCGACACAGACTGTTTAAATATAGTTTATTAAAAGTTAAGAAGCAAAAAACTTTATAACTGATGGGGTTGGTCTCACCAAACTGAGCGGAAACCCCACAATTAACAGATAAAATCCCACTGTGATTGTGTTACTAGCCACAACTGAGATCCACCCGCATTTGGGGGGTTGGTGGGTGTTAATGTCAATCATTGAAGGCAACACAACGAAACTACAACAGTGAGTCGGCGGCTGGAGGGTTAATGAGGACACTTTTATGGAGAGTTAACTGTAGCTATTTGAGAGGTCAGACAAGTCAAGTTTATCTGTGGAGTGCTTTTAACCAACAGTCTCATTTCAAAGTCTTTCCAACAGCAGACACAAACACCACCCAGAGCAGCGCTGTGTCAACACAGAGCTGCATTCATGTGTCACTGTGGTGCAGCCATAATCATCAGTCTCACACACATGGCATTTCAACTGCCATTATCATCATTATTATAGCTAATATTACTGATGATGATGCTCCTCCTCTTGGCCCCAACTAAAGTATTGTCATGGCAACAGATGACAAAAAAGAGCAGTGCTATTAGATTAGTCTATAAATTTGTGACCAAATGGTTTGTGGAGCATGTGTAATGTGAAATGAGAGCAACATGGGGAACACTGTGTGGTGTAATATTTCTATGTGAAGGGTTTGTTTTTGTGTGCTTAGGTTATTTTTCACTTCTGGGGGGGTTATGTTACTTATCTTAGGATTTATAGTTATGCATGGATGAGAATATGTTATGATAAACATGATAAGGTGGTTGTGCAAACATACACAGGGAAAATTTACTGGACAGGACAGAGAGTCTTTGTCTGGAGAAAACAGGTTTCAAAGGAAGAAGATGCCGATGAGGAGGGGTCCTCAAAGCCCTAACAAAATAGACATAAATGAACTGTCATATGAAAACTGTATAAAAGCTTTGGTCTAATGTATAATCTTCAGTAGAGCAGGTGTGTCTACTCGGGTCATTTATTGTGTTGGTTGTGAACAATAAAGACTCTATGGCATTGAAATGTTGGTGCGTTCATGACTTATTCCATCCGATTGTGCCAAAGACTGAGAGGTCAGTTTTTGCCCACAACAACTGCACTAATAAAAGCAAAAAATAAACGTGATAAACCGTATCATGTAACCTCAGTATGTCACCTACCATATTAAGGGTGCAGTGAGTAAAATGTTGTAGTAACATGAGTGTATTTAATCAAATCAGCAACATATATATATATTATATTAAAATGTGTCAGTAGGTTAGTTATGTATAGGTTTTTAGTGTCTTACGTCATGGTTGTATGTCTCTACTTATGTAGCACCGTGATCCTGTGAGGCACGACATTTCGTTCCCTGTAAGTACCCACATGTAGCGGAATGACAATAAAGCTCAACTTGTTGAGTTTATTTGTCTTGGACACACTCCACTTTTTGTCAGCATCAAATTGCACATGTACAAAAATACTAGGTGCATGCTCAGACCATACACATTCACTGTGAAAGAACCACAGTGAATGTGTTCATTTGCCAAAAGAATTTTTGACTTTTGGGTTACTTTTGGTGTATGCAGACCATAAATGCTGAGTACAACTTACCCTTCCGTCAGCCTCCCTTGCTACATGGCATGTAGATACGACAACAACACTTAGACAAAGCATATTTCATTTTTACTTGAATACAAAACAAATGAAACTTTAAAATAAATACAGCAGAGCCCAAATTGTGTATAATAATTAGTAATAATTAGTAATATGTAATATTTGATCTTCAGTTGGTGATTCATTTATAAAACTATTTGTTTTAAAACTGAGGTGTGCACTAAGTTATATACATGAACCTAATTTAGCCTGAACAATGAATGGACTTTGAATGTGAAATTTCTTTTTACTATAACTTAAACAAAGACAAAAAAAAAAAAAAATGACTTTGACAAGCTTCCTGGTACAGACAGCCTTCAAAACAAAGATGACTCTCTCTGGACTGAGAACAATGACACAGTTCACCAACAGATGATAGTTAAAGAGAAAGCAGTGATGGCAGCTGTGAATGCCTCTGGAGAAAGGCACAACCATCCATCAGAGTAGTTTTATAAATGAGCAGCCTGTCTGGTTTGGAGGAGTCCCTGCTGATAAATAAAACACACTTAGGCGCTTGTCTACATCTGTACACTTTATTCACTAAAGAATAATCTGTGCTCCACTCTGAAGCTAGAGTTTCAAAACCTTTGTTGACTGTAGACAAACTTTCTTGTTTTTAATGAATGAATGTATACACAATATGTGAATGTACGGTTGTGTTCATAAGTTTACAGAATTTTTGGGCCATTTTTTAGAAAATCTAAATGATAACACAAAAAACTTTTTTTTCACTCATAGTTATATGTTGGGTGAAGAAATTTATTGTCAAACAATTGTGTTTACTCTTTTTAAATCATAATGACAACAGAAAATACCCAAATGACCCTGATCAAAAGTTTATATACTCTGGTGATTTTGGTCTGATAACAAGCACACAAAGGACACAACAGATTTGAATGGCTTCTAAAGGTAACCATCCTCACCTGTGATCTGTGTGCTTGTAATCAGTGTGTGTATAAAATGTCAGTGAGTTTCTGGGCTCCTGTCAGACCCTTGCATCTCTCATCCACTTCTGTACTGACATATCTGTATTCTGAGTCATGGGGAAAGCAAAAGAATTGTTAAAGGTAATTGAACTGTATAAAACAGGAAAGGGATATAAAAGATATCTTTAGATATAGATATACTTTTTTGCCACAACTATAAACGTTACATTTGGAGAAGAGTCAACAAGGCCTATGATATAAGGTACACCATTCCTACTGTGACACATGGAGGTGGATTGCTGATGTTTTGGGGATGTGTTATCAATGACTACTGGAGGAATATTTGCACTCATCAGCTCGGAAGCTGCGCATGGGATGTACTTGGAATTTCCAATGTGACAACAATCTAAAGCACAAGGCCAAGTCGACCTGTCATTGGCTACAGCAGCATTAAGTGAAGGTTCTGGACTGGCCTCAGTCTCCTGACCTCAGTATCATTGAGCCTCTCTGGAGAGATCTCAAACGTGCAGTTCATGCAAGACAGCCCAAGGATTTACAGGAACTGGAGGCTTTTTGCCAAAAAGAAAGGGCAGCTTCACCATCTGAGAAAATAAAGAGCCTCATCCACAACTACCACAAAAGACTTCAAGCTGTCATTGAAGTTAAAGGTGGCAATACACGGTATTAAGAACTGGGGTATAAACTTATGATCAGGGTCATTTGGGTAGTTTCTGTTTTCATTAAGATTTAAAAAGAGTAAACACAATTCTTTGACGATAAATGGCTTCACCCAACCACTGAGTGAAATAAAAGTTTTTGTGTTATCATTCATATTCTCTAAAAAATGGCCAAAACAACCATAAATTCTGCTGTATGAGCACAACTGTATGCCTAATGAAACTTGTATTGTAATTCTAAAGCTGCTTCTTGGTCAGGGCACGAAATATATTTTTTCAATCATTAAATTCTGGTTATCCAGGGTAAATAAGGACTAAATAAAAATAAACTTTGTGGGTTCACCAAAGTTTTGATTATTATTGTTTGAAACCACAGCAAACACAGATTTTCTCTCTGACCATTGGATAAAAGTGGACAGTTATTAGACAGACATGTTACTGAGTCTATTCAGATTTATCTGTAAAGAAATGACAACACAAAAAGCAACGTAGTTCCTCAACAACATAAAATATTTTACAACAATTCTATCAGTACACCAACCATAGAAAATATATTAGCAGTACATGCATCAGGGGCAAGCTCATACATTTCTTTTAACAAATAAATTTCAATTTCCAGATGAAGTGCAGCAGAGCCGATGGATTATGCCAGTCTCAGCATTCTTTTATATATCATGAGTTGTAACATAAAATCATTCATTCTACAATGACAAAACATAAGCATGAGACAGAAAAATATCATGCTCAACACATACCGGCATATATCAGTTCACACAATGTTTTAATAAATCACAGAGGGCTCCTGTAGATACAGAAAACATGGCAGTGCCACTTTTGGCAAGGCATTTCTGGCATAAGTAAAACCACTGTCTTTCTGCTTAGTGAAAATGAAACAGTTTTATTATCTCTACAATAAGTCACAGTAGTTTTTTGTCTGAAGTGCATTGGTAACTTCACAGATTCACAGTCTTACTGGATATAAAATGATAATGCTTTCTGTGGGCCTGGAATAAAGACTATTTTAGTTGTTATTGAATCGTTTGAATAGTTTTCCCAGGGTCAACATTTGTGGCTTGACTGCTGTAATGCACAGTATGCGGGCATTAATCAATGCTCTGGTGTCTTGTTTATAAAAGTGTGATATAGATAAAGTTTATTATTATCATTATCTTGCAGTTTATGGAATGAGATACTTTGAGGCCAAGGCAAAACAAATCCAACCGAAAGGACCAAGAGCTGCTATGCACTACAACATCTATACACGGTTAAACTAACACAATGATGTTCAAACTGTGTGAGAGTGAAGGGAAATAAACTTTGAGGGCCAGTAGTGAAGAAATGCCAACCAAAACTAGGCTAAGAAGAACATAAAGCATTGCAAAAATTTTTTTCAATGATTGTTAAAACAATTAAAACCATAAACACTTCAAGTTAACTAAGAGCTGGTCAGTCTGACTGAAATACTTAATCATTTGTTTAATGACTTACAATTTGGAGACACTAATTTTTTTTTTTCTGCAGCTAATTTGGTTATGTTGCCATTGTCAGATATTATTTATATGTAGTAAGTAAACATTTGGGAGAAAATCTAAATTATGCATATCAAATGGATAAAGAATATTGTTCATTTTTAAATAATTGATTTAAATAGTTGCAGGTCTGTCATCTGTGTATGTCTATTTTGTGACTTAGGGCTTTTCATTGTTAATGAACTATGGTTAAGAAAGACTGAGTATTGTGACTCATATGATAATTTTAAGAGACTGCTTAGCTTAACCCTTTTTAAGCAATGTTTAATTTATTTTTTTGCCAAGACAACTACGTTTTACAAACATATTTTTTTCATTCCTTTTCCATGACTTCTCCATGACTATAACCTGGTCAGCTATATTCCAGGATTTTCAGGTCTGGAGGAAACCCTGTCTGCTGTTCTTCCTTCAAAGATGGAACAGTCTGTGTCCCAACATTCATTTCTTTGACTGGACTCCTCAGTTCTTCTTCTCTATATGTTGCTCTCTCTGTGTCATGCCCCCTCTTTTGTGTCTCTGAATGGGAGAGTTCTGAGTCTGTAAACCCACACTGGAGCTCCTCAGGGCTGTTTACTGGCTCCCGTTCTTTTGTCCGGCCACTGTCATGGCTATTAAAGAAGCTGCGGATGGTGTGTTTGGGCAGACCCAGCTGAGCTGACAGTGTGTAGATGGCCTCTTCATCAGGGTTTAGTCCAACGTCTTGGATGAAACTCTGCAGAATTCCCATGGCTTCTGTGGACACTTTTAACTGTTCAGTCTGAAGCTCAAGTTCTGTCTCAACAACACTCTCCACAGTTGATACAGGTCCTTCTTGTTTTCCTTCCCTGACACAGCAATCTTCCTGAACATTCCGTTTTTTTCTGTCCTCACTGACCACACATTCTGGATTCACGTTTCCGTTCCTGTCCTGGCTGTTAGTTTGTCCACCTCCCTCAAACCAGTCCTTACACTCCTCTCTGTCTCTACCCTGGAGTTGTGCTCTCAGGTTTCCCCAGCTCCCCCCAGCGTCGGCCTCTATTAGGGATGCCGTATGTGGTTGTTGAGGGGACAGGTGAGGTCCTGTCTCTAAATGTGAAGGCTGTGGTGGAAGATTCTGGGACAGTGGTGTATTGCGCTGGTACTGAAAAGCAAAAGAAGGAAACTATTAGCAAAAACACAGGTACCGCAGAGAGGTCAGCTTGGCCTGAATTATAAATATATTATCCACTGTTCCACCCTTCATTCATGATAATTATTTCTCATGCTTAAATAGCCTAAATATGATTCAACAGGGACTAGCTCAGTCTGTAGAGTGCATGCCAAATATGCAGGAGACCTGGGTTTGAATCTTACACAGGTCATTTGCGCAATGTTATTCCTCTCTCTCACCTTTCCTCCTAGCTATTGTCTATCAAATGAAGGCAATCCCACAAAATTTATCTTTCTTTATATTTTGTTAGGGAAGGATTTCCTTCATTATCCTTGACATATCCTGACCACCTCATACGCCCTTTGGCTGGATGTACACACCATACTCAGCAGCAGTGTGAGAGCACATTGTCCCAGTGTTAGCCTCCTTTCACTGCCTCACCTACTCACAAGGCTCAGTGGACCTCACAGTGCCCAATTGTAACAGAGTGATTTCTCCTCATACAAAAGAACAACCCCAGATGCAGATGCGGGTAGTAACAAGTTTTTGAGTTTACTCAGTAACCTTTTGAAAAAAATGTACTTCAAGGAGTAGTTTTACTGCACCATACTTTCTAGTAACCTTTTTATTTTTACCATTTATTTTACACATTCTGTGCTCTTCACACGCAGCAGGGATAAAAACATGAAAAATGTCAGAGGCTTTCAGGGTGGAAAGTGAAGGGGATGAACAGCCCTGGCCTCATGAACAAAGCATGTCTGGCTCACACTCAGAGCAAAAGAACAGCTGTACTGTTCAAACATACATGACCTACTGTATGTAGGCTATTAGTTTCAAAAGCATTGTGTTGCGAAAAACTGAGATTTGGAAAAAAAAAATTTAAATACCAGCATGTACGTGTTATTTTATATTTTTTTCTGATTAAATAATTTTGATGAAACAGTTACTCAGTACTTAAGTAAATATTTTTTATTCTTACTTGAGTTTTTTTTTTTGGGGATGACTACATTTTACTTTAAATTTAAATTATTTAGAATTAAAGCTACTCTTACTTGAGTACAATTTTAGGCTACTCTACCTACCTCTGCTCAGATGCTCCTCTCTTATGGAATCAACTCCAGCCCATTAGACTTGGAGATTGGACCTTAACTTGGCCCATCTGAACTCCTGGCTTAACCCAGGTACCCCCCCTGTAGGTTAGGGTTAGGTTGCTAGAAAGTGCTCCAACTGGGAACTTACTACAATTTGGCTGTGCCGTTCTACTGGGGGACTTCAACGCTCACATGGGCAACGACAATGAACCTGTTATTGGACTAGTCACAGTTTGTCCCTAAGAAACCTAGGACAAACTTGGCCGGAGGTTGATGGTTGACTTTGTGGTTGTTTCATCTGAACTTCAAGCGTATGTTGTGGACACTTGGTTGAAGAGAGGGGCTGAGCAAGCTTGGCTGACACGCCTCTGCAACATTGCGTGGCGTTTGGGAACAGTACCTCTAGAAAGGCAGACCAGGGTGGGGGTCTCTTTTTTCAAAAAGGGGGACCGGAGGGTGTGTTCCAACTAAAAGAGATTCTCCTCAGTGCTCACTCACTTCTGATTACTGTATTTCTCTTTCCAGATTTGCTGTCTAATTTGAAACATCACCAGGTTTGTTTTGTGTTGAAATATAACAATCAAATAGTTTCATCACACATAAATGTACAGAGTGAATAAGTCATTCAATATAGATATTGATCAGATATGGTGTTTACATGCAAACAACATAGTGACATATTTCTCCCCTTGCATCATATGGGTATATTAATTGCTTATTATAGGTTTTGCAATATTAAACAGCATTTATCCCTGACACTCCTCTCCTGAAATCAGTAGGTGATGTTTACCTGTACAAACACAAAAACAGAACACTTAAAAACATAATGTCTTGGACACTTAATTCCATGTAAACATAATTACTGTTAAAACAGACCTATTTACACAATCCTCCATTTTAAACACTGAATATGAAATTATAGGTTACGGATGAAAACACTTATGGATCATTGCCTAATGTGGTAATTATCCTTTCCCTGCCTCCTCTGGCATTTAGCTGCCATTAGTCTAATGTTTATTTTTTTCCATTTTCCTTGTAAATTGAGTGATGTCCACCGTTACCATTGGTACATTTACTACAGTTCATAAAAATAATATCCTTATAATTTCTTATGTAGTACTTTCAACTTGGTAATGTTTTCATTAAATGTGTTAATGTCCATTTATGATATGAGACTCACCAGTGTTTTGTCGTTGTTGAACAGCGTGATCCTCTCAGAGCAGTGTCCTGAGGCAGTGCTGCTCTCCTGTTCATAGATGGCGTCTCGTTCTGTCTGGGGCAGGTTAAGGAACTGCCGAATGGTGCACAGGTTTTCCCACAAAGTCCTGTTCTCTAGACTGGGGTCTTCCTTCCAGTGTAGCAGCTCACACAGCCAGCCCTGCAGGAGGAAGAGGAGAGCATTGAGAGCAATAACACAATACACATCTTAAACACAAAACACAATTTTTCTTTTCCTTAATGTAAACAATGCTTTTACTATTTTTTATCATTAATAGTTTCTACAACTGTCCACATAAACACCAGTTTGACAAATGTAAAATGCATGGGACAGATGGAAAACCTATATTGAGAAACACATAAGAGTGGCTCTTTGTTCTCACTAGTTAAATCCATTATATAATATTTTATACGCCTCAACTCTGCACAAACAGTCCTACCTCTATAACTAAAAGTGCTAAATTAACATGTTGCGTTTCTGCAGCCTAAGTAAACTAAATGGAGGACCCTAAATTATTTCACTTCTGTTTTCTCCTTGGATTTTATGTACTCTGTAAAAATTGCTCCATTTTACACATTTATTGAGGCAGTGGAACGTCTCGGGTTACTTGACTGTAACCCTGTTTTCTTAAAAAGCGGGAACGAGATGCTGCGTAGCATTACGCTATGGGAAACATTCTTTGTGTGACTGGTTGTGAAGCACGTGTGTCAAACACGGCAAGAATTGGCTTATAATACCTCTGTTGGCGACGCAGCTCATCAGCGGCAGCTGTGTGATTGAGCGCACCTGAACAGAGGGTATAAGAACACATGACGCGGGAGCGTCTTCAGGTCAACTTTGTCTGAAGAGCGCCCGGACACGCCCAGTGCGGCATTGCAGCACAGCATCTCGTTCCCGCTTTTTAAGGGAACAGTGTTACAGTCAAGTAACCCGAAGTAATCCTGCCGCATCACAAACTTGCTGCAGAGGGACACCTTTTGCTAGAGCTGTTGAAGCTGCAACCCCTCTAGTAGAATGAGCCCTTACACCTATGGGCGAAGTTTGACCGTGCACCTCATAGGCCAGGGCAATGGCATCCCTCACCCAACGTGATATAGTCCGTCTGGTAGCTGCAACCCCCAGCTTGCAGCCCCCGTAGCATATAAACAGCTGTTCGGACTGGCTAGTGCGGTGGACATAAGTCTGGAGGGCACGTACTGGACACAGTAAGTGAAGTCTCTCCTGCTCCGGTGTTGTTAATGGCGGAGGACAGAAGGCTTCAAGAATGACCGGATTTAAGGTTGAGAATGGAACTTTTGGAAGATAGTTAGGGTGAGGATGCAAAATGGCTTTGACCAGCACAGGGGCAAAGTCTAGGCGGGAGGGTGAAACTGACAGAGCCTGCAAATCTCCAACCCTCTTGAGGGTGGTAATGGCCGCCATCTTTAGAGTCAGAAACTTGACAGACGGTGACTCTAGTGGTTCCAAAGGAGTGCTTACTAAGCCCTCAAGCACTATAGCTAGGTCCCAGGAACTCTAGCTCTGGTGTGTGGTCTCAACCGCTTGGCCCCTCGAATGAAGCGGGCAACTAGAGGGTGTCTCACTATTGAGACCCCGTCAATCAGGGTGTGGCAAGGCAAATTAGTGCCCGAGGACAGTTTGTCCTGCAGAAACTCCAATACTGAAACAATCTGGCAGTGGACTGGGTCTGTATGGTGTGTAGCACACCAGGCATCAAAGACACACCATTTGCAGGCATAGGCTCTCCTAGTAGAGGGAGACCTAGCACTCAAAATAGTCTCTACAACAGCGGCTGGGAGCCCGATGTCTCTTAGTTGGTCCCCCTCAGGGGCCAGACGTAAAGGTTCCAGAGCTCGGGCCGGGGATGAAACACTGTCCCTTGTGCCTGAGAAAGGAGATCCCTCCTGGACGGCGAGTCGTCGAGGAGAGATATTAGGTCTGAGAACCACACTCTGGTTGGTCAACGGGGCGCTACTAGTAAGAGGCGCAGTAGCTCAGTGGGTAGAGCAGTCGTCTTTCAACCGGAAGGTAGGCAGTTCGATTCCCACTCTCCCCACAGTTCATAATGTCGTTGTGTCTTGGGCAAGACACTTAACCCACCTTGCCTCCAGTGGCTGTAACACTAGTAATTACTGTAGAACAATGTAAGCCGCTTTGGATAAATGAATAAATGAAATGAAATGAAATGAGGTGGACCTTCGCCAGGACTTCCGGGAGCAGAGCCACCGGGGGAAATGCATAAAGGCGCAGTCTGAGCCACACATGGGCCATTGCGTCCAGGCCCAGGGGAACTGAAGGAGTCAGAGAGAAGTAGAGGGGACATTGTGCTGTCTGCTGTGAAGCAAAGAGGTCCACCTCTGCTTTGTAAAATCTTTCCCAGATTTGGCTCACTACCTTGAGGTGGAGTTTCCACTCCCCATGTGTCACAGCCTGTCTGGACAATAAATCTACTCCCACATTCATGCGCCCGGGGATATAAATCGCCCTGAGGGACAGGAACTTGTCCTGATCCCAAAGAAGCACCTGCTGCGCTAGCTTGTTCAAGCGGCACGAACACAGTCCGCCCTGACGATTTATGTAAGAGATTTATGGTAGCCCCTTAGCTGCTGGAGGAAGAATTTCAGGGCCAGAAATACAGCCTTCATCTCGAGGCAATTGATGTGCCATGCGAGAAGATGGCCTTTCCATCTCCCTTGGGCTGGACGGCCATCTAAGACCGTGCCTCAGCCCATGAGGGATGCATTTGTCGTTAGCATCATGCGACGACAACATGGACCTAGGGTGGGACCCAAAGTGAGAAACTGGGGTCTGAACCACATAGATAGGGTACAAAGCCCTTGGCGCGTAACCCTTAATTGCTTCAGGGGGTTGGCCCTTGGATGAAACCCCCTGGCTCTGAGCCACAGCTGAAACGGTCTCATGTGCAGAAGGCCCAAAGGAATTACCGTGGATGCAGATGCCATTAGACCCAATATTCTTTGAAAGAAGTGCACAGTCACTTCCTGGCCTAGCCTGATAGCTTTCAGGGTAGTTAGAATGGACCCGACACGTGCAGGAGACAGATGTGACTGCATCTCGGTTGAGTCCCAAACAACCCCTAGATATGTTGTCCTCTGGGCGGCCGAGAGAACGCTCTTCTCAGCGTTGAGTCTCAAGCCTAGAGAGTCGAGATGAGCTAGAACGACATCCCAATGTCGAAGCACTAGCTCCTGAGACTGAGCTAATATCAGCCAGTCGTCTATGTAATTCAAAATGCGGATGCCCTGGAGTCGCAAGGGAGCCAAGGCTGCATCCATGCATTTTGTATATGTACGGGGTGACAAGGCCAGGCTGAACGAAAGAACCCGATACTGGTACGCTTCGCCACGGAAAGCGAACATCAGGAACTTTCTGTGCTGTGGCAGGATTTCTATGTGAAAATACGTGTCCTTTAGATCGATGGTGACAAACCAGTTGACTAATCGGATCTGGGACACAATCATTTTTATTGTGAGCATTTTAAATTTTAATGCTTTGAGGTAGCGGTTTAACCCGCGAAGGTCTAAAATTGGGCTCAACCCCCCATCTTTTTTCGGAACTAGAAAATACCGGCTGTAAAATCCGGATTGTTTGTCTCGTGGTGGAACACGTTCTATGTCCCCTTTGTCCAGCAGAACCTGCAGTTCCTGTGTCAATACATGGGCTCGTTCCAGTTTCACGGAAGTGGAGACCACACCGTTGAAATGCGTAGGACGATAGACGAACTTAATTCTGTAGCCTTTGGCCACAGTCGTTATTACCCACGAGGAGATATTTGGCAGTAGCATCCATGCTGCCAGTTTCTTCGAAAGGGGCAGTAGTTTTGGCACGTCGGTTTTTTGGGGGAATGTAAGACACCCACCGTCCTGAACCCAGGCTATAGACGGCCGGACACTTAGAATTGCGCTGGAGACTGCTGCTCCCCAAAACGCCAGTGGTGGCGGAGAAAAAACAGCGGGCTCCTGAGGGTGTCGACATGGAGTCTTTAAACTCTGTTGGATTTTGTTGCGCCCCACCCGGTGGGAGCACACCCCCGCGGCCATGTGCGCACCAATTTCAGGGCCTCTGCTTCTTGGCGGAGATAATATTCCGCAGATCCGTTCTCTTTTGAGCAGCGCGAGAATCCACTCCCCAGTCCTTACGAGGGGGGGCACGATTCGCCACACTCTCCTTCTGGGCAGCCCGCTTTTCTCTGGAAGGCGAGATGGGTGGATCCAGGAGGAAGGCGCGGTCCTTCTCCTTGATGCCCGTGAGGTTAAGCCACAGATGTCTTTCCGTCACAACCGAAGTACACATGGAGCAGCCAATAGCGCGGGCCGTCTGCTTAGTTGCACGGAGAGAGAGGTCTGTGGCCCGGCGTAGCTCAGAAAACGCGTCCTCGTCCAAAGTACCCCCTGTGATCAAATCTTTGAGCAGCTCAGCCTGGTATGCCTGCAAAACTGCCATGGTGTGCAGTGCTGCACCAGCCTGACCCGCCGCCTGGAAAGCCTTCCCTACCAGTGATGACGTGAACCGGCATGGCTTGTTGGGGAGTGTAGGTTTTCTCAGGGAGGACGATGTCCCAGGGCAGAGATAGCCCGCAAGCGTCTCTTCCACCTGAGGCATCGACACATAGCCCCGCACCTGTGTGCCCATGATAGTCGAATAAATCGACGTCGAAGGCACAAAAACACGGGACGAATAGGGCTTATTCCATGAGCGTGCCAGCTCCTCATGGAGGTCCCCGAAGAAGGGGAGAGACCGCCGCTGTGATCCCTCCCCTTGGCCACCTGACAGAAACCTGTCATCCAGTTTAGAGTATTTAGGGGGGCCCTGCTCCTGAGGCCACTCAATATTCAGCCGCGCCACTGCTCTTGTAACCACCTCGAACAGCTCCTCAAAAGCAGAGCGGGAAAGCGCCGAGGCTGCGGTGCCCCCAGAAGCCAGGGATGAGGCTTCATCAATGTGCTCGCGGGAAGCGCCGGAGCGCGCCCGTCCGAGCACAGAGCCGGTGTCTGCCTCATCTGGTGAGAGCGCAAGGGACATAGGACTATCTGATCAGATCAACACGCAAACCCCACGACCGGAGTGGGGAGGCGGCTCGCTCCTTTTTAAAGAAAGCGAGCCGGGCACATAGGATCTTAGCAGGCAAAAGATCACAGTGCTCACACTCCCCAGAAAGTCCGAGAGCCGCGTGTTCTTCCCCCATACACTCAAAACAAAATCCATGCTGATCATCGTCAGCAATGTGCCTCTGGCACGGAGGAACACATTTTTTCATGACCCCAGCCATGATACTTATTTATTTAAATGTACTGTTTTGCTTCAGAAAGGGATTTACTTATTCACTCCTCTTTCTTTTCTTAGTATTATTATTATTTTTCGTGCTGGCACAGAGAGTAGGTTTGCTCACACTTCACACAATGCAATCTGAAGACAAAGAAACCTGAAGACGCTCCCGCGTCATGTGTTCTTATACCCTCTGTTCAGGTGCGCGCAATCACGCAGCTGCCGCTGATGAGCTCAAGAAAAGTCAATTTCTTTTGTTGTGATCATGTATTCCGCCTCACACCCAAACCAGCTAGGACTGACAAACTGTAGCAGGAAAAGAGGTAGAAAATTAATAAATATTAGGGCTGTCAATGTTTTTAATGCAAATTAATCACATCACCTAGGCTTGTCCTATCTAAAGTCAACTCGTAAATTATAGTTACTGGTTGTAACCAGCCCTCTGAGACAGATTTAAGCACTCACCGCACAAATCATGCCAACGTCCTGGCACAACCTCAGGGGCTATATAACCCCTTGTCCAATGCACTTCTTTCTTCAAACCAGCTCGAAAAAGGGAAGCAGTCCAGCTGGGCCTGAGAGTAGTTGGGCTAGTCACACACTTGTATTTCTGTAGTTACATTAGGTAACTATAGTTTCTATTTCGTGTGTACTTCTAGTGCCCTTGCCAGTGGTTACCTATGGAGGCGAAGGCCGTAGGAGATCAATGCACACCCAGCTGGACAGGCTCACAAAAAATTGGCAAACAATCGGGAACAAAACCTCGGGAGCAATGCGGGCCTAACCAAGCTGTGCCCAGGACTGCCTCTCCCAAGAGCATCCTGACACCAAAACCCTAGTATCTACGGTTGGTGGACAGACCGCCTCTCCCAAGAGTATCCATCTTGCCCGCTGAACCTGTGACCGCTGAGCCAGAGGTGGAGGATAGTGCCAACAGGTCTTGAAGGAGAGGGCGGGCTTCACCCTTCTCAACCAGAGGGTGCCGAGTGCTGTCCCCACACCAAGCAGCAAAAAGGCACCAGTGGATGCTGTACACCCTGGGAGTGGATGAAGCCCTAGCAAAGTGGATGTTGGACACCACAGCAGGCGTAAGCCCTATACTTGTCAGCCTCCAAACTAGGAGCCCTATGGAAATGCAAAAAGAAAGGCCAAGAAAGGAGTATCCTGGCCTGCCGCAGTGTGTTGGGCCGGTAGGGGAGGGGCAATGGGTCTGTCACCGCCATCTGCACCAAGTCCCGGGCCGTGGCCCCTCCCCAACCAGCCCGACACACTGCTGCTGTGGCCGGGGGTGGCCTTTTCTGGTACAAAGCCACCACCCTGATGTGTGCATTCTCAAATCAGCGCCATTTCTGGCGCAAGACCCTGGGCGCCAAGCCCAACTTGTCACATAGAGGGCCACGGAACATTTTGTCCGCTCCCGCGTTGAGTGTCCTGGGGGAGGCCAGATGTGTGTCCACCCACAGTAGGAGCTCTGCCGCCCTCCTGACAATCACATGTTCTCCTTCCAAGCTCCATCCGGTGAGCGAAGTGCCCATGAACACCACCACTCTGGGAGTGCGCTTGAGCTGCGTCCCGTTCCCAGCTGAAGACGGTCTGGGGTGAGCCAGAACACCACGTCCTGTAGCCAAGCCGGTTGAATAAATCGGTCCGCTGTCAAACCTGAGGGACCTCCTTTGCCTCAGCAGGGCGGAGAGACGTAAACGTAGGCCTCTGCCAGGTTGATTGATTTTATCCAATCTCCCCGGCGGCCACTCTCCAGGATGTGCCTGACCATTAGCACATAGATTCCCTGTTGGCCACTGCGTCCTGTGGGGGCCCATCTCTGCCTCCACCTGATCTTCCTTCAAAATTGCCCCGCAGTGCAAGAACAAACCAGTCGTCTAATCAGGTCAAAATCCTGAGACCCCTAAGACGAAGCAGCTTCGGGGCCACCTCCACAAATTTGGAGAAAGTGCATGGGGCAAGGGAGTAGCTGAACGGGAGACGGTCGGACTGAAAGCACCGGTCCCCAATGTCAAACCAGGAGTAGGGGGAATAAAGGCCCCTCTCCGCCACCACCTGGTACAGCTCCAAAAATGCATCGTGGTGCTGGAGCGCTGCTGCAACAAAGTTAAACTAAAACAACAGCAAAGCTTACCAACACCAAAGGGATAACTACAGACTGCAGACCTGTTAATATTGTTGGCTGATATAGGACAGAGCTTATGAGTGGGACTATTATAACAAGGAGGAAGGGAGAACATGGAGGAAGTAACTTTTATTGCTCTTACTGGAGACCACTGGACATCAGTAATAGAAATGACAACTGTGCCAACACCGCGGTGGTGGGTTGCAACCGGAGGTGTCCAGCACTTACAGTAGCGCTCTAAGACAAAAATAAAATACAAAGTTTTGTAGTAGATCATTTTGATAATTATAACAATTGCAACAGCAGTGGGTATTAATAGCCTACTATTTTGCTAATCAATATTACTTTGGATCATAAGACTTTATATTATTTTTAAAACTACGCAGCATACACGCAAACTTTATGTTTTCTTTTCTTTTTTACTATAAAGAAATATTACTATCAAACCTACACCTAAAGGCCTGTTCACACCGGGACGAATTTTGCGCGCGGTATTCGCCGACGTTTAACGCCTTGTGACTAAACAATGGGCACCAATGTGAGTGTGCACACCGACGCGAAAAACGCACGTGTAAAAGCATCAGTTTTTCAAAAAAAATATGCCTCGGGTTTGTTTTTTGGGTTTGATGCGCCGCGTCAAAAACTATAAGACCAATGAGATTAGCGCTTTTGCTCACGTGCCTGGAGCTTCTGAAGTTACAGTAAAACACAACTTGGGGGCGCTCAAACACAAAACGGTCTTGCCGAGCACACATACTTAACGGCGAAGAAGATATATGCCAAGTAGCGTCTACACTGCCGGGAAGAAATAAGACGAAGAAGATGCAAGGCAATGTGAATTTAGAGCTGCTGGTCTCGTTGGTGTCGGAACACAAATAACTTATGACAGACGCGACATTGATTACAAAAATTACTTGCTCTCTTCTTCTGAGTGAAAAGCGAGTGTCAGAAGCGTACAGTTGCGCAGCGCCACCTTGTGTACCGTGGTATTTCTGTTTTACATTAAGCACCATCTAATGTCAGGGAATGAATTTGCATGTTCACTCGACTCATCGTCAGCGAAAATCGCTTGGGTGTGAACACAAAAAACGCGTTGAAAAACGCTTGTGAATACTGCGCGTCGATATTTGTCCCGGTGTGTATGGGCCTTAAGCCTGTAAATGTAGGCTACCTTAATTCAGAGAGGTAGCGCGCTGGAGGAAGAGTTACGACAGTCCGCTGGAGAGTTTAGTACTCACAGCAGACTTGGAAAAACAAATCATACACTTTTAGAATATGTGACACAAAAAGGTCAAATGGATAATATTCCTCCAGACATAGGAGCTTCTCAGCAGGTGAACGTGAAGTCTCAGTTGAATGGACTTTTGTGACACAATGTTGAACTGTGGCCACACTCCACTGGCTCTTTGTGCAGTAGCCTACTGCTGGACATTGCTCGTCTATAAATTCATCCTTAATTTTCAGTTTATTGTTGATTATTCAGGTCCTGAATCCTCAACAGACCCAGCAGCTTCACTGGGATCCATTGAGTTAAATACTAATTAAAAACTAATTAAAAAGCTAATAAACTGCATCAATGTCTGGTAAATATGACAAATTTGTTTGTAACTTAAACACTGAACACAAGCCACACAAATAAACACAAATAGACCAAAAATCTTTTAACACCTTTCAAAGGATAAAAGTCACAAATTGTAAGTATTCAACAGAAATATTAAACGTTTCGGAATTTGAGATATGCTCTGTTTGTGTGCATTTGATGATGCACTTATGTCCAACTGTAAATTCAATTGATTTTGTACTTTAAACAATTATACTTTCGGTAAAGGACCAACCACTGTGACACCGCCCACACCACCGTGATACTGCCAATAGTTGGTCCTTTACCACCATGGTGGTAAAAAAAAGCCACCATCACAGCCCTAGTAAGTATTTCTGATTAATCCTAATTAATTGTGTTAATCACAGCTCATGAGAGTAATTAACCCCATTAAAATTCATCAATTGACAGCACTTATAAATATATAGGCTAATTTTCAGATTATGGGTCCACGTGGCAGAGAAGTTAGCAATAAGGTTGGGAGTTCAAAACCTGACCGACTCAAAAAACAATCGCGGCCGACTCTGGTCTTTCTGTAAGGAGTCTGCATGTCCTCCACGTGTTACCGTGGGTTCTCTCCGGGTACTCCAGCTTCCTCCCACCGTCCAAACACATGCATGTACAGGTCAACTGGCAAATCTTAAGTGTCCCTAGTGAATGAATGTGAGAGTGAATGGTTGTCTGTCACTGTCTGTCTCTAAATGTCAGCCCTGCGACTAAATGGCCACTGTCCAGGGTGTACCCCGCCTCAGGCCCAAGGCTGCTGGGATAGACTCCAGTCACCCGCGACCCCTAACGGGACAAAGCGGTAGAAAATAAATGAATGAATGTATTTTCAGATTATAGTGATCACACATCACAGGAGATAGATATACGTTTATTAGTTTAATATAATATATTTAATATATATATATATATATATATATATATATATATATATATATATATATATAAGTTTAATAGAATATTCATTATTGATTATTGTGTTCAGATAAGACTGTGTTTCTTTCTAGATGGTATCTTATCTGCAAAAGAAGGTTTTAAATATAAAATTTTTACTTTTAATTTTTTAAAGATCAGATTCATATCTGAATTTATTATGGTGATCAAACTGAGTTAGAGTGTTGGACCTGAATAAATATTGTATACCTATAACCCAATACTATCTGAGAATGACATGGCAATATTCCTATTGCCATGTCTAGAATAAAATGTTAAAAAACTTAGAAGAGCAGCATAAAACCAAGCTAGTTTCTAATTCATGGAGTGGAACATTATTATGAGTGCATACACACACTCCTGGCTGTGTCCCAACAGCAGCTCACAATGCCATCCAGATGCACAGTGCTGATAGAACAGACACATCCAAACTGCTGCTCTCAGCCAAACAGCCGCCAAATACAGAGAGAAACCCGGGCTGAGAGCTGAGGAGAGGAAGGAGGGAAAGATGGAGGCCAGCAAAAGAGAGAGAAAACCACCTCAGGGGGTTTGGACCACCTGTCTGTACTGGCATGACCGCAGGCTGACCTCCAAACAGCCGTGTTCCACATTGGGACAGCAAGAAGGGGATATCAAAGACTTCATGAGGAAAGACATCACTGAGACATATCTGTTATAGTCATCGTCAGTTATAGGTGCAGTGGACTTTTTATCTCAACAACCAATATGAGGAGGGCAAAGCTGTTGTTTTCACATCTTCACATCTTTCAACATCACTGTCACAAAAACACAATCTGAAACTGAAAACCACCAGAGATGGGTAGAGTAGAAAGTGTCCATCCAAACATGCTTTGTTCATGAGGCCAGGGCTGTTCATCCTCTTCACTTTCAACACTAAAGACAGTAGCCTCTGACATTTTCCATGTTTTTATTCCTGTTACGTGTGAAGAGTTTGGATGCTATAGAGTTCTATGCTGCCACAATTTGTGTTGGTCAAGTGACTGCAGGGCTACTTCTGATTGGTGAAACACAGTCATGTGGTAGATTTACTGGCAGCATCTCTTTGCAAAAATAAACCATAGTAAAATAATTGGTAAAAAAAAATAAAAATTTAAATACCCTGTTGAGTGTAGCCAAATATAACTGAGTAAGAGTAGCATTACTTCTCCACAAATCTACTCAAGTAAAAGTAAAAAGTATTGTGTAGTAAAACTACCCACTTTTGCTAACCACACCTGTCTTTGTTTGTTGTTCATGTGCCACATATAAATATAAATACTGATGTAAAATGATACAAATAATAACTAGTCCAAGATGTCCTCATTAATAATCACTATGAAGTAACATTCAGGCTTCAGTTGGTGAGTGTCCTCATTTATACACTTCTAAAATAAGTACTTAATCTAAGGGGGAGTTCCCTTATCAAAGCAAAAATCAGAACTGTTTGGAGAGTCTTATAGCTGTTAGCGTAAAGGACATCCTGAAGTGCCTTATTTAAATTCTCAGCTAAATTAACTTGTGTCTAAATGCAAGTGGCAAATAATCAATTTTACTCTGGATTATGTTGTTAGAAATAATAAGTAAGTAATGTTAGAAAACAAAGACATTTAATGTACATTTTCTGTGTTGGTGATGCGCAAAGATGTTTTCACATTTACATTTAAAAGCATGTGGGGCAAACAATTCGGTCTTATATGTCTGGATTTTTCACATATGTGATCCTAAAACTATTCACTCTTTTCTTACATATGTAGTATTACATGTCTGGATTTAGAATAGTATCCTTCCACAACGATTGTGGATCTTCACCTGTCTGGAGTCTGTCATGACCTGAAGCCAGTGTTACACACAGAGAGCAAGACTCGCTCCTGAGGGTCTGATAAGCCCCTCGCCCCCAGCACTCACTGGTTTCAGATGGTCCTTAGGCCCTGTCCCAATACCCATACTACGCCCTGTGCTCTTCCACGATGGGTGTGCTTGGTGGAAGAGCACTTTGATGTAAGTCTGCACGAAACCAAGTGTGCAGAATTAGCAGATTTGGGACGATAATTTTTATGTCATCAACATGCTGTGAGGTTTGTGTTCTCCCCTCCCTTTTCTTTGTTTCCTTTTTTTTCTTGTTTCAGCAGTGCATGTGTGTGGCGTGGCAGGTTTTCTCATAATTGCAACTGCAAAATGACGGCACTGATCACACTAATATTATTGAAAATTATGATAAGTCTACAGCATAGAATCATTTCCCGAAGGAAAAGGCAGAGAAACCAAAGAAGACTTTTATTCCAGTACTTTTTTTTTATGTTTAAATAATGCAGATTTGATTTGACATTTGAAGTTTCAGTATTGGTTAAAATGTGGCAGGATGTTTCATTAAAACTGATAATCTGTTATTAAAATGCCCCATCACATTTTAAATACATAAAAAATGTATAAGCAAAATCTGAATAAAATTAGCTTATTAGTTAGTAACTTATTTAAAATGGATACATATTTAGTACTTAGGAACACTTGAAAATAATTTTTTCTCCATTTCGCTCATTTTGTTGTAGTCAATTGGGCTAGATTTCCACCTTTTTGGTTGAAATGGCACAAAAACAGAGGTATTGTGGGTAATACCCTTCAGCGAAGTCCGCTTCTATGCGTGCTTACTGAGAATGTGCTTCAGGGACACAAAAGGGGCAGGGCGTCGAACCACTCTGGCGAATTGTAACACCCTACGCACTCAAACCGATCAGCGAGAACGTGCAAGGGGTGAGGGACACGAGGGCATAAGTGCGGGAATTAGGACAGAGCAGATCCCTCGTGGAAGTGAGTAGGGCAAGGGTGTAGGGAGTTGATTTGGAAAGGCCCTAGGTCTTCCTAAAGTCTCCCACCAATTCTTTAGCGTTAGGAAGTACATTTTACAAAGGTCTGTGTCTGTACTCATCTTCGTCATTATTATTGATAAATCTATGATTGGAAGATAATCAGGTTTGGATGGCATCTTCTAAAAAAAACAAACAGTAGTTAGAAAAAAAGTAAAACAAAAAGAAGAGGTGGAGAATTGTGGTGTTGAGGAGTAACACTGAGCCGTGCTCCAGAGAAGAGAAAATAAGCGTGCTAAAATCTCCCCGTTCCACAGAAGGAAATTATCCTCAAAACAAAAGGCAATAACAAGCTTATGGTCTGCCATTAAAATGGGAACAATAAACACACATCTCGCTGCAGTGGATCTACAGTGTGAGTCTGTGCATGTGTTTGTACAGCCACTATTAGAGCCATCATTTAGTACACAATAGCAGCCGATGCACTGATGATAGTGCTCAGCCAAGTACAGCTGCTTGCTGATTATCTAGGCTTCCACACAAGACCTGCAAAAACTCAGGAGATAGATAACCCAGCAACACAACATATATATATATATGCACCATACTCAGAATGCATGCATGTAAATAGTTATTAAAAAGCCTCTTACTGCTAATAGGAAAGCAAGAGCATAAATCCTGCAGCTATAATTCACAACAGCTTATGACAATATTCCTCATTCGGACTGACTCGGTGTTCAAATGCTAAGTGTTTAGCCTTTGTGCAACGTGTGAACATATCCGGGACACTGGTAATGACCTCTGGTACTAGAGGTGTGGACTTTGACTTACATGACTGGTCTCGAGGCTGACATTAGACGCGACTTGGGAAAATGTAAAAACACTTCGACTTGGACTTTAACACCAATGACTCGAGGCTTCACTTGGAATGACTTGGAGCTTTTTGACTTGAAAAGACTTGATGCTTCTCCCCAAAGTTTAAAAGAATGTTATCAGGTTAACGGGTGGGGCACATTCACCTGCCCCGGTATATTCCACCTAATGTAGGCTAACGGTAGCGACACATCACAGTCCAACAGTTCTCTAAATCTGGGCTCGATATCTAAGGCTCTCTTCAAGACCCGTATGTGCAACTCATAAAACCTAATTTTAGAACTGAAATTGAATTGTAAAACTGAAACTGAAGGTATTGGAGAAAAGAATTTTCAACTCAGGAAAAGCAGTTCCAAAGCAAATTAATTCAATTTCAAAATATTAATTAAGTTTCAATTTACTGCAATTTATTTACAAACACTTTATTTACACTTTTTAAATTGAGTTTTTAAAAAGCATTCATTCAACTTGAGCAATTCAGATTCAGTTTGAGCACTTGATATTCAGTTTCAGTTTCTGGTGGCACAAATATCAGCCCATAGAATTCGCTCAGAGAATCTTTCTGTGTTTATAGGGTTAAATGCTGTTTTGATAATAGCCTTCACAATCTAATACAGGTATAAAATCTGTCTGTATGTGTAACTTAATTTGACAGATTATGGAGAGTTAGGCCACGCAAAAAAAATGTAAATCATTGCACCAATGAATACAAATTTACAAATACACCAGCTGTGTAATTTTAACATAATATTAGTGTTAAAAAGAACTTGAAACTCAAAGTATGGGACTTTGGACTTGACTTGGACTTGTGAGCACTGACTTGAGAACAAAGTCTTGGTCCCATCTGTATGGGACACTCATGATGACCTCTGTGGAGGTGGGTATGAGACCTGGTTCTCATTGAATCACCGCCGACATCAGTGACAAAGTGTTTTTAGCTAAAGCTCCTCTCAAAGTAACAGCACACAGTTGTGGTAAATACTCAGTACAGTATTAACAGTAACTAAGTATAAATTACGGTGTGTCAGTGAGAAAGCTGTTAGGGCTGGATTTATTTTTCAGATTCAGATTCTGTGACAGCTCTGCTCACAGAATCACGGAGTGCGGAGAGCAAAAACAAACCAGTTCATGTCAATGTATCACTTCCTGTAATTATTTCAAAATAAAAGCCATCTCATTTTAGAGCTGCAGCAAGCTTTTTATTTTGGCAGAATCAGAAAAGGACAGACTGATCACCACCTGGTGACACCAGTTGACAGCTCCGCCCCTCTCTTCACCCGAGCGTCCAAGACATATGGTCGGAGGTCAGATGAAACAACTATAAAGTCGATCATCGATCTCTGGCCTAGGGTGTCCTGGTGCCACGTGCACTGATGGACACCCTTATGCCTGAACATGGTGTTTGTTATGGACAAACTGTGACTAGCACATAAGTCCAATAACAGAACACCGCTCGGGTTCAGATCCGGGGGGCCGTTCCTCCCAATCACGCCCCTCCAGGTGTCACTGTCGCTGCCCACGTGAGCGTTGAAGTCCCCCAGTAGAACAACAAAGTCCCCTCTTTGTCTGGCCCCTCACCCAGGACCTGTCTGCCTTGGGAGATCCAACCAGGGGCATATAGCCCCCAACAACATAGCTCCTAGGACCATTTGGGCACTCAAACCTCCACCACGATTAGGTGGCGGTTCCAGGAGGGTCTTTTGGAGTAGATGAACCCTGACTGTACAAGTGGCATAAACAGAATACACTTACACTTTCATTTAGCAGACGCTTTTATCCAAAGCGACTTACATTGTTCTACAGTAATTACCAGTGTTACAGCCACTGGAGGCAAGGTGGGTTAAGTGTTTTGACATTAATAACTTCTCTTACAATGAGTCACTTTATCATGACAAAATCTGAATTGCAAACAAACAACATGTAACTAGAGTCTTACTAGAACAAATCTGATAATATGTCTGTATCGTGTGACATGCTTTTACTTCTGTGCAGTGAACAGTGATGGTGTACCTGGCTTTTGGAGGCCGCCACTTTCGCAAACAAAGCCTGGGACACTTTGGCTCTCTTCATCTCGTGCTGAATCTCCTCGTAGATGGAAGAGGTGACACTGAGAAGACAACTGTCCGCCCTCAACATCCGATCCCCGGTAACTGGAGACAGTCGCGCCTACACAGAAACGCACAACTATTATTTAATATTATCAGTACAAGTAAAACGCCTTCCAATAAAAGTATGCAGTCAACATTGTTATTAGGGCAGCTGAAAGTTCTCTATTTACACAGAGAGCAATTAGATACAAAAGATAATAGGGACAACAGAATGGAGATAAGAAAAATAAGTCTAAAGGGTAACATATCACTCCTGCTACATTCTGGTGAATCAGGCCTGTCTGGGTTTAGACTGACAATCCTTAAACACTGTCTCTATTTTTTTGGTTGTTTGTTAAAAAGTGTGTAGAAAGATTTACACAACAAACACTTTACCCTATTTCTATAATATAATCCTTCACCCAATTTGAAGTGTCCAATTTTAATAATATTGAATCAAATTGCATGGTCTAATTTTCAGTTATCATAAGATAGGTGTACACCAATCAGGGCAGCCTTTGGGAAAACCAGGTAAAGGGCAAATTTTTTCTGAATCTCATAAAGCTCCATGCCTAGCCTTGTTCATTTAGCTCTTTGTTGCATTTTTAGAAGCAGCAGTTCTCAAACTGTGGTACGAGGAACACTGGTGGTACTGCTTTCTTGAGTGGATCTCAGGGAGTCTTTGAGATTTTTCTTTCTTTTTAGACTGAAATTTTGACCTCAGTTTTCGGCTAAGCATTGGTCAAGACACAATTACGTCATTTGAAATTCCGCTAGAATCCCAAATTTTTTTCCAGCATCTAGCCTTTAAACTCCCAGTTGGAGTGTTTGCTCTCTGTCTCGCGTAGTTTTCTCTGCTCATCTCATAAAAATGTCATCCAAGGTTAATAAAGCTGCTGTACGAGGGGCAGAAAAAGACACTAATTAAGAGGGTAGACACTGAAATTCAAGATATAATCAGGGAAAAAAAATGTTTTTAGGCCATAATCTTAAGCATAAAGTTAAGGTTGAATCCTGGACTTTTAAATGACACTAACCTATTCATGCCTGCTTAGCCTGACTAGTGCAGATCCACACTGACCTGGTTGGACCTGGGCGGAGTGTTGTTGCTGCTGACTGTTACGCCTGTCAGACTTCGTTCCTTCTCCTCCTGGTAGATGCGCTCCCTCTCGGCCTCGGGGAGCTGCAGGAAACTGTGCATGGCCCGCAGGTTGACCATCAGAGACTGGGATGCATGTTTAGGGTCCTCCTCTTTGCGCAGGATCTCTGATAGAAGACCCTGAGAAATACGTGTGCTGCTGTAAAATGTTTATTATGTAGCTGTGGTTCATTCTTTTTTTTGCAAATAAATACATGAATAAATAAGTCCAACTATACTGATCAACATGGATCACTCTCTACATGCTGTCTGGATTCAGATTATACTTAAAAACTTGGACCAGCCTCAGCCTACTTTGATCCACTGCTGAATGTTATATTAATAAATTCATAGATTTTCTTCAGCTTATTCTGACATGAGCCTATGAGCCTATGGCAGCTGCTTTGGGTGTGAGGCAGGATACTGTCTGGAGGATTGCAACTTAATCGCAGTGCTAACACTTAGAGACACTCACATTCACCCACATGTTTAAGATTTACGATGGGTGTGAGCGAGACATGTTTTGAACGAGGGGTGGGAAAAATAATAGTTTTTTGATGTATCACAGAATAGTCTTTAGAACTATTCTGAATTGATTCAGAAAAGCAATTAATCTAAAATAAAAAAAAAAATCATTGTTAAAGTTTACCCAATACAACGGGAGGTATGTGTCCTGGCAGTGCAAGGAGAGACATGTCCGTTGGTTTACATCTGAGCTGCACATAATGGTGGCAAGCATTTCATTAAAAGCTACTGTCTTAAAACATTTTGGATATTTACAAAGCGGAACTTAGAGAAAAACAGGATTTGAACAAAAGAAAGAGTGTTTGCAAGGTGTGTCACATAAAAGTTAAATAAATTTGTCAAAATACAAAGATGTTGATACTAAATATTTCCTCTTACGGTACCGACTGGATCCGGTATCATACTAAGAAAAGCACCCCTGCTCAGATGCATACACTGCTGTTGAACATATGAGTTTGTAGCCCTGTCAAAGTGTATTAACTGTGTTCATTTTAATCTTTAGACTTCCTTCAAATAGACTACAACTAACCACTACTTTCCCTGAGCTCAGACAGTTTGTCATGTATTAACTGCTGTTGATATATGTATATGGGCTTTTATTTTACTGTTATGTCCCAGTCCACAAGGACTGATGCACAAACGCAATTCAGCTCTCAGACAGTCCCTCTGATTAAGGTTGAAACCTCTATACTGAAATACTTGATCCAGTATCTTTTGTTTACTGCCAAACGACAGTCTACTCTGTTAATTGAGGACAAAAAAACAAAACAAAAAAACAATGTTATTCTGTAATAGATAATCTATCACAGTACAGAAGGACATTTCTAGTCATTGATAACTACAGAACTGCCTGCTCTCAGAAAAGTCCCTCAACACTAGATGCAAATGATAGATCCCTTTGTGGAAGAATTATGATGCTGGCACAGAAGGTATGGAAACAAACAGGAATTCTTATTCAAATCAGGGATCATTGTGAGACCCGCCCAGCAAACCCTCTCCTCCAAACGGGTATGGGGGAGTGGGGGGTCTTAACGTGAAAGCTAAATGACAAATGCGGCTCTCACTTCTGGTTGGCAAGTTGGCATCATGCCCAACTTGTACGGCTGGCACTAGAGCACCTTGGACTCGGTAATGGGGGAAACATGGGGGTGGATAATAACCAGTGCAGCTTATTGTGATGAAAATGATAATAGCTGTAATAATAATATTAACAGTGGGCCCGGCCGGTCCTCTGAGCACCATTTCTGAGAGTGTAGCAGCGAATGGAAGATGATGGAAACTGGCTGTGGTGCATTTGAGTGCTACAGGCGATGGCAGAGGGAGATGTAAAATGAGTGAAACCAGCAGAGAACAGAATGAGAAACAACTCACAGACGCATACAGACATTCAGTCTAACAGACAAAGGCAGGCTGAGATCATGGAGGGACTGCCACAATGAAAGGTGATGGAGATGGAGCCATGTGAGAAGAAGACAGCAGTTCTCTGAGGGGATGTGATGTGATTAGTTGGCCAAGCAGCTGCTTTGGCACTGGCACCAACGTTGTGCTGCAGCGAGCTGGCACCAACACACACATATAAACATGCACCGAGGGAGGGGCGACTGCGGCAGAGGCCATGCCAGTGTGCCAACCTTCACATACACACTACACACCCCACCAGAAGACACTTTCAAGAGTTTCAAATGGGGGTGTTTTGTTGTGACTTTTAAAGCAATTAGGAGTTGGAATATTGGCCAATTAAAAGCTGTTGGGTTTGGAACTCTGTGATAATAATGGCCTCTGTGATCAGAAATCTCATTGTTGAATATTGATATGGCAAAGAAGAACTACCCGTCAGGTAGTAAGTTGGGTCTATAGTGTACAGATCATAGTCATTTGTAAATAGTAACAATTAAACTTGACTTTACTTTGACATTTTTTTGTGAAAAGAGACCAAAACAACTGAAAATATGAATAAAATAAAAATAGAATGAAGTTGTGGCAATTATGTCTTTTGTGTGCCACAGAACAAATCCAGCAGTTTAAGCATTTTTGGGATATGGATTTTGTAAATGTTGGTATATATTCCAAAATACCATAAAGTGATTATTTCAACATAAAACATATTGTAGTGTTAACGGAAGTGGAGGGTGTTGGGGCCCCCATCATTTCCTTATGAGTGTAAATAATGTATTGTACTGATTACCTTATTTATTATTTAGTTATTTATTTATTAAAATATTCTATTTGGCAAATATTTCATTTTTTGTACTATATTTTATTTTACCTAAATTACTTTTTGTTTTAATAAAAAAATGAAAAATAATTCAAATGATGTGCCTTTTATGGATGTTGCAATTGTTAGGCACTCTTCAAATTTGTTCTCAAAATTTTTTGAGGTATTTTATGTTTTTTTTTTGTTTTTTTGTTGTTGTTATTGGTTTTTGCAATTTGTAATACTTTAACAAGGATCATTAACACACACTGAACAACATGTACCATTCTCTGCACTGAATCAAGTCACTTGAAGAGACCTAACCTGAATTGAGATTGAAGGGGATTACTATAGTTACATTTGAATTTTTGCACTTTACATGTGTCTGTGAGCTGCTGCAACAATTACATTTCACTGCTGTGTGAGAAGTCCTATTTTATCTTGTCCAAACCTGAGTTCTGTTGAAGGCCACCCGAGCGAAGATGGCCTGTGAGATGCCAGCTCTCTTCAGCTCCTCCCTCACGCTCTGGTAGATGTCACTGGGAACATCTGTAGCCCCCACAAATGTCGCGGGTATGCTGTGGTTTTGTGAGGCGGCTGTGAGGCTTCCTGTGGGGCCACACTGGGCCTGAGCGGGCCCCTGAGAGTCAGGCCCCTTAGAGAAAGGCTTAAGGGGGGCCCTGCTGACAGGTGGGTGGTTGAGATATTGCTGTGAGGAGGGGGGCAGGAACTGTCCCGCCAGCATGTGGCTCACCACGTATTGCTGATTGAGGATCTGTGCCATCACCAGCTGCGGGCTCACCACTGAGGGGTTTAAAGGTGGGGTAGGCAGTCCTGAGGGCCGGACAGAGAGAGATGAACACTCACACAGGTTACCCCCACGAGAAAAAAGAAGGCTGGTCTGCTCAGAGGGGCTTGTGATTGGCTGAGTGAGAGGAACATGTGCCGACTGCTCACAGAAGCTCTCCACATCTGTAACAGACATTTACGAGCAGAATTATATCAGTACTACCCATTTAACATAAGTCAATGAGCAGTTCTTGTTAAAATGCAAAAGGATATAAAAAACAAAATTCTAATTCAAAGTCATTATCTTATTCCATAATTTTTTGGTAATTTCACACATTTCTTTCCAGTCAATCCCTAAATTAAGGCTGCACTATTTTAAAAACAAACAATGACTATTTGAAATAATGTGGTAACAAAAAGTCCTACTGTATATACTTGTTTAAATATGCCTTTTGCCAGTGTCAATTATTTTTAATTTCATTCAAATAAATAAGATAACAATCTCAGGACTACCTTTGTCTAAGTGTCTGTGACACGGAATACCATAAAACCTTGCTGTAACTGAGAAAGGCTTTGCAATATGGGTATTGTGATTTCTGATACTGCAATAACTACATTTTTGACAAATATCAAGAAAAGAAACACACACACACCCACAGACAAAAAAAACATTGACTTTACAATTTTTAGATATTTCATGTTATCCTTGGGGGATGACCGCATAACGTCTAGTTTGGATCTGTCACTTGTGAATAAATAAATGTTAAATAAAATAAAAAAGAATAAATACATTAAATGTATTTTTATACTACACTATCTTTCAGATGCACCAAAATATAAGGTTTCATACTATTTTTCTCATGCAAATGTCCATCTGTGACACAGAGAAAATGAAGTTCAGTCAGTTTTCTACAATATTCTCCAGCTGTATTACTCTGCTCAAGAGTAAAATCATATTTTTGCCATCCTGACTGAAAAATGACATTTACATTGTGAATGTTTCAATGGTGATACAAAGGAAGATTGTGTATCACTATACTCACTGTTACCTTTAAAAAACTTGGTCTTCTTGAAGTGCTTGTACCATCGCCCAAACTCATGACATTTGGCGGCGGAGACATTTGCATAGTAAGTGCTATTTACAATCGACGATATCATACTCTGGAAACACAGGGGAAACACAGGAGATTAGATTTTCCCAGCTCCGGCTGCGCACTGCTTTGCCCCGCGCCTCAGCTGTTCACACATCTGATATTAATGAACTCAGATGTGTGTTATTAAAAAGACCCCCAGGTAAATGGGATAATAAAGACAGATGAGTGTATGTGTGTGTGTGGAAGCCAACAAAACATTAGAGGTCATCAGAGAATACGCTGCTCTTTGCTCTTTTCCTGCCTCTGTAACGCACACAAATGCACGTTCCTTCCCTGAAGACCATCCTGTGCAATCTTTACATCTGATTACACCTTTCATCTTCTCATCTTTATTTTAATCTCTCTGGCAAACGGGAGAGTGGGCAAAGGGAGTGATAGAGCAGACGGGGAGAGGAGGGTGCTGTGTAACATCTGAAAGGAAGAGTTTGAACTACAGTATTTTCTGAGACATTATGATAATCTACTTGTCAAGACAACAAGGCTAAAGGGGAACAACAAACAGCAAAAAGGACAGAAGCGAAAGTAAAACTTTATCAAATTATACAAAATTACAAAATGAAAGGTTAGCAATTGTGCTTTTTAACTTTGTTTTAGCATAAGTAAGGATAATAATTTATTTTCATACCGAAGTCCAAAGCTGCAGCCTTATGACTGTAATTATCTTCACTTCTGAAATGGTTTGCTGGGAAACCAGGATTTGACAGATTTTATGAGGTCACAAATGACAGATCCAGCCCAGATCTGAACATTTGTTGGTCCATGTTTGAATGCACTCAACCAATGAGGAAAGAGCTTTGGTGGGGCAAGAGCCAAATACTAATACAGGATGTGGGGCCCCTTTTTCTCCCACTTTTTCATGACATTCTGTGACTTTGCTAAACTACATTCCAGATTTCTCTATATATGCAGTAACCCCTAATGGGACCCCTAATTCTCTTTAAAGGCATAACATGCAGAATTTTGAATAAGCCTAGCCCCGAGGTGCAATATGCAACACTAGAGTTATAGTTGTGATGATGGACTCATGTGACCAAATATGACATTAGATCACATTGGTGGGTTAGTTTCAAGGAAAAACTAATAGACCAGGCTGATAATTATATGCCTCTGTAAAATGTGACAGATCCACCTCCACATAGATTGAGAGAGCCATAAGTGTGGGATAAAAATGTTTCTCTTGTGTGAGGAATGATTTAATGAATTAATTTTTAAAAAATATTTCCTAATAAATATTCTACATATAAAAATATAGATGTCATGTACACCTCAAGACAAAATAAAAGATAGAATAAGTTCATTAATTGAAATATTTATACATTCATTCAGAGCAGAGCTGTGATGTGAATAATGTGTGCAGCTGTGGCTGTGTATGCTTAATAAAACCCAGATTCAGATGAGATATCAGAGCCAGACTGTGGCCTGGATTCTTGCTGAATCAGTCAAGAGTGCAGTAGCGTGATGGTAATGGACAGGAATGAGCGCTCTGAGAGGCAGGTTGGCAATCAGCGCAGAGCCAGCAAAAAGCAGACAGCAATCAGACTTTATCTTTCCTCTGCTACAGTTATATGCTTCTGGACTTCCTGTCGATCCACAAATACAGATAGAAACATATAGATGTGATGTTCAGTCCTAGTATTTGCATGCAGTTTCCGCACACACTGACTGTCCTTGTTCACACAAATGGCAAAGCTTTATATTGCTATTAGTATAAAGAGTGATAAGAGGAAAACCTGTTGATTGTAGAGGATGCTCTAATCTTAACCTTGCATAGATACACCATTCCATGAAAAAGAAATAAAAATCAGCTAACCAAATAACAGCAGTAAGATTTCTAAAAGTAGATGCCCGCACTGGACATACTGTGGTTCTACATAAAGTTAAGAATACTGTTCCCATTGTTTTAATCAAAGCTGATGAGACTATTCTAGAAAGAATTGGTTTAAAGATTTACAAAACCATTTAACATAACTCATCAATCATAAAACAATAATCGAATTGCATGACAGGTGTTAGACTTATAAGTTTAATCCAACAGAAAAGGAGAGTGTTACTGCTGTATGCAGACATGATATGTTATGCTCCTGTCTTCTAAATCAGTTGTTAATAAATGAATATTCCAGTAAAACCTACGGACTTTGTCTATATAGTTTTCCTTGCAATTACACTGTTTAACTGATATTTTTCCATTTCAAGCCACCTCTCATCAACCCACTTTGTGTGACTGCTACGTTATTTTGATAATTATAGCCATATATGATTAAAAAACAGCATTTATTAATGTATCTTCTAGTTAGCCTTGTAAGATCTTATTTTGTAGAAAGTGTAATATTACTACTGAAGATCTGATATAGTATACTACAGATATCTCAATAATATTAGTGGCCATCTGTGCTGTACCTGGGACAGAGGGCACTCTTTGGCCAGAGAGCTCTGGTTCATTTCTTTCAGGAGCTCCTTCAGAGCATTCCTCACTATGGAGTGAGTCCACTGCTCAGCTGGCAGGTCCTCCAACCTCGGACAACTATAACAACAATAACAAAAACAGTCAAATTTGTTTTCATTTTAAGAGCATTTGGTAAAGGTCTACAACACTATTGGTTTCTATGCCCAGTATAAAAGAGCTGTATATTCAATATTATAAATGACAAAAATGTATGCAGCAAAACAACGTATGGGTTTTGAGTAGGCCACTGCAGATAATCAGACTTTGTCTGGATGTCTGTAAACTGTTTACCTGTGCAGCTGTATCTTTAGAGTGATGACATGATGGACGTCCTGCAGCATGTCTGCCACTGTGGCATCAGGGGCATCAGTGACACTGGACAGAGGCACGGGGTTCCAGCGGCCCACCTGGATCAAACCTGGACCACCACATCACACAGGAGAGGAGAAAATCATTCCTTCCCATAGCTCTTAGTGACCTAAAGTTTTACCCTGACAGAATTTGTAATTTTATGGCCATTTTTCAGAGAATATGAATGATAACACAGAAAGTTTAAGTAAGTGGTTTGGTGAAGACATTTTTTGTCAAACAAGTGTCTTTACTCTTTGTAAATAATGACAACAGAAACTATTCAAATGACCCCGATCAAAAGTTTACATAGCCTGGTAATTTTGGTCTGATAACATGCACAGTTGACACAAATGAGTTAGACTGCCTACTAAAGGTAACCATCCTCACCTGTGATCCAAGGAATTGTCTAATTATCTGGGGCAAAATGTAATTGAACTGTATAAAATAGGACAGGGATATAAAAAGATATCCAAAAAATTGAGAATGCCAATCAGCAGTGTTCAAAATGAGGGATTCTGTTGAAATTATATCAGATAAACCAACAAAAATCTAAGCCAGAACTGCCAGGAAATTTGTTTGGGATGCAAAGAAAACCCCGCAAATAACAGCTGAAATACAGGACTCTCTGAAAAAAAGGGATGTGGCTGTTTCAAGATAAGGACAATAAGGAGACACTTGAAGAAAAATGGGCTGCATGGTCAAAAAGCTATTACTACACAAGTGCCACAAAGCATCACACTTACAATACACCAAACAGCACAGAGACAAGCCTCAGAACTTCTGGAACAAAGTCATTTGGAGTGATGGCCATCTCAGTCTCCTGACCTCAGTATCATTGAGCCACTCTGGGGAGATCTCAAATGTGCAGTTCATGCAAAACTGCCCAAAAATTTACAGGAACTGGAGGCGTTGGTGCCCAGAAGAATGGGCAGCTTTTTTTTCTGAGAAAATAAAGAGCAACAAACAACTAAGACAAAAGACTTCAAGCTGTCATCGATGTTAAAGGTGGCAATACACAGTATTAAGAACTGGGGTATGTAAACTTTTGATCAGGGTCATTTGGGTAGTTTCTGTTGTCATTATGATTAAAAAGAGTAAAGACTGTTGTCTGACAATAAATGGCTTCACCCAACCACTAACAATAAGTGAAAAAAAGTATTTTGTTTTATTATTAATATTCTATGAAAAAATGACCAAATTCTGCCAGGGTATGTAAACTTTGAGAACAACTGTATGAGCTGTGTAAGGGGTGTGACACACATGTAGCCCTTTGTCAGGTGTATGGTCAGCATACACCTGACAAAGGGCTACAAAAAAGAAGTGCAATTCTTTAAAATGGCACCTAAAGCAAAACCTAAAATCTTAAACAGTACCATTAACTTAGAGATGCAGTTTATGCACTATTTATTTAACTAATAATATTACTAATTAAACTAATTTAACATTTGTATAATTCATTACACATTACACTTTCCTACCTACATTTAAGACATAATCCGTGTCTAACATCATATCCTTCAATGACCACAAGAATTCAGAATGAGAAAGCTCTATAAATCTAAAGAAGTGCAACTCATTTGGAACTACACATTCCAGAAACACAAAACAAATAATTTATAATCAAAGACAAGAGCTCAGTCTTCAGATCTGTTACACAAGATCATAGCATAGAACTGTAGAACAAACAAGTGAAGTAAAAGCATTAATAGCACTCTAATTGTTAAAAATAAAGGAGAAATCAAGTTAAGACGACTCATTCAATGAGTTAACGGCAAAAAGTCTTAAAATAACATTTGTCAGAAGCATATTATAACTTAACCTGAAGGCATTTAGGAGAATTCAGTTGACAAGATCATTTAGAGCTAATCATATGTTCAAGCTTTTTGCTGATGTTATTCTCTCTCTCTCTCTCTCTCTCTCTCTCTCTCTCTCTATATATATATATATATATATATATATATATATATACATATATATATATATATATATATATATATATATATATATATATCTATATCTATATATATATATCACAAACGTATTGTCATCAACTGCAATTCTATATTGCAAAGAACTACTTGAATTGGAAAATGAAGAGAGCAGAGCTGTGCATCTCTTTATATCTTTAAATTTAAATAATCTTTTACTGGGACATTCTGATATTTCTAGTCATATTGCAATTTATAACACAGTTTAAACATATTGCATATTTTAGAGACATTGTGCAACCCTTTTTTTTTTACTAAGGCCAAATCCCAATTCTACCTCAGAGCCCATGTTCTGCACGTTCATGAAAGGCACAGGGGTAATTTTTGGGACCGCACTAATTTCCCATAATGCAGTGTGTTCACTGGCACCACGCTGAGAGGTGCAAAATGTAACTAATTTGAGCAAAAAAAAAAAACAGATTTTAAATTATGACCTGTTTTATGTTTCTTTAATCTTGAACTCATTTATGAACTAATCCATTTTGTCCTTGGAAAGTTTCTGAAAAATGTCTGCTCGCTAATGTTAGCCTCACATCGACAAGTCACAGTCTCGTATTTACAAACTTTTTTTACTTTTTATTAGCTTAAAAAAAACACTGCATAACACTGCTATCTGTATTTGCATTAATATAACGTAATCAAACAGTCCATTTGTATTTTGTTGTGTCTGATACTGTTCAGACCAAGACTCAAGTCAAAATACTGACAATAAACTGTTCATACACTGTAGAACGATGATAAATATTTTATTAAACCATATTGTAATATTATGTTGTGTGTTAACATATAAACAATATGAGACATTTTCATTCAGGATTGTCCCAGACTGTGACTGTGACTGTGAATCTAAAAGATAAAGAAAAAGGTTGTGAAGACTTTCAATAAAAGAATGATAAATGTGTGGTACCTTTGGCCTGAGCAGCAGAGCAGTGGGAATAGCCCAGTGAGAGCAGGGCCATCTCGATCAGCTGATTGAAGAGCAAGTCCCTCTTGATCAAAACAAACTCAGCGTGGTCTTCTCTGCGAGGTCCCTCCAACTGGCCCTCCCTGTGCTCCACCACACAGAACACTGGCAGCAGGCTCCCTGAGGACAGCACAACCAACAGGACAAGCTTCTTTGAAATATTACCATATTATGCTTGAAGTGTTGATTCAGTTCAAGCCCGGAATATGTCAATGATCAACTGTCCTACTCTAAGAGCCCAGGACCCTGTGTCTGAACATGTAAGAAATCTTGTCATATTCAGCATCTGACGCTAACCTTGTTGTAGATGACAGACGTGTTTGTTCTATATGTGGAGGTTTTAGCACCTGTCTCAGCAATTCACTTTCAGATGGACAATTTGTCTTTTTAGAAGTGTTAATACTGTCTTGGGTACAGATATTCGGCCTCCTTTAACCCTCTTTGTGGACATACCATTAGATTTAAGACTTTCCTGAATTCCTCTCGTACCTTTGGTGTGCCAGCTCTTGTTCGAGGCTCTCCAAGGGCTGCCTTTTTGGAGCAGGCAGGGCTTTTTGGCACTGGGGCTCCCCTGTCGGCTCGGATCGTCTCGGGCTGAGGGTCCCACTCCCTGCTGCTGGTCCAGACGCGCCAGTTTGAAAGGAGGGGGTCTGGGCTCTAGTTGTGGATCAGTGCCTTCAGTATTCTTGGTTCCATTACACAGAGGGTCCATCTGCAGCTTTACACTGACCAAAAACAAAATATATGTAAAAGATTTTCATTCCCTCTATGACCAGACCTGGCTAGAGTTCACTTTCTGCATTTTGGGCATTATGTGGGGCTAAAGGCTTTATGGAAGTTGTCCTTTAGTTGCTTTGCAAACCATAAGACAACATAACCACTTGTCACATATTGGACAATTTAAACTGCATAAAATGTTAGTCTTCCACACAAACAACTATTGTTCTTTCTATTTTAAAGAACTTGTTTACATATTCTCTCAAGCCTACATATTAAGCCTTTAGTTTTAGTGAACAAAATATGATAGAATAATCCACTTGTGCAAAGCAATTTTGCAAAGACTGTTTGAACTGGATTATATGTTGGTATTCTATGTACCATGCATGTCTAATTGCGGCTCATCAAATGGAATGTAACTAAATAAAGATATTGAAAACATTTGTTATTTTTCACTTCAATTCAAAAACGTGTATTCAACATTCCCTTTTCCAGGGACAAAAATATCAAAATTTAAAGAAACACCGTTTTACACCATCACAATATCCAACATGCAGCACTAGTTTGGGCTAAATATAATACTGCATAAAACGTGTACAGTAAGTATTGCTTAGTCTCTATCAAAAGCCCTAATACTTCTGTTAGATATACTTCTCTTCGCATTTGAATCTCTTAAGATATAGTCATTTCACGTACAAACTACACCTTTTGGACAAAACATAAAGATGTGACTCCAATCTGAAGAAGAACCTCAGGGTCCCAGCGAGATGACCTTCACGACGGTGTAGCGATAAGAACCATTTGTTAATACAAGTCCACTCGTCTCTGACGCGCAGTTTCTCATAATAAACCACAAGCAGGGTGCATTTCCAGGCTCGTCGGTGTTTCACTTCATTCTCAAAGGCGCGCTAATCTCCCCGCACCCCATTGGGCTGAAGTTTGATTAAGCCACACCAAACTGTTTCTGTCGGAGTACAGCGTTTGTCCCACCTGCCATCACGCGTCAACAAACAGCTCTTATCCGTATCCATACGCTAATATCCACTCGCTTCTCCTTCACGTGTGCACGCACCAGTCAGTTTTCTGTCCCTCACTGTCACAGCAGTCGCGTACACGTTTGAAATATACTCGCCACGATGAAGACTTCGGAGCTGTCCTTCTCTGTCTCCGCTCTCCGCGCGTCGTTCAGACTGTTCTTTGGTTGATCTGGCCTCAGCGCAAGTTCACAGCAACCTTCCGCTCAGAGCACGCGCACGAGGACGGCGCGACCCGCTCAGAACAATACCCATCGTGCATCTGTGCGCGCACCACCCTCACTTCACCAGGCTCAATCAGACAACAGAGCCCGGGACAGCAGTGTTTGGTTGGTTCCACTTCAAAGCCCCGCGGGAAGAGCGCACAGTCTCCCTCGCGCACATGCACAGGCTCATAAATCCACTTCCCAGCTGCATTAGCATATGGTGTAATAATGAATTCACTAGCGCGCGCGGTAAATGTATTAAATGTGACAATTGCGCATAAATCTTTTTATGATTTTGCGCGGCACGCTGTGCACGCTCGTATATGGCTGTCTTTAGGGGTCTGGCGCTCTCCATGGCAACGAAGTGGAGCAGAACAAAGAGGGACTGACTGACTAATATGAACTTTTCTACAGTGATGTGGAGCTGTCTGGGGATCATGTTGGGATTATAATCATGAGCAGATAATAAACGCACTTGATGATTATGTTTATCAAATGCATTGATCCCAATATGGTGTAAAGGTATGGTATATCAGCAGAGGCGTTTCTACAAACTGTGTGGACACCAAGCAGGAAGTAACCTACCTGGGGGGCCCTTGATACTCACAAAACGTGAGGCACATGATGGGCTACTGTATTGTTCACATGCTTTAAAAAGGTTGTGTGAGGTGTGGAACTGCTATCTACTAGTTTATAGTATACCATACCGAACTTTAGCAGTACAGTATAGTACAGTATATCTGTGAAGGTTCTCAGTCATCCAGGACATCTTGAAAAATAGGTTTAAATAAAAGCACCGGACGTGTAAAAACAATAACATTGATTTTAAAACATGCTGCCCAATCATTTTTTTAACACATAAGGCAGTGGTTTTAAAGCATTTGAGTTAGCTTCAGTTGTGCTTTGATCTGCCAAATCAAACTGACCCTAACCCAAATGCTTTAAAATGACTACCACAAAATTATTGGACAGCACTTGTTAAAACAATGTTATTAATGACTTAATAACCTAATAAATTTTCAAACAAAATGCTGTTGCGTAGGTTTTTATTAACATAAACGCATGAACAAAAAGAACCAATGTGCTTTTCATGTGTTTGAACTAATATTTAGCTACAGTGTTCATAAAAAGAATAGAGTCAACAGTTCCTGGATTTAGCCTGTTCCTTCAGGAACAGTACCTTCAGGTGCTGAAAGTACGCTCACTGGAGGCACTGGGGACTGGGATGCAAAGGGATGAGTTGAAACTTAAAACTGTACATCATGCTTGAACAGGTCCAACAGCACTATGTTGGATAAGAAAAAAAGATTTCCGTACTTTGCCTTTTGCCAAGTATAATATGATATAGTAATTAGAACTGGATATAGTGTCTCATAAGCTATTCAAGTGTTTTGTAATGTAGAAAACCAAACAAGGCTTCCAGAAACTATACAGTTGTAAGGTATGAACTAAAATATTATAATTCTGAAATTGCCAGAGGATAGGGTATTTCAGAGTACATCAACATAAATATCAATGAGAGAAAGACAATGAGACATTAAGATACCTGAGTTTTCTCTTGGTCCTGTCAGGTCGCAGCCAGACTGGGGCTGTGGTGCCTTAATGGAGCATGAGATCTTTCGGTGGTGTCCCAGAGCAAAACTCTGACTGATGTGTGAGAAGAGAGAGTGGGAAGTTCAGAGATCCTTCATTCTGCCTGAGACGTGTCCCTGAAACCCAACACCGGAGCGGTTACAGAGCAGTTTGTTCTGTAAGTGAGAAGCAGCACATGGATGGGTGGATGTCTGTTGTGAGAGGAAGCGTGCTCTACTACTTTTGACTAATTAAACAAAGTGAATTAGCTTTCCCTCCTGCCACAATGAGTCACGGCTGGTTACACATCATTCATCGTGACTAATTCAGAGAGAGATGTCAGTCAGCGCAGTGGAAGTGGGTTTGTTTATCACAAATATGTATCTGAGGAAGCCATATGTCTGCTAATAACTTGTGTGGGCCTTAAAGTGCCTTAAAGTGTTTAACTGGCTCTACTCTTCTGCTCTTTATCATTGCTTGATTCCTTGTCAATGAGGCTGGCGTGCTAAATGCTAATTAAGAGCATTACACGCTCCAAGAGCATGCTGGCGCGGCTCATCTCAGGTGACAGCCTCTCCTCTCACAGTCGTGATTAACCCAAACAAGGTTACATTTTCATTGCCGTTCAGGGTGGATGTGATGTGGATATTATAAACTCATGATGTGGTTAGTGAGCCGGCTAACATTAGAAGGGTGGAGGCTTCACGCCTTAAAGGGAAAATGGATTACAAAGATTCGCTTTCTGTTTACTGCCTATGTTCTCAAGTTTGTTTGAACTGAACAAATATATTAGTCCACTCAGAGTCACACATTGCTTATACCAGCGTGTAGCTCGAAGTTGGTCTTGGTCTTGACTTGACTTTTACAAGTTCTAAGCCTGACCTCAGACTCAAATGTATATTGAGTCTTGTCTTGAGGTTAGACATTGAATGGGATTTTTAAGACTGGCCAGGGCTACAGCCGGTTTAATTGTCCAGATCATAATTGTGATTGAATCTTCCTCTTATTTTGCCTTCTCTCTAAATGTTAACCTTTATTTACATGAGTTAGTCTGACACTGGACTTGGATGTTTGGGATTTCATTCTTTATTCTTGCACTGTTCTTGACTTGGTGTTGCCTTGGTCTTGGTAAATGTTTTCTTGACTTCCGCACTATAAAAACTTTATCTATCCCACTGCCATGTAATGTCACTGATTTGTTTTCCTTCGCATTTGTGCTCCAGGTCCATATTCACATAGGCCACAGCTCCTTTAAGACTACCATCTCCTTTATATCGGATGTATGTGGGTGACATCAGATGTAAAAAATGTTCTACTGTACATTATTACAGAATGTGAGACCTCAGTGAGGTGGACCAGTTGGTGGAGCTGATTAGCATCAAAAGAAAGTTGTCCTGAACTGACTTGGGAGTATTTTCTAACCTCCTGCCGTAGTTCTAACCAGCTTGTAGAAAGAAGAAAGAAGAAGAAGAAGAACTAAATTTAGTCAAAAGTAAAAAAGTAACCAAAATAAATCTACATTTATAAATACAACTGACTGAGGAGTATACATATGTGACAAATAACCTCTGCAATTAAATGTGCACACATACACAGACTCTGTCAACTCAGACACATCCCTCCTCAGACTCACACACACGCTCACACCTCAGACTTACACCTTAACTCAGAAACCATTCCCCTTCTTTATCCATACAATTATCTGATATCCACTCTACAATCTTATCACTGACACTGTGGCAGGGCTGGGCTGAAGGCAGCTGTGTGTGCTCAGGTTTCATGATCTGGGGTGTGTACAGGCGTCCCGCTCTGCTCGCACAGCACAGGTGTCAGATAAAGCCTGAGAGGAAAGGTGGGACGCCTGGACAGATTTGATGTATACTCGAGCCTTTGACTGAATGCACTCAGCTTAAACTGTAGCCATTGTGTCTTTCTGTGGCCTCTTTGTGGTAGATTAAATCAGTAATTGGTCTGGTTTGTGCACAGAAGCTTTGTTCCAGATAAAGGCTCGTAATAAAGGACAGGACAACAATGGGAGAACAGCAGGTGGGTATGAGATATATGAGCACCATCTCTAATTCACAGGAGATTTTGTTATTAAATAATGACTACAGTGTTAATGTATGTAACATATGATGAATACCTTTGGATAAAAAAATAGTAGAGTCAATGTATTTGACTCTACTCAGTCTAATCCTCTCATAAGGATTTAATTAATTATTCATTCATTCATTCATTTTCTACCACTTAGCCCCGTTAGGGGTCGCAGGTGACTGGAGTCTATTCCAGCAGCTTTAGGCCTGAGGCGGGGTACACCCTGGAGTTAGCCAGTTAGTCTCAGGGCTGACATATAGAGACAGACAGTGACAGACAAGCCTTCACTCTCACATTCATTCACTAGGGACACTTTAGATTTGCCAGTTGACCTATACATACATGTCTTTGGACGATGGGAGGAAGCCGGAGTACCCGGAGAGAACCCACGGTAACACGTGGAGGACATGCAGACTCCTCCTGAAAGGTGTAGATCAGTTCATTTATAATATCACATTAATTCCAACTCAGGCTCTTTTTATTAGAAAAAAATGTGGAGAGTGTTTACAGGCAAACCTTAACAGGGACCTATGAGACAAAAAGTAAATTACTGTTTATTATAATGGTACATTGCCACTTTACTAAATAAAAACATGATAATTGGGGAGTAAAGGTAAAGTAAGTTAAATATAAAAAAATATATTTTAATGTAAAATTAATAATTGTGATTTAAATTAAGATAATGTTTTTGACATCACTAACACATTTGAGCCTTTTGTAAATCTTGATGGAATAATACCGGTATACACAACCATTAATGCACCAAACCTTTGTACTGATTAAATTAGATCTTACAGAAAGTGTCCCTTTATTGCCTGTTCTCCACACAGTTTGTTTTGTGGCAGGGATGAGTCTGAGATGGTGCACTAAGCACTTTATCTCAGTTGAAGCATCACTGTGCGTTGGCTGTCTGCTCTAATTCTATTAGCTGATATGTTTAATGAGCTGCGAGTGTTGGATCAGTAACAGCAGTGACCAGTCAGTGACATGACATGTGCAGCAGCTGCGTGTCTCCTGGTGTTCTGAGTAGGAGGCTTTGTGTGGCACTTTCACTGTCAGTAATGGGATTGACCTAGATCACAGGTTTTGCTGTACATGAGTGTATCATCGTGCTGCAGGTGTGTTGATGTGTGCCAAAGAACTAAAGTTAGACACATTTAACTGCCAAACAAGTCTTTTTAACTTTTAAGAACCAGTTTATAAAGTTGGATTGCATTTAGTAGTATTAATAGACCATGTTATTTTTTCCACTTAAAAATGTTTTTGAGTGGCTGCCCTTTTTAGATGTAGAATTTAACTAATTGAACATCTGAAAAGGCATTGCTTAAAAAGTAGAACAAATACAATAGGGCATTATGAATGTGAAAGTATATTCTGTAACTGTATGTTTGATAAACTCACGTTGCCTTTTAATGCTATACATATTTTAGGGGCAACCCAAAACTTTACACTTATAGATTTGTTTATAATCAACACTAGTATTAGTATTATGTATTGTGTGTATGTATTTTTCCACCTACTGTTAGTAGGTGCTCAAAGCGCTTTACATACATTAAGCTATTTACCAGTGTTAAAGAACATTGTAGATTAAGTGTCTTGCCCAAGGACACAACGACAGTATACGGGGGAGAGCGGGATGTTATGATGTATTGGGATGTTTCGAGCGGGGATCTAAATGCCCACCCGCCGGTTGAAGGACGGCTGCTCTACCCACTGAGCTACTGCCGCCCCAGAAGAGCCCAGTCTCTACGACAGTTAGGCAGGATAGCTTGCTCTTACCACAGCTTTTATTGTATATATTTATTGTAGTTTTTATCTTGCAGCTGCCATTTTACAGACATTGTTTTCAAGAGAAGATTATCCAAGCGCCAAGTTTGGAAGAAAAAAACTTGGGTTCTGAAACGGTAGGGTCCTTTTAGTGTATTTTGTACAAATATGACTGAATGAACAAAAGAGGAGATTTATGGATGTAGTGAAGGAGATATGAAGATAGTCGGTGTGAGAGAAGAGAATGAGAAGGATGGGGACAGATGGAGGTAGAGGGTTCACTGTGGAGATCCCTGAAGGGAACAGTCCAAAGGAGAAGAATTGTACTTAGAAATCTGAACTATCCCAATTGTAACTTTAGTTGCAGTATTTTCATTTATCCACTAGAGGACAGTATAGTTTAATAAATGAGACAACACTAGTTTCGAAGGGTTTTGAAAGTCTGGTAGTGTCGTACCTAGTCCTCTAGAGGGCACTGGAAGAACTTGTGTTGAAGAGTAAGAAGCGTTAACCACTGCATCCATCATATTACACCGTGTAGACCAATGGTTATCAAGCCACCAAATCACTTTTCATATTTGTCTATGATATCTAGGCCCATTTAACTATATTAATAATAGTTTAAGAGCAGAAAATGCTATTCATATATGAATATTGTTAATCATATTGACATATCCATTCGGTTGTGCTGCTGATTACTGACTATATTCCCTCAATTTTTACTTTCAGAGCCACCTCAGCTTTTTAAGCGTCCAGTTCATATTAGAGTGAGCGATGAGTGAGTGCAATTCTAAAAATAGTAAATCACTGAGAAAACTGAGCAAATATGAAGGCTCCATCAAGGCAGGACCTTCAGTGTGCACTGGGACAGTTTGTAGCAGCGTGAAGGGGCTGGGATGAGGATCAGCACCTCCAAGTCTGAGACCTTGGTTCTCAGTCGGAAAAGGGTGGCTTGTCCCCTCCAGGTTGGTGGAGAGCTCCTGCCTCAAGTGGAGCAGTTCAAGTATCTTGAGGTCTTTTTTCACGAGTGAGGGAAAGAAGGAGGGAGCATGAGGTCAACAGGCAGATTGGTGCAGCTTCTGCAGGGGTGCAGTTGATTTACAGGTCAATCTACGTTCCTACTCTCGCCTATGTTCATGAGCTTTGGTTCATGACCGAAAGAACAGGATACCGAATACAAGCGGCCAAAATGAGCTTTCTCCGCAGGGTGGCGGGGTGCCCCTTAGAGATATGTGCTCAGAGTAGAGCCACTGCTCCTCCACATCGAGAGGAGCCAGCCGAGGTGGCTCTGTTCCAGATGCCACCTGGACGCCTCCCTAGGGAGGTGTTCTGTGCGAGTCCCACCGGGAGGAGACCCCGGGGAAGACCTAGGACACGCTGGAGGGACTATGTCTCTCGGCTGGTCTAGGAACGCCTCGGTATCCCCCATACCATAAGAGCTTGAAAAAGTTTCTGGGGAACCCTGAGAAAAAGGTTGTTAGGTTTTAACTAGGGCTGGTAAAATGAGTGCGTAACTTTTTGCATTCATTTTTTCAGTTTAGTGCATTAAAAATGATACGCAGCTAAATGGTCAATTCTACCTTAAGAAATTACTGAATGGTTCCATGGAAAAAAGTTAAGTTTTATGCGTAATTTGACATACACAGCTACCAAATAATGACGATCAGGATAGGGGTGGTAAAACTTGTTGCACTGATGAAAAAAGGAAAAAAAACAGCTCCCGATAGAGAGCAGAGAAGGGAGGGGCTGGGAGAGTAGCATAGAGTGATATAAAACTTAGTGCAGACATGAGTTTTGAGGCTGATGGCAGGAGAAGCACTTTGGTGAATGTTCTGTTGTCAGCCCATGGACATGTGTTCTGTTATTAAACTTAAACTTAAGCTACGAAATCATTGTGGTCTTTTCGATCATTGATTCCAATTGGAACCTGGGGAGTGAAGTGAACAATCAGAATTCCTTCAAATTCAAAGGGTTTATTGTCATATATACAGACAGAAAGCATGTTTCCCTGTACAATGAGATTCTTACTTTGCCTTCCACAGTAAATGTCACACATGTATGTCACTAAGAAATAAGATAAATATATATAAAAATAATAAAAAGAGCAATATATAATAAAAAGAGCAATATAAAGGGCAAAACAGTGAGGTAGTAAAGTGAGGTAGTGCAGTCCTGATAATGTAAAGTGAGGTAGTGCAGTCCTGATAATGTAAAGTGAGGTAGTGCAGTCCTGATAGTGTACAGTGTGGTAGTGCAAAATGTAAACAGTTGATCATGTAATGTTGTGTTTTTTGTAGACTCCTATCCGCTGTTTAGGAGTCTTATAGCAGAGGGAAAGAAAGAAAGAGTTCTTCAGTCTTCAGTGAATGTATTGGTAATGCACTTTTAAGTTAATGTATTTTATAAAAATGTCTTATTTATTTCACAATAGCCCTGGTGTATGACTGTGTGACTGTAGAGGTGAGTTTGGTGGTGGTCAGAGGAGTGAGCGTCTGGCAGCCCCCCTCTCTGTTTGCCCCAAGTGTGTGAGTGTGTGAGCATGTGTGTGTGTGAATGGAAGCATCATGTGAACTACTTTGGTACAGCCAGGTAAAAAAAAGTGCTGTAGAAGTGCACACCATTTACCATTTAAGTTATTTGTAAAATAATTTTTGCATTAATTGACTGGGCTTAGTTTTGAAGTCTGTCTGAACATTCTAATTTATAATTTTCTATTTAAAACAATTTACATGCTATACAAAGGTTAAATTATGGCAAAGTTAAATGATTACTTTCTGAGTCAGTGTTTATTAAAAGTTAACAAGTTGTGCAATTAATTGCAATTAAATAAAGCCAGACCTGCAATTAATTAAAAAAAAAAAATTTAATCTATCTTAATTTAAAGCCCTAATTTTTTGATAAAAAAGACAGCATCTATACAGACGACGTGAAAGAGAGGGAACGACGAGTTCAGACACAAACTGATAAGGCACCAAATACAGCAAACGAGTGAAAACCGCTGTAATGGGACTGTGTTATCAGTTTTTAAAAATTAATTTTTTTGTCTTTTTTCACAGAGATGATACGTACTTTCACAGTAATTTACTTCAAAATATTTCACTGTAATTTACAGTAACTATTTTATTATAGGTTACAATAGAGTTACAACTACAGCTGTAATTTCACAGCTGCCCTGTACAATTCCTGTGGTATAAGAGTAAGATGTTGTAAAATGAATGTAGAATGACAGTAATTCCTTGTGTAGTTTTCGCTGTAAAGTTATACAATTCAGTAGACAGCAATTTACTGTAAATGTACAATTTAAGAAACATTGCAAATTATTGCAATTTTGACATTTTACCAAACCTAAAGAATCATAATCATGGATTTGCTCAATATAAAAGTAAACAATAAGGACAACAAATACAGCAATTTAACATTCTAATGAAATAACTGTAACAACATGAAAAGTTGAGTCAACTTTTTCTCAGTGACACTAGAGCCTCCAGTGGAGACTGTTACAGCTGGATTCTTATGTTTTACATTGTTTATGAAACATTTCATTTGTGTCTCTCAATATACAGTTGTAAGTTACAAACTTACCCTGGCAGAATTTGTAATTTTTTTGGTCATTTTTCAGAGAATATGAATGATAACACAGAACCTGTTTCTTTCACTCATAGTTTGTGCCAATAAAACCATGTATTGCCATACAATTTTGTTTACTCTTTTTAAATTATAATGATTTAAGAAACTGCACTTAATGCTGATGTAGCCAATGACAGGTCGACTTGGCCTTGTGCTTAGGATTGTTGTCAGGTTGGAAAGTCCAAATACGTCCCATGGGCAGCTTCTGGGCTGATGAGTGCAAATTTTCCTCTAGTATTTTCTGATAACATGCTGCATTCATCTTTTCCTGTGCCTGTAAAGCTCACACATCCCCAAAACATCAGTGATCCACCTCCACATTTCACAGTAGGAATGGTGTACTTTTCATCATAGGACTTGTTGACTCCTCTCTAAATGTAACATTTGTGGTTGTGGCCAAAAAGTACATTTTAGTCTTATTACTCCAAATGACTTTTTTCCAGAAGTTTTGCACAGCTTGTTTCTGTGCTGTTTGGTGGAAATGAGTGATTCTTTGTGGCATTTGCTTAGTAATGGCTTTCTTCTGGTGACTCGACCATGGAGCTCATTTTTCTTCAAGTAACTCCTTACTGTGCATCTTGGAACATCCACACCACTTTTTTTCAGAGAGTCCTGTATTTCAGCTGAAGTTATTTGTGGGTTCTTCTTTGCATCCTGAACAATACTCCTGTTAGTTGTGACCGAATAAAGATTTCAGTCACAACTGTGTGACTGAAATCTTTTTTGGTCTAGAGTTTGAACACTGCTGATTGGCATTCTCAATCTTTTTATATCCTTTTGTCTGTTTTTTACAGTTCAATTACTTTTTCCCGCAGATCCTTTGACAATTCTTTTGCTTTTTCCATGACACAGAATACAGAAACGTCCAGTACAGCACTGGATGAGAGATGCAAGGGTCTGTCAGGAGCCCAGAAACTCACTGACCTTTTATACACACACTGATTACAAGCAAACAGATCATAGGTGAGGATGGTTACCTTTAGTATCCATTTAAACCCATTTGTGCCAACTTGTGTGCATGTTATCAGACCAAACCCCAGCACCTGGTTCGGCAGTAGCTCAGTGGGTAGAGTGGTTGTCCTTCAACCCGAAGATAGGCGGTTCGATTCTCACTCTCCCCACAGTTCATACTGTCGTTGTGTGCTTGGGTAAGACACTTAACCCACCGCCTCCAGCGGCTGTAACACTGGTAATTACATTAGAACAATGTAAGTCCATCCATCCATCCATCTTCTACTGCTTATCTGGGGCCGGGTCGTGGGGGCAGCAGTCTAAGCAGAGACGCCCACTCCCCAGACACTTCCTCCAGCTCTTCCGGGGGGATACCGAGGCGTTCCAATGCCAGCTGAGAGACATAGTCCCTCCAGCGTGTCCTAGGTCTTCCCCAGGGTCTCCTCCTGGTGGAACATGCCCGAAACACTTCCCTAGGGAGGTGTCCAGGAGGCATCCAAAACCACCCTGCGGAGAAAGCTCTTTTCGGTCGCTTGTATCCGGGATCTTGTTTTTGCGGTCATGACCCAAAGCTCATGACCATAGGTGAGGGTAGGAACGTAGATTGACCGGTAAATCGAGAGCTTTGCCTTACAGCTCAGTTCCTTCTTCACCACGACAGACTGGTACATCAACCGCATCACTGCAAAAGCTGCACTGATCCGTCTGTCAATCTCACGTTCCTTCCTTCCCTCACTCGTGAACAAGACCCCAAGATACTTGAACTCCTCTACATGAGGCAGGATCTCTCCACCAACCTGAAGTGGACAAGCCACCCTTTTCCGACTGAGAACCATGGGCTCGGACTTGGAGGTGCTGATCCTCATCCCAGCCGCTTCACACTCGGCTGCAAACTGTCCCAGTGAACATTGAAGGTCCTGGCCTGATGGAGTCAACAGGACATCATCTGCAAAAATCAGAGAAGAGATCCTGTGGAGGCTGAGGAGTGTGATCCCTCTGTAGTTGGAACACACCCTCCGGTCCCCCTTCTTAAAAAGAGGGACCACCCCCCAGTCTGCCATTCCAGAGGTACTGTCCCCGACCGCCACGCGATGTTGTAGAGGCGTGTCAACCAAGAAAGCCCTACAACGTTCAGAGACTTGAGGTACTCAGGGCGTATCTCATCCTTCCCTGGTGCCTTGCCACCGAGGGGTGGCAATGTAAGTCGCTTTGGATAAAAGCGTCAGCTAAATGAACAAATGTAAATGTAAACCTAACCCTCCTTGCCTCCAGTGCCACAGCTCTGGTGTATCAATGTGAGTGACTGTAGAGGTGAGTTTGGTGGTGGTTAGAGAAGGCTGTGAACACCTTGTGTGTAGGAGCCACACTCTCTGTCTGTCCCAGGTGTGAATGTGTGTGAATGGAAGCATGATGCCTGGGAAGGGTACAAAAAAGCAATATTTACACCATTTACTACCTGCTCTTTAATGGTCAGCATGCACAATCACCTATAAAGAGAGATATCTATCATGCACTATTAGTATATGTAAATAAAACCTGAGGATGAGAACAGAGAGAGAGAGTGATCAGAAAATAAAATTTAAAAAATAAACACTTCTAGAATGTAAATTAAATTACAAATACCTGGACAATCAAACAGAGGAGCTGGTGAAGTCAGTGTCCTCTGGCCATCTGCAGCTGTGGCACACATCTGTAAAATTAAAGAGAGATCATATATGTGTTAACATCTCTTACAATAACAGCCTGACTATAGAGATGTCAAAAGTTTACACACAGAGAATGGCTTTCCAATTACTCCTTGCATTAGTATATTAGGCATATATGTATATTTTATTGCACATAACTAAGGAACATGGCAGATAACAAAAAAAATACACTTTCAAATCTTCTAAATTAATTACAATCAAAGTTTACGCTCTGTTATCAGTTTTATTTCATTACTCTCTAGCCTATTTCCTATCGTCTCACAGTTTATGTACATTGGGAGCTCAAAACAATTTTATGGTAAAAAGCCGTGCTTAAGTAGACTACATTGAGTATTTGTACTTTGTTACATTCCACATTTTGCACAAGTTTACGTATATAGTAAGCCTTTTATCTTTTCATTTTTATGTTTACTTTGTTCTAAGTTGAGTGTTGTAAATTGGAAATATAGCCTAACTCATTAGGCCAATTGAGTCTTACACTTTAAATTAAAATGTTGATCTTAGGCTAAGTAAAGTTGGATAAATATCGTCTATAAAATGTAACTTTTACACCAGTTTAGGACTCCTCTGCCCTCCTCTGCCGGGTGCCAGGGTCTTATAGTGGCTTGTTTTCTCTGAGTTGTTTAGCTGTTGTGAGTGACGGGTGTTCGCCACCATTGCTTACTGTCGACAGCCGCTCATTGTTTTCCCGCGCATAATAACTCCGCCGCTGACAGGCTGCCTCGTGCTGTCACGCTCCTCCCGCGCGCTACCTGAGCTGAGCCGCCCCTCGCGCACCTCACTCCTGCACCTTACTGTCCTGTACCGTGCGCGCGCCTGAGTCACGTGCCCTCAGGCTGGAACTCACTGTGTTAGGAGCTGAAGAGCGGCTCGTGCAGACAGGAAGCAGAGCCGCACAGCGTTCGCACGTCTCGCGCAGCTCTCCGCTAACTTTGATGGGGACTACGACACAGCACAGGGAAGATGCCTGTGATGAAGGGATTATTAGCGCCGCAGAACACCTTTCTGGACACAATAGCCACACGCTTTGATGGCACCCGTAAGTTAGATTTTTTCACCTTTGCGTGGCTTGAGTTTTCAATACTTTAGGCATTTAATACAACTCTGTCCTACCATCTGTACATGTAAAATGTGAGCTCAGTGAGCGTATGCTGTGCGGAGATAGCTTTGTGTGTAACTTCAGAGCTGCTCTCGTTTGTTTTCATCAAGCACTGACAGTCAGTCGCTGTCCGTGGTCCTACACCAGCACCCTGGACAGCGACAAAGGGAGCTCTTTATTCACAAACCCTCCTTTACGTGAAACATCAGCTCACCACCAAGCTCAGTTTTTCCTTCAGATTTTGTTTAGTTTATTTAGGGAATTTGAATATTCAGTAGGTATAGGTAACCAGAAATACTATCTAAATTATCTAATATAGATTAATAATTAAATTGTATTAAACTTGTATATTTGGGAGAAAAGGCTTGTATTCTGTTGTAGATAGATTTTTTGTACCAGAAGCCATTTTATATTGAAATGTTTAGTGCTAAGACCTTAATTATTGCAAGTTAAGATAACTATAAGCAAATAAAACTATAATGTCATGCCACTTATCAAAGCAGATCTCATTTCAAAAAATAGCCTATAAAATCTACAGCATATCAAATACTAAACACACTCTCAAAACCAAGTCATGGACAGGTAAACTCAAATATTTAAACAACCTAAATAATAAGCTCAGTGTAAATCATACATATTCAAATATTAGTGTTATAGCTGCCTAACCACAAAACCTGACCTATTGTTGCTAAACAAATGATCCGAAAGAATTGTGCACTAATAATTTGCAGATTAGGTTTTAAAACATTACATTTCACTTCCTCTTACGGTGATAAGAATAATGCTATTTTGAGGTAAAACAACAAAGGGAGTCATGTCCTCATTGTCCCCTCATGTCTACAAATGTTTTTCTCCTGCAAAATTGTCTTAGATGTATTATTATTGACTTTGGTTATAAATATACATTTTTGTTTCTACCACAGTATAGTTAATAGAATTTGAATCATATTTTTTCATTATATCCATAGTTACTCTGTGCTCCTGTGTGGGGATGTTCCTCCTCGTTGTGGCAGCCCTGAACTCATTTATCAAAATTAATTGGTCCACTCGGTGACAGCGTTACACTTAGGTATTCTTTTTAGGCTCTACCCTGTATTCTCATTCTACATCATGTGTTCTGGCTCAGTGTCTTTAGCCTTTTTTTTTTGGAAAAAAAGAAGAATTTTGCCTGGGAGGATTTCATTCATGCACTCTATATGTCTTTTAAAAGTCACATTTGACTCTACAATGCTGTGAAAACCTAGGACATGTATTTTACATGTCTGCATTGATGATTACCCCTTGAATGACTTGAGCTCAGGAGAATTACAGATGTTGGAATGAATGAGTTTGTTATCTCTAGAGGTATCTTGTTGGAATTTGATTATGTCCTGTATCTTTGACCTGACAGAACAGTTCATGGATGAGTTTGTTTAATTGTTTAGTTTACTGAACTGCAAGGCAAGCCATTCCTTATCTCAGCAGACTTTCGATGACAGCCGGGTCCTAGAACAAAACGACTACGTCTCAGGGTGCAGCTCAGTGTTTAGATCTGGTGAGACTGTCCTGTGACTGAGAGAGATCCTATAACACACACAAAGAAAATGAAGCAGCAGTGGAACACACACACATTTGAATGCAATGTTATTAAAAACAGAATAGTTTTTTTGTCATTTAAACTTTGTGTTGACTGAACTAAAGGCTAGAACCATCAAATTAGAGGCAAAATAGCTAAACGCTATCACAAAAAAAATCACAAAACACAAAAACAAAATACATTTTGTGTGGTTTGATTTTTCTTTTTCACATTTAGCATGTGTTTTACTATTTGTGTCAAAATTTTGTTTTGTTTTTTAGAGATTTTTTTTTTGTGTTTCCTAAAGTTTTGTGATTTGTTAGCCTGGCCAGCCAGACCTATTTCACTTTTGGAGTGGGTCTGGAGCCTCTCCCACTGACCAGATGTTTTTCATTTGTGTACAATGTTAATAGAACAGATGAAATCATACAGCCTTTTGTCACTCCTGTGCTGTTTGTTATTTCAATCACAATATCACCAGTAGTCCTGTGTGAAGCTGAATATACATACTTATTCAAGGCATGGGACAAAACAAGATTAAAATGACATTCATAAAACACATGCTTAAAATATTGTAATTGTTCATGCAAATATGAAAAAACATAAGGGACATAAGACATAATGGGATCCTTATTCACTCAGTGCAGTGTTTGTCCGAAGGCCCATTGAGGACTCTCCAGGAGCGGGCTGGTGCTCGGTGCTGTCAGTGAGGAACAGGACGATCCTGGAGAAAACGGTGCTGTCCTTGAGCTGGAGCTGCAGGAAATTAAGTCTGGACTCGAACGATGAGAAGAGCCTGACCAGAGGCAGCAGAGCTCAACGGGACAAATTAGGTGTGATAGTGCGGTCAGAGAGGAGCAGAGACAAGGGAAGTGCACGGCTTTACTGCAGCGTGGTTCCCTTTGTGATGTCACACAAAGCCCGGGCAGCAAGGCCAGAGCTGAAAACAAGGCATGATAAATGGGTCTAGCGCTCATTTGCTATTGGGGAGTGTGCTACAGTACCTGTGGCCTTTAAATAGATTCACATTTTCAGAGCTTAAAGAAATAGATTTTTTTAAAGGACTCTCTTAGAATTTTCTAGATTTAGATTATCTTCAAAAGAGAACATCCATAATGCAAAATATAACAATCACACTATCAGAGGTGCTGCTAGAGATGTTGGGGCAGGCGGTACTTAGGGGCCCCAGTTCACACTAAACTCAAGATACATAAGCCATATTAATTGTCTTTGAAGGTTCTCAGCCATCCAGGTCATTTTGACAAAAATGTTGAAGAAAAGGCATCTGGACGAAAGGTGAAGATGTTTGAAAAAGTTTCTTGGAATTAGGAGACAAAACAACTTCACCTTGAAAACTAAGTCCAGATGCCTTTGCTTCGCCCTTTTCTTCAGACTATACTAATCATAAATAGTAGCACAGTGGTAGAGCGGCCGTCCTTTAACCAGAGGGGTGGTTCAATCTCTGCTCGAAACATCCTAAAACATCATAACATCCCGCTCTCCCCCACACTTCATTCTGTCGTTGTGTCCTTGGGCAAGACACTTAACCCACCTTGCCTCCAGTGGCCAGCTGTAACACTGGTAAAGCACTTTGAGTGCCTGCTAGGTGGGAAATTGCTATGTAAATAAAAAATAAATAAAAATAAATACTCCTTTTGCTGTTTAAGTGTTTGTTTCAACAGTATATACAGTATACATCTTGATCATGTCATTAAATCACAGTTTCATATTTCATAAAACATGTCTTGAAACTCCAATCAATCAACACCTTATCCATATAGCACCCCAGAACTGCAGCAAAGTACTTTTTATTAGCCCAAAAATTAATTTAAAAAAAGTAAACACTGAGACAATAAAACAATAAAAATAGTAATATAATTTTAAGAATGTGTCAAAGGCTCTTCTGAATAAGTCAGTCTTTATTTTAGCCTTAAAAAGAGGCAGGTCAGTTGAGGCACACAGCTCAGTTTTACAAAGCCTTGGACCTGAAAACAGTCTCTTACTGTTTGAACTTTGACCAGCAGGAGTTGGTCTGCAGACCTCAGAACTGGGTCAAACCTTAACAACAATAAAAATAATGACGTAAGTGTGGGTGCCTTACACACAAGGTCACCATAAAGATTAACAAAAATTTGACATAATGCAAAAACATAAGCATTAAAGTGGACAAAAACAGTCCATGTTATATCTGGAGGGCTTTGAAAGTGAGAAGTGAAATTGATAATGGATATATAAAATAGGAAGCCAGAGAAGTTCACTAAGGCTGAGACTGATTTGTAAATATACAAATTGTGAGATGGTAAAAACTAAAAGGTAATGAACTTGGAAAACCCCAGGCAACAAGAAACTTTAATATGACTCCATCCAAATATAGCTTCAGTTAGACCCTCAGATTTACTCTACTGGATTTTACACTGGAGCTAACTGGTGCTACATTTTATGTTTTTACATTTTTAAGGGGGTTGGGTGCTCCTTTTCTCATGTTTACTGTTGTGTTAAAAAGTCACTTGCTAGTTTGTTTTCTTTTTGTTTCTTACCACTTACTGTTGTCTGGTGCCTAAGACACAGAGAACAGCTATACCTCCACATATTTATTGACTTGCTTTGAAATTTCCAATAAGGTTTGTGGAGTTATGTTTTTGCTCATTTGATTGGGCCTTCTGATGGGCAGTTTTAGCCGATTACACATTTTTTTGCTATTATGGACTATCATGATCAGGCTGCTGTGCAGTTATATTCTGATATGTCTCTTCATAACCTGCTTTGTCTGTTGCTCCTGGGCCAACAGCACAAACAGCGCAGATCCTGTTGGTGGTGGCGTGTCAGTGTTTGCATGCACTGTAAGTGAAATAACAGGATCTGTCTGAGGCCGTGTGAGAGCTCTGACACCTCCTGTCATTACTACAGCATGGATCCATTCAGCCGACTAATCCAGCAGCTGTCTATCAGGGAGCGGTGAGCCGACCAGCAGCTTGTTAGACTCAGACAGTGACACCTATCTCATGGTCGGAGCTTAGAACTATCAAAAAAGAGATGCTAAAATAAGATGATATTATTTTGGTATAATACTCTTCTTATAAATGACACAATGAAGAGAAGAGACTCTGCTATCTGTGAGGGGACAGCACTGTTGGCTCATGGTGTAGCCTGTTTGGCTCAGACAATATACAGTATATAATATGTCACAGAGACAGCACAAGTGGGTCTGAACCCCTCCTATTCAAAAATATTCACTGCACAACAGAAAACTAATCAAACTAATTTTATGTCAAGGGCCGCATGGGAAAAAATGTATGTACACCTCACAAATAATCCTCTCGACAGAACACGTCAAATTAGCTGAAAATTCTGAAGAAACAATTGGTCCAATTTTAAGAACACAATGCCTCAGTGATTGTAACTTAAACTTCTTCTCAATGTATCTACAAGGTTATCACAGTCAATCTTTGATTAAAACAAATATATAAAATAGGTATAAAATACGTTATATGTCATATCCTTAATCCTGAGCTAACTCACCATACCATAGAAACTATCTGGAGCGTTGAGTTACTCCCTTCCTTGTAGGTTTATTGTGAAAAAAAAATAAAACAAGCTGTACAATATATGAACAATTTCAACAAACCAACCTTATGAACTGAAGTGACATTATTACAGTAAATCACACACTTTATTCTAAATCTCCACAGAAGACATATTATATTATATTATATTCTTTCAGCACTGAAACCTGCTGTGAACACATCAAACACACAGGTTTTCCATTCACTTCCGTGAATAAATATGACAATGACCATTTTTCTTGAAAAACTCTGCACTCTATGTCCACCTTTCTCTTTTTTGACACAGACTTTTTGGGACAATGAGGCTACTTGATAGACTTGATAGTCCGGAGAGGCCTTGTCCTTCTACCAATTAACCTATCCTGCATCGTCTTCTTTGAACATTACGTGCTCTGGAAGTTTACAGTTTACTTGCGCTATTGCGACATCCAATGGTTACATTTAGAACAGCAGTTTCTTTCATTGATAAATTGCAGCTTATTTTCTACTTTGCTTATTTTTCTACTTTGCAAAATCATCTTGGGGGCCTGATCTGGCCTGCGGGCTGCAAGAATGACACCCCTGAGTTATACAGTCCTTTTGTTTTTTGGGCTGGTTGTGTGTTGTGTATTTGACAGGGACAGAGGAAACAGCAGCTGATACTGTTCAGAGCAAGACTCACGTCCAAATACTCACAAGAAACTGTTCATACACTGTTGATGAGGATGTATGTATTATTAGCTCATATTTAGGCTGTTTAATACAGACTTCAATATCTAATGTTAAATTATATCATTATAAACTTTATATTATTATCTTACTATACATCTATTACCCAACAGATAGTGTCCCATTTCTTATATTCCTATAATCTTAGCCCTACCCCTTACCCCTTCCTTTGGAAGGCCAAAGGGTAGGGCTAAGGGCAAGGGTTCAGGATAAGTTTGAGAATTGGAATTGGGTGTTATTCTCATATAATATAAATTTTAACAGCGGATCCAAAAGTCTGCGTCAAATACATTTATATCTCTGATAGAGACAGGACTTTTGCAACACTTTGGTGTTGTCATTGTTTACGTAGCAGACTTCCATCTCCTAGACCAAGTAGAGTTGAAACATGTGCCTCTTTTAGGACTTACCTGTACCAAACTGTCCCGTACTTACCCAACTCGTACTGTACCACTTAGTTTATTGAACAGAAAATAAATCTTTTTCTTTTAGCTGCCCAAACCTTTCTAAGGTAACCTATAAGATAAAAACATTGCATATAAGCAACTTACAAAAAGATGTTAATGTTCTAATCAGGTTCAGGAAACAGTATCTGGAGAGCTCAAACAACATCACTCACTCAATCACTCCCTGACATTCTGTTGAACACCACAGATATGTGTTATTATTCACATATTAAATATGTGAATATTAAATATCCTACAGTTTGTGTTAAAAGACAAAATTCAGATTTCAGATACTGCTCCAGGAAATGCCAAGTTAAAAAAAAAGTTTTCTATTTATGTGTAACATGTATGTTGTTGTTTAGCAGTGGAGGGGCAGTAGTACTACAGCGTTCTCAAATGATCAGCAGAAGATTTTGATCACGCTAGCATCCAGCCCCTCAGTCAGAAAACATTTTTACTGTTAACCATCTAACGAGTGTGAGTTGGCACCTCATAAAAAATGAGAAAATCTGTCAGTTAAAACTTGTTATCCTTCAAAACTGAATAGAGCCAGGAGTATTCCCTGTGGCACTCCTGTAATCTACATATATGCATTATCTGTTGTAGAAGAATCAGTGTGTGATTGTTCTTTTGAGGAGGTAAACACTGTGCTGTCATTATGCTGTAAATGCATCTGAATGAACACACTTGAACAGCTCCGTATGTAAGCGGAAGTCATTAGTCTCGTCTTGTCACCGGTGTGGAATAGTTGCTGAGTTGACTTTCTGTCAGCTGCTGATGATATCCACTGGGGAAATGAAGAGCGTAGAGGTGTTTCCTGGTGCCAGATGGTTTAATGGTGAAGGCAAGGATAGTGCAATGGAGTTTCTGACTGTGAGTGGGGTGTTCCCTATTTGAAATTGTTCTTGCACACTGCTATTTTCCAGCTTTCAGCGTGCAGGAGTTCCAGTGCGCAAGTAATTACTGTCACAATCACTGATGGTGAGAATGGAACAGCTGGCTCTGGGGCAATGGGAATTTTCTGTGAGCAATGAACCACAAAAATATGTTATTAGATTTTTATTCTGTAAGACTTTGGTTACATGGCATTTGGAAATTTAAACTACCCTATCAAATTTAATGCAACCCTATCTACCAAATCTAATGAATGAATGGAAAATATAAATGCTATATAAATGCTCAAGGAGAGAGAAAAAAGGCATCATGTTTATCTTGGTTTGGTGCAGAATGATAGACCATAGCCTTTTTGGGAGACTACCGCAATGTATTTCCAAAATGTTTCCTAGCAGAATATAATCAATCTTTTATTGGATCTTTGTTTAAGATTAGCTCAAATACACTAGTGAATTCACTTGTGACTCTCTTAGGAGAGATTTGTTAGGGTTTTCCAGATGTTGACAAAATAAAGTTCCCAATTAAAATTTTGTCTGCATTAACATTTGGCTGAAATGAACCAAAGAGAGCGCACGTAACTCCTCTCTTTATTAGATTACACTGGCTCTTTGTTGATGCCCGCTTCAAGTTTAAAGCTATGCTCTTGCCCACAAGACCACCACTGGCTCTGCACCCTCATATCTTCGCTCACTGATACAGACCTATGTTCCTACCAGATCCTTGCGCTCTGCAAATGAAAAACGTCTGGTGGTGCCATCCCAAAATGAAATAAATCCCTTTCGCGTACTTTCTCTGGATCTGTTCCACATTGGTAGAATGATCTACCTGCTGCTACAAGATCAGCAGATTCTGTAGCCATCTTTAAAAAACGCCTGAAAACACACCTCTTCCGTCAACACCTAATTGACAAACACTGAATTCTACTTCCTGTATATCAATTCCTTTTCTTAAATAAAAAAAAAAATACTGTTACTGTAAATTAAAAAAAAAAAATACAAAGAACCCTTTATGAAAATGGAAAAATCAAGGAACCTTACGTTGCCCTGTAAGGTGAGACTGGGGCCCGACCTCCCTTGGGCCCACCACCTGCAGAAGGAACCGTAAGGGTTCGAAGTATGAAGTGAATTGAGTGGCAGTCGAAGGCGGGGGCCTTGGCGACCCAATCCCCGGACACAGAATCTGGCACTTAGGCACTTGGAATGTCACCTCGCTGGCGGGGAAGGAGCCTGAGCTTGTGCAGGAAGTTGAGAGATACCGACTAAAGATAGTCGGGCTAACCTCCAGGCACAGCTTGTGGTCTGGAACCCAACTCCTGGAGAGAGGCTGGACTCTCCACAACTCTGGAGTTGCCTGCGGTGAGAGGCGGCGGGCTGTTGTGGGCTTGCTCATAGCCCCCCGGCTCAGCCAGGATGTGTTGGAGTTCACCACCGAGGAACGAGAGGGTCACTTCCCTGTGCCTTCAGGTCAGTAATAGGCAAGTCAACACAATTTCATTTTAATAGCATAATTCATACACTGGCAGTAGCTCAGTGGGTAGAGCAGTCGTCTTTCAACCGGAAGGTAGTTAGCTCGATTCCCACTCTCCCCACAGTTCATACTGTCGTTGTGTCCTTGGGCAAGACACTTAACCCACCTTGCCTCCAGTGGCTGTAACACTGGTAATTACTGTAGAACAATGTAAGTCGCTTTGGATAAAAGCGTCAGCTAAATAAATAAATGTAAATGTAAATGGGTAACTCAAAGTGCTTTACAGAAATAAAAGACAAGTTACAAGATTTAAATTAAGAAACATAGGGAAAATAACATTTTAATAGAAGAGTGAAGATAAAAACACTTAAAGCTAAAGAGGAAGGTTTTTAACCTCCCCTTGACCATTTTTGCATGAAACTATGCTTCACTATGTTTAGTTCTAACTCTGGGCACAAGCAGAAGGCCTGTCCCAGATGTTCTCAGAGTCCGAGGAGGTTCATAAAAAACTAGCATGTCTGAAATATATTCTGGTGCTAAACCATGTAAACCAGCAGTGCTGTTTTAAAGTCTATTCTCTGAGCAACAGGAAGCCAGTGCAGAGATTTTAAAACTGGACTGATGTGGTTGTACTTCCTGGTGTTAGTTAGAACCCGAGCAGCAGCGTTCTGAATAAGCTACAGCTGTCTTAACCCTCGTTTTGAGAGACCAGTGAGCAGGCCGTTACAGTAATCTAACCTGCTGGAGATAAAAGCATGAATATGTTTCTCTATTTCTAGTTTAGACCTTATCCCTTCGAATTTAGAACTGTTTTTAAGATGATAAATTGCAGATGATGTAATTGACTTAATGTGACTCTGGAAATTCAAGTCTGAGTCCACGATGACCCTGAGATTTCTAACTTGATTTTTAGATTTTAGAGACAGAGACTCAAGGTGACTACTGACACTTTTTCTTTGTTTCTGTGGCCCAAAGATGATTAGTTCAGTCTTGTCTCTGTTCAGTTGTAGAAAATATATTATGCATCCACACGTCAATCTGTTTGATGCAGTGACACAGTGAATGGATTGGTCCATTTTCACCTGCTGTGAGTGAAATGTAAATCTGAGTGTCATCTGCATAATTATGGTAGGATACACCACAGCTGTGTATTAACTGGCCTAAAGGAAGCATGTAGAGATTGAATAATAGGGTTCCTAAGATAGACCCCTGTGGAACCTCACATGTCAGGGTCATTTGGTCTGATACATATTTACCAACTGAAACAAAGTATGTTCTGTCGTCAAGATATGACTGAAACCATTTAAGAGCAGTTCCAGAGATACCTATCCATTCCTCTAATCTTTGTGACTGTATTTCATGGTCCACTGTATCAAACGCAGCACTCAAGTCCAGCAGAACTAAGACAGAGACTTTGCCTGCGTCAGTGTTCAGACAAATGTCATTTGTGACTTTGATAAGTGCAGTCTCAGTCTGTGATGGGGGCTAAAACCTGACTGAAAAGGATCAAAGCAGTTGTTAAGCAATAGAAAGTCATTAAGTTGCTGATATAGAACTTTTTTGATGACTTTCACTAAAAATGGCAGGTTTGATATGGGCCGATAGTTGTTGAGCACTGTAGCATAAAAACTGCTCTTATTCGAATATCGAATTATTGACTATATCAGTGACTTGTGGTAACAAACTGCTTAGTACTGAGTTTAGAAATCTAGTGGGTAAAACAGTGAGGCAACAGGTGGATGAACTCAGGCTGGAGACAGTTTTTTCAATTGTTCTGTTTGATGGGTGTAAATGTGTTAACCAAGTCTCTCTTAGATGGCTGCAGTGTTGTTGTATGCCCTTTGGACTGTAGCATGTTTAATTCCTTGAACCTTGTCGTTAAAAAACATTTACATTTACTCATTTATTTGACGCTATTATCCAAAGCAACTTACATTAAGCTTCAATTCACCAGTGTCACAACTGGAACACCACTGGGGTCAAGGTGGTTTAAGTGTCTTGCCCAAGGACACAACGAGGGGCAACCGCTGTGCCACTGTGCCCCAATGCAAACTCATTGCATTTAGTGGTGGAAACTAACTAATGTCTCCAGGGGCCTGTTGTGGAGGCATCCCCGAACCCTGTGGTGGACACCAGAAGTAAGGGATGCCGTCAAGCTGAAGAAGGAGACTTATTGAGCCTGATTGGCTCGTGGGACTCCTGAGGCAGCTGATGGTTACCCGCAGGCTAAGCAGGCTGCAGCCCGGCTGGTTGTGGAGTCCAAAACTCGGGTCTGGGAGGAGTTCAGTGAGGCCATGGAGAAGGACTAATGGTCAGCCTCAAAAAAATTCTGGCAAACCGTCTGGCGCCTCAGGAGGGGGAAGCAGAGCCCTGCCAACACTGTTTACAGTGGAGGTGAGAAACTGCTGACTTCAACTGTGGACATTGTTGGATGGTGTAAGGAATACTTTAAGGATCTCCTCACCCCCACCGACACGTCTTCCACTGAGGAAGCAGAGATTGAGGGCTCAGTGGTGGACTCGTCCATCACCCAAGCTGATGTCACTGAGGTTGGGAAGCTTCTCGGTGGCAAAGGCACTGGGGGTGGATGACATACGCCCTGAGTATCTCAAGTCTCTGGATGTTGTGGGGCTATCTTGGCTGACATGCCTCTGCAACATTGTGTGGTGTTTGAGGACAGTACCAGAGGTACTCCTTGGTCCAGAGGTAGCCTAGTCTATGCCAGGGTACTGGAGAGGAGAATGCAGCTGATAGAACCTCGGATTCAGGAGGAACAATGCGGTTTTCGTCCCGGTCGTGGAACACTGGATCAGCTCTATACCCTCTCCTGGGTGCTGAAGGGTTTACGGGAGATTGCCCAACCAGTCCACATGTGTTTTGTGGATCTGGAGACGGCATTTTATTGTGTCTCTCGTGGCGCCCTGTCTGGGGTGCTCTGGGATTATGGTGTCCGGGGCCCTTTGCTAAGGGCTGTCCGGTCCCTGTACGACCGGAGCAGGAGCTTGGTTCGCATTGCAAGCAGTAAGTAAGACAGGATTTCTAGGCGCAGACAGGGGCTAGAGGGAATCTGGTTTGGGGACCACAGGATCTCCTCTCTGCTTTTTGCAGATAATGTTGTCAAGCCAGGACCTCCAGTGTGCACTGGGACGGTTTGCAGCCAAGTGTGAAGTGGCTGGGATGAAGATCAGCACCTCAAAGTCTGAGACCATGGTTCTCAGTCGGAAAAGGGTGGCTTGTCTCCTTCAGGTTGGTAGAGAGCTCCTGCCTCAAGTGGAGTTCAAGTGGAGGTCAAGTATCTTGATGTCTTGTTCACGAGTGAAGGAAAAAAGGAGCGTAAGATTGAAAGATGGATCGGTGCAGCTTCTGCAGCAATACTGTTGATTTTGACCCCTCACCAACCCGGCAGAGCTCTACGTTCTGCTGGGCAACATCTGCTGAAGGTCCTACTGTCCCGATTCAAACAGTGGGGCAGCGGTTCGTCCAAAACTCTGGAACTCTTTGCCCATTAAGTTGCGTTCCATCACTGGCCTGCCTCTGTTTAAAGCCAAACTTAAAACCTACTTATTCAGACTTTCAAACTAAATCATAAATAAACTCATACCTTTGCTTTTTGAAATTTTATTATATTTCTTCACTGATAATTATCTTTTCTTGTTTTTTTTTATGACTGAAAACTTCACTTTTCCCTTCATGTTTTCTGATTTGTTTGCATGCAATTCGATTAGCTTATCTATCTATCTATATATATATATATATATATATATATATATATATATAGCTTGGAAGGTGAAGGTGACAACACTCTGGGCATTGACCTATAAACTGGAGGAGTGGCTGCAGCAGATCCCTGGAAGAACACCAGACTTCTCGGTCCAGAAAAGTACAGTACTAGGAACAGCAAAGATACTGCGGAGAACCCTCAAGGTCCCCGGCCACTGGTAGAGGACCCAAGCTTGGTTTATCTTGGGACCACTATTATTCAATCTTTACATGCTCCATTTAGACCAGGTAATACGCAGCTGTGATGTATCCTACCATAATTATTTACATTTCACTCACAGCAGGTGAAAAAGGACCAATCCATTCACTGTGTCACTGAATCAAACAGATTGATGTGTGGATGCAAAATCATTTTCTCCAACTGAACAGAGACAAGACTGAATTAATAATCTTTGGGCCACAGAAACAAAGAGAAAGTGTCAGCAGTCACCTCGAGTCTCTTTCTCTAAAATCTAAAAACCAGGTTAGAAATCTAGGGGTCATCATGGACTCAGACTTAAATGTCCACAGTCACATTAAGTCAATTACATCATCTGCATTTTATCACCTTAAAAACATTTACAGAGTCAAAGGGATAATGTCTCAACCAGACTTAGAGAAACTTATTCATGCTTTTATCTCCAGCAGGTTAGATTATTGTAATGACCTGCTCACTGGTCTCTCAAAACGAGGGTTAAGACAGCTGCAGCTTATTCAGAACGCTGCTGCTCGGGTTCTAACCAAAACCAGGAAGTACAACCACATCAGTCCAGTTTTAAAATCTCTGCACTGGCTTCCTGTTGCTCAGAGATTGTTCCAAGGGGAGGTTAAAACCTTCATCTTTAGCTCTGCCTACATTCAGTAACATATACATTTTTAAATTTAAATGTTAAAACCTTTTTTAAATTTAACTTTTTTACTTAATCTCTTCTATGTATTGACATATGCAACGACAGACTGCACAGACTGATAGAACCTCTGCAGGAACTTGGCACAATATTTCACACCCGCTCTGCAGCCCCACTTCGCTTACTCTGATCAGTGGGGATTTCAGGTTGCTTACATTATAGGCTTAAGCTTAAATAAAAGTAAAGAGTGGCTTTTTGATCTGCTAATACATAAACTATATTGTTCTGAGTGAATGTCTTTATTTGTGAACATACAGCAGGTAAAGCAGAAGGGTCCCCTGCTGATTAATATTCCTAAATGAAGCATGTCTAATTAAGCCGTTAAAAGCAGCACCCGAGGTTTGTGCTCGCTAATGCCAGGTGAGCATCTGAGAAACTCCAGCGCAGACCTTAAAGTGGCTGTGAATGTCACTGAAATCAGTATGTTAGTGTTGCTTAGTCCGACTGACAACCTTATGACCCGCAGTACAACCTAGGGAGATAATTACTGAGAATAAGATGCCTCGAGACAATGTGTATGTTTGAATGGGTTAATTAAAGTAGATGTAGCCTCAACTGGAGTGCATTAATCACACTCTTTTATTTTATTTTATTTATGAAGAGGTTATTAGGTTTTTTTTAACACACAGATCGTCGTAACTCATGTACATTTGTTGAGTTGGTGGACGAGCATAGGCAGAGAGCAGAGAGCGGTTATCAGACTGACATGTCATGTGACTGAGTCATCAATCCTTATGAAGTGTAGACTGGAACTGGCACTGATGCTTCATAGACACACACACATTTAGTGAAAATAGATGAGGAATTGATTAGGGAATGATGTATTTCTTTTATGGCAGTAAATAATTTGAACTATTACTGTAGTAGCGGCTATTTTTTAGATGGTTTAAACAGCCGTGAGGAGCTACGTATGTATGAAACATGCATGTACATTTTTACATGTGTCTAGAAGATGTCAGGAGAATGAAGCACAAAAACCCAACAATAGGTTGGTCTCAAAGCTCAAAACATGCATCCAGGTCCCCATTTCCCTCCTCTCCCTTTACCACCCGCAGAGGAGACACTGATAGGAGAGAGGAGAGAAGAAGAAGGAGAGATGATTAAAGCTTAGCAGAGGCAGTCTTTAGAAACTTCAGAAGACAGTGGCTTACAACGACGCCTTAAGACAATTATTTAAAGGCCAAGATGAATGAGTGAGTGAACTGTATGTGTCATCTCAAATCAGCATATTACCAGTTGTTTCTGGTTCAGAAAATAATATTGTTTTATTTTGAATATTGCATACACTGTAGTGGTGTGCTACCATTAGCCACGAGTAGGCAGTTGCCTAGGGCCTCCAACATGCAAGGGCCCCACGAGTACCGGACTCAAAATCATCTGTGTGCAGTCCTGAAAGTTAGAAGACTGTAGCCCCAGTGTCTCCAGACTCAGATAAAGCCCCAATGTCAATAAATCCTGTGGTCTCTTTCAGTGCCGCTCTGTCCCGATCCCTAAAAACATCTGCACATTTAAGTCTTGTCTTAAACAAGCATCGAGTTTACGTCCAACAGCACAGAAACTACATACATGTACCGCTGTGGCAATGTTAAGTTATTGTTTGCGGCAACTCTACAGTTCCTGTATTTAAAACAAATACTGTGCAATTTGACTACAGTTGAAACCATTTTATTTTGGTGGAGGCAGAAAATGACACAGCATTAAAGCTGCACAATTTTTATTAAAAAAAAAAACAGCTTTCCCTCAACAGCAGCTGATACACAGCAGGTTAAACAAGAAAATAGATGAAGTCGGTGACCAGACTGTAGGCCTAATTTAGAGTTGGACATAAAAGGCATAAAATGAATAAACTTAACTTTCCAGAAATAATTTTTAATCAGAATTGATTTGAGTAGGCCTCTGTAATATGGGCTTTAGTGTTGGCCTTTGCTCCTGGAGCAGGACACACTTTCAGAAGGCTCCTTTTAAATAACATGGTCCTGATCAAAACGATGATCTATTCATTCATTTTTAATGTATATCATTAGATTACATTAGATTAGATTTAACTTTATTGTCATTACACATGTACAAGTACAATGCAACAAAATGCAGTTTAGGTCTAACCAGAAGAAGTGCCGGATATCCAGTATTTGCATAATATAAATGAGTGTTGTATAATTTATTTGCAGATGCATATGTACATAATATACAGATGGCTTATTACTATAAACAGCAATTATCAAATGGGTATATACAATGATAGACAAGGCCATGGTGAGCTATAAACAGAAGTAAGAAATAAGTTAATATTTATTAGTATAAAGTAATTTTTAGATGGATATTATATGTACTCCCTACAATAATAGTTAAGGCTATGGTGAGCAGTAGTGTAATAGATATAGTGCAAATAAATTACAAACAGAAGCTGTCTGAATAACAGTAGTGCAGTGGAAGTTATTGCATATATGAAGAGCAGAGGGATCAGAGGGGTGCAGAGTTCAATAATAGAGACAGAATAATAATAATAATAAATAATACTCACCATTTAGCTGCTGAAATCTACCCCCAACTTTACAAATGTATGATTATTATTATTATTATTATTATTATTATTATTATTATTAAATTTTATTTTGCTGGCTTAGGTTTGAAGTATTGCTGTATGACAATTGTGGAAGGGTTACAGAATCTGTCAACCTCAAGGCCTACTGTTACATTAACACAGACATGACAAAGGGCCCCTTCAAAGGTTTGCCTAGTGCATCAGTGCTCTTGAAACACTGCCTGCCCTCTAAAGGGATGGAAGTCTATTGTTTTTAGTTCTCTTACCTTGTTTTTCTTTCGAAGGACGGCCGCTCTACCCACTGAGCTTCTGCTGCTCCTTATTATCCGTAAAAAGGTTTAAGCCGCCGGCTTTTTAAGTAATATGGGGAGCAAAAGAATATGATCTGGGTGAAAATCATTGCTTTCTTTTCTGAAAAAAAGTTTCTATTTGGATAAACAGCAGTCTATGACACCCGAACATACATAGATCATAAAAGCTCCATGACTGTGCAGTTCTTTTTCATATTGTGATTTGGTCTTTAACCTGTTAAACACTAAACAGCTTGTCAGGTTAAAATGATGAATTGTTCTAACGTGAACATACTGACTTATCTATGCTGAAGGAATGCATTTGTCACATTCTTCCTGAAAAAGCATGGCTCTTTTACAAATGACTTCTCATGGTTGTTCAGACTGGTACTAAATCTTTGTCTGATGAGGAGGCTGTGATCTGTTGAACTGAGCAGAGACTGAGCTCTTCACAAACCAGCTAAGCACATGTCTTTGTGACTTGGAGATTAGAAGGACTCACATTAGTTGTAAAGGGTTTCTTAAAGTAAGCAAAGATTGAGTCAGACTTGACCTTGAGCAAACATATCCTCTAAAATGCACCAAGTTAGTTTGGAGAGTTGTTTAAAAAATGATTCCTTTTTTTTCCATAGAAAGGTGTTTATTTGCTCAATTTCCTTGTTTTCACAGTCTACACAGTGCATACCTCTGCCTGTACAGCTGCATGATGAAATCTTCTGAAAAGTAGCAGCTTTGGGAGTTTATTTTACATCATTGTTGAGAATGTCCCAATAGTTTAGGCTGCTGTCCTCCTCCACCTCAATACATCTGACTCAGGTAGTTACACTTTTACTTGAGTAACCTTAACTAGAATAATGTGTTACTTTTACTCAACATTTATTATTTATTACTACCAATCTGTTTTTTGTTAGACTTGGAAGTTTTTCAATAAGGGATCTTAGACAAGTGACTCGGCTGAGCGTAAACAAATGGTTCAGGCCAAAGAGGTCCATGGCCAGTTCCAGACCACACCCAAAAATGAAAAATAACCTGCAACAGTATTCCTTTGTGTATTTTAATTTCATGTAATTTGGGCAATGAATCAATCAGTAACTCATTAATAGAGAAGTCTTTTCCCACAATATTTGGTTACTCTTACTCAACTAATCTTTATTTCTACTTGAGCAAATAAATAAGATAGAAAAGTGTTTTGTAAGCTGCAAGACACAACATTTGATCAAAGCTGTAAATTGTTAATTATGTGCTCATATATACAAACTATGTGTTTGGTATGATACAGACTAATAAATCGTGTATCGAGTGATTTTTGGAAACCCAATTAATTGCATATTTATTAGTACGCTGGAGATAGTATGCAAATGTGTTAATGTTAATATAGTATTTTTATACAGTTTTAAACAATATGCTATTTACGTTTTAGGAGAAATAAAGAAGTGAATAACATGATTCTATTGATTCTATAGGTTTAAATTTTAATATCTTACACTGTTAAAAAAAGAATTAGGAACTCCTTGATGGTGAATAGTTGATTCATTAATTGATCTAAAGTATTACACAATAAGATGTTTCCACAAATTTGCAGATAAACAAGTAAAAAAAAAAAAGGGAGTTTCCAAAATCTTGATGGACGTTGACATTGGTAGTGTTCTGCACTGGTTAATTTGCTGGTCTGGGCTTCAGACTGTACCTGTAAATGGCTAAAACCTTGACCGGTCCTCTGGTGGTTGTGGCCTGTGCACTAACATGCCTATTGCCAGTTTGGGATGTTGCCGTCTCTCGTAGTCTCTGATAGACACATGCATCTATGCGCTTGGCTCTCCTCGGCCCAGACTTCAGTGCTGAAATCTGGCTCACCTCACAGAGCGAGTCTCCTGATCTTAGTGCGCAGCCACGAGGTTTAAACGGCTTCACTTAAGCGGCTTCAGAGTAAAAGTTACAGCTTCAAATGGTTCATCCTCAGTGTGATATGATTTGTCTTTTGGCTACAAATGCAAAATACAATGAAACTAAACACAAGCAATAACGTGAGTGGTTGTGGTGATGAATGTGTAATTAGCTTTTTGGCCACAGTCCTTATCTTCTCCAGGGGAGGCAGGGTGTGTCGGGTCAAAAATTGAGTAAATTTTAGAGATTTTGTGCAGGATGAGCTAAACCAGAACTGTAGAACTGTTTCTCAGGACTCAGCTTTTTCAAACTATTCACTCAGCGCCTCAGTTGTTGTCTGATTACAGTAACTTATGTTGAGCCGGACATATACTAACTACATTAATTATTGATTAATTTATTAATAGTAGCAATCATAGCTGTTTTTTCAACACTCCCTTCTCAAAATACGTTCCTGTGCCTATGTGCTTTGAGCGCCTAGTAGGTGGAAAAGCGCTATAGAAAATCTAATTTATTTACCATGCATGCAATAGTTTGTGTTAAGGTGTTACGTTTTATCGGCAGAAGAACAACTGAGTGTCTTTATAAGACAAAAGCATATTAATACACAGGGACTATCGTTAGTAATACTTAACTTAAGATTTGATTCCCCAGTGAGCTAACAGCAAGTGGGGGACTTGCTGTTAGCTCACTGGGGAATCAACTTTACATTCCACAACACCACACTTGTTTATCATACACTTCTCTAAGTGCCAAACATTTTCTGAGCAAAACCTTTTAACCTTAGCTTAGAGGCTGTTTTCTCAAAACATCAGCAATCATCTGTTCAATAGGACATTATTACATTATTGTCCTTCCTGTCACTACAATGTTTCAAATGAAATGGTATTTCACATCAATGTGTTTGCATCTCTGTCCGTTTACAGGATTTCTGGAAAGTGCAATTGTACCTTGACTGTCTTTGTAGACTTTTGTTTTTTCATATTGATAGTTGTCTAAACCTCTTTGTAGCTGTTCTATGTAAATCCACTCGTGTATAGCTGAAGATAGGGCTATGTTTTCTGCTTGGCAGGTAGAAAGTGCTACTGTCTGTTGTTTTCCTGTTTTCCATGACATCAGTGAAAAGGCACCAGCTAGCATCACAATAAATTATTAGACCTAGTTTTTCTGTCATTTTTCTTACAATGTAGTTCCTGTTCTGTCCTGTTCAGTTCTCTTCTGAATACATGCTTTACCTTATGTTCACAAAGGTCTGGTACAAGTGGCTAAGTATATCATACGTCCCACAGTGTTTCAGTTTCTGCCTGATTGCCTGAGACAAGATACCTGTTTTTCACCTGTTTTTGAACTTTGTTCAGAACCTTGTGTTGGCTTTATGTAAATCTTACAGTCAGCTGGTGCAGGTTCACTTCCTTTATGTATACTTGTCCTCCTGTGCTGCCTTCTGCACCAGTAATCTGACACATGTCCTGTCAACTGTGGGATTAGAATGTCTCTTCATAGTCAGTTCCTGCTTTCTTTTTGTACCCTTTGGCTACAAAGTGTGCCTTGTATTTGTGAGATCCATTTATGTCTGTTTAAAGAGCCTAGACCCATCTTCCTCCTAGTGCTGGTTTACCTGGTGGTAATTGGGTCAGTTCCAATGTCTAATTGTCTTCCAGTGATTGTGTCTCCTTCTCCATGGCTTTTTTCCACTGTCTTGACTCGGATGTTGTCACAATGTTTCACACTGCTCGATAACAATAGTCCACACAAGTTATTAAAATCTCAAAATGTTGAAGATAAACTGGTTTCTGCTTTATTCTCAGTGACTTCCTTCTAGTCACAGTATTTCCTTTTAGTTGATCAGTCCCAGCTTGTTCACACAAAGCCTCAGGATCACTTTCTGAAATGTCTTTAGGCTCACCTGTGTTTTCATCTTTCACATCACTGTCACAAACTTTATTGTAATTTCTGATGTCATATCCCATCTGTGGCTCAAAAGTTTGTGTTTCTTTCTCTTTACTTGTCCTGGTTGTGAATTTCACCTACTTGTTCTTTTGGATTTTCTGTTTCAGTGTAGTATTAGATCGACGAGCTGTTTTTATCATAGCTTACAAAAATGCCTTGTTCACATCTGCAAACTGATTTGCCTTTTTCATGCTTTTAGCTGAAACAATTTTTTGCTTTTGAGACACATTTGGTAGTTTTCCTGTGAGTAATTTGTATTTGGTTTTCTATGTTCATCTGTTATAACATCTACAGTATTCATTACATTGACAGCTGTCTGAGTAGCATAGTTTCACAAATTGTCTTGTAACTTGCTTTTGATCAGTAAGCATCTAGCCATACCATACAGGGTTCACCAGCTCTCTGCTGTGTCGTTTTTATTGGGCGAGTGAGGTGCAGATGTCTCGTGTCTGATTTTATTGTTTGTTAATAATGTCTGAAAGTCTTAGCGTATGCACTTTACTTCTCCATAGGGTGAAATGTCAACTAAGAACTTGTTTGTAGCCTGAACTGCATCACTCTTGGACTTCAGGAAGTACACTAATATGGCATCTGAATAGTCATCTGTGAAAGACTGTGCATATTTGTAACCATTAATGATCACTGTTTTCATTGTGCCTGCCAGGTCAGTATGGGCAAGTTGCTTTACTGTCTGGCCTATTATACACATTTCACACATCTGGCTTTACAGGGCTCCTTTTTTTCTCCATACATTTAACTACATTTCGGAGCTTGATTGCATCTTTGTAATAACTGTGTCCAAGAATCTTGTGCCAGGTTTGCATGTCATGACATACTTTACATTTACATTTAAATTTTGTCATTTAGCTGACGCTTTTATCCAAAGCAACTTACAAGAAGCTTCCAATCTCCAGTGTTACATTTACATTTTTTGTTGACGCTTTTTATTCAAATCGACTTACATTAAGGTTCTATTTACCAGTGTTACAGCTGGAACACCTCTGAAGGTGGTTAAGTGTCTTGCCCAAGGACACAACGACTATGAATTGTGGGGAGAGTGAGAATCGAACCGCACTACCACGGAGCAACTTGGGCCCCGCTTTATATTGGCCACTATCTGTTTCAAAAGTTGGTAGATAATACAGTTCTCATATGATGTTACTGTCTTTGGTGATCATGCGTCTGGCTCCTTTCTTGTTAGTTATTGTCGCTCCTCCGCTTGTGGCTCTTGCGACTGAAAGAAGGTAATGTGGATATGAGGGCATTTACAGAGAATCTCATAATTGTGCTCTGTGCTCTAGTCTATCGTTGTCTAGTAGATGTATTGCCGCTGTTCCTTTTCCTTGAGCCATTCCACTGCATCTGGTCCCATCAGCGAGTTCTGCTGAGTAAGTCTCTGGTTGGAATGTGTCATCAAAGTTTGTCTTGATGTTGTTTATAATGTGAGATGTTCATGCATCTACCATAATGTCTTTCATTTTTGAAAGGCATTATGTACCTTATGCCCTTTTATGCCACACTTGAAGCATGTCAGATTTCTGTCATGACATTTCTATCTTGCTTTGCACATGTTTTTGTTCCACTGTCTGTAGAATCAGTAGTATTTATTTTCTCTGACTCTTCAAATATTTGTAATCTTCTTTGAAAATGGCTTTAATTTGAGTAATATGTGTATGATCAAATCATCACTTATAGTCTCACCGGCATTATGCTCTGATGATTACTTCTGTAGTTGACTTGTTCTCTGCCTTCCATTGCTTTGTCAAAGATGTCTACAAGTTTATAATATGGAGCTTGCTTTTCCCCAAATATTGTTTCCTCATGGATATATGTATGATGTACAGTTGTGCTCAGAATTAGTTTTTCTGATAAACCAGACAAATAAGGAATAACTACACCCTTTCCTTTTGTCTCTGGTTCCTGTCTCCTGGAATTAGAGACGAAGCGTCTTCACCTTAAAAACTGAGTCCAGATGCGTTTGCTTTAACCTTTTCTTCAACTGCATTAATGCTAACATTTCACAAGAAACACATAAAAAATCCAGCATTAATGCAAACAAGCCAAACGAGCAAATAAAATAAAAAAATCCAGTGACAATGACAATGCTGATCCTGGAGCAGGGCAGCTCTGATTGGTGTTGAAACACTGTGAAATTAAGACTAAGAAATTAAGAAATTAAGACAAAAATGAAGCACATTCACTGGACAGAAATAAACTTTATTACAACTTAAACCGTGTTTGGGACTTTGCGGTCTTTTGTTAGGCCAAATATGCAACTCAGCCACAAGGTAACAGCTAAACACACATGCATGTGAGATGTTTTATGATTAAATTCTGTTTTCATCAGAAACGGAACAGATATGATTAAAGTTTAAGTATAAGCTTAAGTGAAATGAGAGAACACACAACACAACCTTCAGAAATTAAAAAAAATGTAAAACTGTAGCCTTCACTGGGAATAAACAAACCAGACAGCATTATAAAAAACGCCAAAGCCATGTTACAATCACCATCAACATAACCACATATGATCATCCAAACGTTGCAATGAAATCCATTTTCATTTTGGTATTTTCTGAAGAAATGTCCTGTATTTCCCCGTAAAGAGTTTGTCCAGAACCGCTCTCCTGAGGCTGAGCTTAAGTTCTGTCATTGTTCTTTCAGATCCAAATATTGTCCCGGTTCATAACGCTCGCTGTACGGGCTCATGTGCGCTGTTATTGATCCCGAAGAAGGGCTTTGCGTCCTGGGCACTCGGGCTTACCATGGGCCGTGCTGCATGAGGATGGTCTCAAAAGGGCAACAAATATGCTGCAATATGCTGATTCAATAGCCCTTCTGTGGTAGATTTAACTGTGTACACTTTATGGGGGACTGTGTTAAAATTTACAGAGCAGTATAGATTATTGCTCTTCAGCGCATCTGCCTGTTCACAGAAAAAAAACACAGAATAGTGGAACTATTATCCACATTAGTTTAACTGCATCACTGCTCTTTGGTAAATTGTAAATTAGCCCAATGCTTTTCTATAGCAGTAAACCAAGAACGTACAATGTCATCACAGAACGGACCGTGATGTCGCGTGGGAACGGTACATACAAACTGACAGCGTTTAGAACTATTTTAATTGGTTAGTGCACTAAAGACAGAAGAAACCACACATGGATTATACTTTTACTTACGTTATGTAAAGCCAAGCATGATTACTTCAGCTTCAAAACAAGTTCTGGAGCATCGTTGGGCGTGGAAAGCAGTGCGAATCTCCGACAGAGCAGATGGGTGTCACACCTGTCAGGACTTGGGCCAGGCCCATGCAGAGATAAAGAATTTAGATATGGCAGCACCAATGAATTTGTGACTGTATTTTTACAGATCCAAGCTCCTGAACAGCTTCATCTGGATGAGTTTCCTGTGTTATTTTTCTAAAGCCCCACTTGTTTAAGCTAAATTCTTACTTTTTCTCCGCCCTCAATCATAACGTACATATTTTTATTTAGCCCTGCTCTGTCCAGGCTATAGCAGAATGATTTTCTTTAAAATAAACCAGTGTTTTTGTACTTCCAAATAGCTGTTGTTGTAAAATGTGGATAAATAAATTGGTAGATTAGTCATTCATTAGTAATGTTTCAGATATAATCTATTGTATCTAATATATCATATGTTTCCTCAATTTAAGGGCACAGACTGATTATTACTGTGCTCTTAAACCTGGGCAGACACATTTCTGATTTGTGGGATGTCTTTGAGAGGCAATCCCGCATCCCGCCTTGTTAAAGCTCTTTATTACTGTGATTCCTCTCCTAATAAGCAGCTCTAATGGACTGTTCATTAAGACAAACTGGGGGTGTCTCCCCAGCAGAAGCCATTTTTAAACTAATTTAATTTTTGGAATGTGAGGGCACAAGATAGACAGGCTGTAAGAGAAGGGAAGAATGGAGAGAGGACAAAATAACGACAGACAGAAACCAAAAGAATGAAGCATTTTGCAAATGGCACAACTGTAACAAATGGTGTGCTGCTTAAGTTAGTGATAGCCTGATGAATAGCTACATCAGTGAGTACTTCATTATAATACAATAAGAGTTGTGGCATTACAAGAACTCCTCACAATAACTTTGTTCCATCCATCCATCCATCCATCTTCTTATCAGGGGGTGACATATGAGACGCAAAGACTTCTCGATCCCCAGACACTTCATCCAGGGAAATAATAAGGCGCTACCATGTCAGGTTTGAATGGGAGAGGTTCCAGACCCCTGGACTGGACAGACAAGCAAAGCATCCCCATCTTTTGTGCTTTATAAGTGTTGTCATCAACTATTTGACATCAACCAATAACACACTAAAGTTAAATACAAAAAATCTGCAGTTATTCAACCTTTAGCTCACACTCGGATCTGCTTCATTCATTGCTTTATGATTGATTTATTATTTCTGTCAGGAAGAAGGAGTTCACATCTCAAAAGCCAAATGCAAGGGATGGTCGATGTTGTACAGCATAGCATCCATCCTGTTGTCTGTCTGTTGCTCCACTGTTTCAACCAGAGTCTACAGACTAATAACCTATTGTTGAACCAGCTCTTAGTTTATAGTTTTTTAAGTCACCTACTATCTCTTTTTCTGAGAGATAGCCGTATGCCACATGATAAAACAGCACCATACTTTTTACATTAAAGCGCCTAGAACCAGAAGTCCAAACGTCTGTCACATGGAATATCCTAACAGTATTGCAGCTGAAGTCTTTGTGATATAGATATTGCAGTAACAGTACATTTTTGATGCATTGTGCAACTCTAGCTAATACAAAACATTACTCCCATGTTACTGAACTCACCTTGGGAGTACAGTTGTTGCCATGGCTTCTTTGCTGTAACCATGGCAACTCCCAAAGTGACTCTCTTCGGGATGATGTATCTTCCCTGTAGCACTTTGTTGAAAGATTTAAAGGTGAGCATCACATCCATCGGAGTATTTCCAGTGTTCTTTCTGCTCGATGTGCCTCTTTCATCATTTCACCTCTTCACTTCGAACTCCACATATATCCCTGCGTCCTTTCCCCAACCTTCATCCATCTGTCTCCTCTTCTTACCTGTCCACTGTATCCTCATCACTCACTGCGTCACCTGCCGGCCCATAACTCTGCCATAGATTTATGGTGGGGGGGTCAAACATGTTCAAATATTCATTCACTGTTGTTCAGACTTTTATCAACTCTGTTGTTGACTGTATACAGCTAATGTTCAGCCGAACAGTTAACAGCTACATTAATTATTAATTAATAATAGCAATAGAAGCAGTTTTTTTCAACATTCCCTACTCATTCCTGTGGCTATGCATGCAATAGTTTGACTTTGCACTGATGTTTGTAAAATGATTTTTCTGTCCAGCGCAAATCTCAAGGTCTGTCTATGTATAAAAGACTTCAAAATTGACTTAAAATAGGAAAAACTTGAGATGCAATACTAAAACTTACAATAACTTAGGAGCTGACGCAGTCATGTCTGTAACAAAACAATTGTACAGTTCTCTCATGGGCCGAAGTAGTGGTCCCTAATGCACATAACAATGGTTTCCTATTGTTGACTGGCCTTGGACAGTGTTCATCCTTTAATGATAAGGGGCCTCATTTATAAAATGATTGTGTAGTGATCTACAAGTTAAGTGTTAGTAGACATTCACCCAGAAGCGGTCCCTTTAAGGGAGCGGGTATTCAGAGTGCAAGGAAGTAGAGAGACGTTAGAAAAGTGATTGGGTTTACAGTTGTTTTCGCTGTACGATTGTGTGTTTTGTTGGAGTGTTTAGTAAAGAAGACTCGACTCACCTCCGTCTCCAGTCTCATCACTTTACACACTCTAGATTGGTGACTCCGACGTGAGTTGGATAAGTGGAATTATGTCACACAACGGCGGTGGTGAAAATGATGCCGTGGCGGCGCCCGCCGTTGCTAGCGGCGCGGTTAACGTCGGCGCAATCTACGCTGCCACCATCGAATTGCCGGACTTTTGGCAGAACAGTCCACAAGCGTGGTTTAAGCACATCGAGGCCCAGTTCCAGCTAAAAGGAATAACACAAGACGTTACTAAGTATTTTCACGTAGTAACGGCTTTGGACGCCTCTACGACAGCCAGAGCTATGGCGCTATTGGAGGCTCCTCCGACGGACGGAAAGTACGATGCACTTAAAACTTTCCTGTTGCGCCTTTTTGAACTGTCAGAACTGGAGAAGGCAGACCGCCTGCTTTCTCTGAATGGCCTTGGCGATAACAAGCCGTCAGAGTTAATGGAGAGGATGCTAACTGTGTTGGGAGCAGCGGATCCAGCTTTCCTATTTGCTCACGTTTTCCTGCGGCAGTTTCCGGCCCCCGTACGCACCGCACTGGCCAGTTCCCCCCTCCTTTCCTCCAAGGACTACCGGCGCTGGCTGTGGAGGCAGACAGGATATTCCTTGCCAACCGGCAGCAGTTTGTTCATGTGCTGTTGCCCCCTCAGCCCACGTCTGCCCCAATTCCGCCCCCGGTGAACGAACCGAGTACCGCAGCTGCTGTAACAGCCCGCCGGCAGTGGGAGGACTGCTGGTGTTATTACCATTCAAGGTTTGGGGCCAAGGCCAAACAGTGTCGTCAGCCCTGCAGTTTTGGAGCCCAGGGAAAAGCCAAGGCCGGCACTCATTAGCAGCTATGAATGCTGGCTGTGACTGCAAGCTGTTATTCATCACTGACGCTTTGTCTGGCCGACGGCTGCTAGTTGATTCTGGGGCTCAGCGCAGCATCCTTCCAGCCAAGCTGGTGGATACCATGGCTGGCGGGCATGGCCCCCCGATGGATGCAGCAAACGACACACCCATTCGTACTTATGGCACTAGGTACGTTGAAGTGTGTTTCGGCGGGTGGCGTTTCGGCTGGGATTTTGTCATGGCCGCAGTGTGTACGTCTTTGCTGGGGGCAGATTTCCTCTGCGCTTACAGACTGTTAGTGGATGTTACAAACTGCCGCCTGATTGACGCACGTTCTTTTGCTTCGTACCCCTGCACGCTAGGCAGGGCTGGAGCACTTTGTCTAGCGAGTACGCTTGCCACTGGAGACCTGTACCAACGCCTACTGGCTGAGTTCCCCGACATCACCACCCCCACGTTCTCATCGGCGACGGCTAAGCATGGTGTGGAGCACTACATCACCACAGTGGGCCCCCCAGTCTACGCACGGCCCCGGCGCCTCGATTCTGCCAAGCTCGCGATCGCCAGGGAGGAGTTCGCCACGATGGAGCGCCTCTGCATTGTGCGGCGCTCCAACAGCCCGTGAGCTTCCCCCCTGCACATGGTGACCAAAACTGATGGTAGTTGGCGTCCCTATGGTGATTTTCGTCGTCTGAACAACGCCACCACCCCTGATCGCTACCCGGTGCCGCACATACAAGACTTCTCCGCCCACCTGGCCGGCACCACAGTTTTTTCAAAAGTGGACCTGGTTTGTGGTTACCACCAGGTGCTGGTCCACCCGCAGGATATCCCCAAGACAGCAGTAATCACACCCTTTGACCTTTTTGAGTTCCTACGGATGCCTTTCAGCCTCAAGGGAGCAGCGCAGACGTTTCAGCGCCTTATGGACTCTGTGCTGCGGGACATGCCTTTCTTGTTTGTATATTTGGATGACATTCTGGTGGCCAGTGCGTCCGCAGACGACCACCGGGCGCATCTCCGGCAGTTGTTCGGCCGGCTCAGTGAGCATGGTCTCATTATCAACCTGGCCAAGTGCGAGTTTGGCCGGGCGTCCCTCACCTTCCTGGGCCACCATGTCACCCCACAGGGAGCCATCCCACTTCCTGCCGAGGTGGACGCCGTGGCCAGTTTCCCACGCCCACACACGGTGAAGTCCCTGCAGGAGTTTCTGGGAATGGTGAAATTTTACAACCGGTTCCTCCCCCACGCGGCCCAACTCATGCGGCCCTTGTACGACGCCTTGCGGGGTGGAAAACCGGCAAAGGTGTTGAACTGGTCCCCGGAGATGGCTGAGGCTAATGACGCTGCCAAAACCGCGCTGGCCAATGCTGCTCTGCTGGCGCACCCGTCTCCTACCGCCCTCGTTACACTTACCACAGACGCCTCTGATTATGCTGTTGGGGCGGTGTGTGAACAGTGGGTGGGCGGAGCCTGGCAACCGCAAGCCTTTTTCAGCAGGAAGCTCCGTGACAACGAGAAGAAATACAGCACCTTCGACAGGGAGCTTCTTGGTTTGTTCCTTGCTACTCGTCATTTCCGTTTTCTGTTGGAGGGCCGGCAGTTTACGGCTTTCGTCGACCACAAGCCACTAACTTTCGCCATGGCCAAGTCTTCGGAGCCATGGTCTGGTCGTCAGCAGCGCCAGCTCTTTGCCATCTCCGAATACACCACTGACATTCAGCATGTGGCCGGCAAAGACAATTTCGTCGCTGACTGCCTCTCCCGGGCGGTCACTGGGTCTGTCCACTTGAGCCTCGACTACGCGGCCATGGCTGAGGAGCAGGCCGCAGACCCTGAAGTACAAGCCTACAGAACGGCCCCTACGGCGCTACGCATGGAGGATGTGGCGTTCGACACGGCCAATGCTACACTCCTCTGTCTCTACTGGCCAGCCGCGCCCCATGGTACCTGCTGGCTGGAGGCGAAAGGTTTTTGACGCCATCCACGACCTTTCCCACCCTGGGGTGAAGGCCTCCACCAAGCTGGTGGGAGCCAAGTTCATCTGGCCAGGACTGCGGAGGGATGTTAGGGCCTGGGCTGGTGCCTGCGTGTCAGCGCGCCAAGGTGACTCGTCATACCAAGGCCCCTTTGGCGCCCTTCAAAGTGCCGGAGAGGCGTTTCGATCATGTGAATGTGGACCTGGTGGGCCCATTTCCCCGCTCCCGTGGTTATACTTACCTCCTCGCTATGGTCGACAGGACCACTAGGTGGCCGGAAGTGTGTCCCCTGTCCTCCATTACGTCAGCTGAGGTAGCCCGGGCGTTCATTACAGCTTGGGTAGCCCGTTTCGTCACACTGTCAGACCTCTCTTCAGACAGAGGTCCGCAGTTTACATCAGAGCTTTGGACGAAGCTCGCCGAGGTCCTGGGAGTAAAGGTCCACCGTACCACAGCCTACAACCCACAGAGCAACAGACTTTGCGAGCATTTTCATCGGGACATGAAGGCTGCGCTCAGGGCCAGCCTTACGGACAACAACTGGGCTGACCGCCTGGCATGGGTCATGCTGGGCCTTCGCTCTGCCCCCAAGGAAGATCTTCAGGCTTCATCGGCCGAGTTGGTGTATGGCCAGCCTCTGCACGTTCCGGGAGAATTTCTTCCAGATGCCACGGTCCCGTGGTCGGTCGCCTCACATCGGGCCGTGTCTAGGAAAATTGCAGAGGCCTTTGTTCCTGTTCCAATATCTCGCCATGGTTTTCCCCAGACCTACGTGCCTAAGGATTTACCGTCAGCCAAATATGTTTTTATTCGCCATGATGGTCATCGTACCCCAATGCAGCCCCCCTACGACGGGCCCTTTCGTGTCCTGGCCGGAGGGTCTAAGAACTTTGTTGTGGATATGGGGGGTAGGCCTGAGCGGGTGGCTATAGACCGTCATAAGCCTGCTCATGTGGATGTTGGCGAACAGCTTCAGCTGGCCCAGCCCCCAAGGAGAGGGCGCCCTCCTGCGGTCGCCTCAGCCCCTGCCCAAGCCCCTAGCACTGTTCCGGCCCCAACCCTTGGTTTTTGCCCCCCTCAGGTTAAGCGCAGCCAGTATGACCGCCGAGTCTGTCCACCTGTTCGTTGACTCTTTGGGACTGTTATGAGAGGGACTGTTCGGTTGGGGCATCTGTTCGGACTGGGCCTATTATTTTTGGGTGAATTCTGGGGGGGCCTGTGTAGTGATCTACAAGTTAAGCGTTAGTAGGCATTCACCCAGAAGCGGTCCCTTTAAGGGAGCGGGTATTCAGAGTGCAAGGAAGTAGAGAGACGTTAGAAAAGTGATTGGGTTTACAGTTGTTTTCGCTGTATGATTGTGTGTTTTGTTGGAGTGTTTGGTAAAGAAGACTCGACTCACCTCCGTCTCCAGTCTCATCACTTTACACACTCTACAATTGAATTTATAAAAGTCCAACTAGGCGCGAAACTGTACGCAAACTCTGACCCTGGCGTACGCACATTCTGGAGACCTGGCACAAAGGCGACCTTCACAGTGATGTGATGAACTGAAGCATGTTTTAAAAATGACTGTTTAATGTGAGTTTGATATTGTTTTATTTCTCTTTAGTTCTCTCAAAAAATATCAGTTTTATTGGGGTATAATTACTGAAGCAAAATTATTCTCTTGAATAAAAGGACACCGTTTATTTTTCCATAATTTGGCTCAATATTTAAGAAAGTAACACGATTCATTGCGTGCACGAGCGCTGAAGCCCCTGCACGTTTTCTGCATTAGGATCCTGTTGTGGAGAAGGACTGATCCTGATGAGTCAGAGACTGCATTTATGAAATAACTATTGGACATGATCCTGAGCAGCTCTGACAAACACTCCATTCAGGGCCGTTTCATTTTTAAGAAGCTCTTTATTAAACTCTGGCTCACTACAACTCTCCTCTCATTATGCAGGGCATTCTTACACCCCACAATAGTATGTTCCTGCACAACTGGAGGCTGCAGTTCAATGTTCAAGGACCGCAGTTTAAGGACCGCAGTTCAAGGATCGCAGTTCAAGAACTGCGTTTCTAGGACCGCTGCTAAAGGACCGCAGATCTAGGACCACAGTTCAAGGGCCGCTGTTCAAGGACCGCAGTTCAAGGACCGCAGTTCAAGGACCACAGTTCTAGGACCGCAGTTCAAAGACCGCAGTTCTAGGACCGCTGTTCAAGGACCGTAGTTCTAGGCCCGCAGTTCAAGGACCACTGTTCAAGGATTGCTGTTCAAGGACCGCAGTTCAAGGATCGCAGTTCTAGGACCGCAGTTCAAAGACCGTAGTTCTAGGCCCGCAGTTCAAGGACCGCTGTTCAAGGATCGCTGTTCAAGGACCGCTGTTCAAGGGCCGCTGTTCTAGGCCCGCAGTTCAAGGACCGCTGTTCAAGGGCCGCTGTTCAAGGACCGCAGTTCAAGAATCGCAGTTCTAGGACCGCTGTTCAAGGATCGCTGTTCAAGGACCGCTGTTCAAGGGCCGCTGTTCAAGGACCGCAGTTCAAGAATCGCAGTTCTAGGACCGCAGTTCTAGGACTCTAGTTTTTTGTGACAGTGCCCCTGAGTTTGCAAGCCCCTTGAACTTGCATGCTCCCTGTGTCTGGTTAAGGTTAGGGCCAGAAACAGTAATGGTCAAGGTTAGGGTCAGGCTCTGGTGTTGTGGCTAGGTCAAATTTAACTCTCATCAGAAATACAATCCTAGAAGTGCGGTCCTAAAACTGCAGCCTCCAGTTGTGCAGGAATACCCCTTTAACACTCCGACCACCCCCACCCACCAACTCCACATCACAGACACGCCACTGCACTGCTCTAACTCCCTCTTGATCTATTGCACATCTACAGTCTATACAACAACATCGGTCCATGACCACGACAGCTCTGCTCCTCTAATGCGCTTCACTCATTACGTGTCCTTAAACCCTCTTGTGCAGATGATCTGAAAAAAAGTCTTTGCAAAGACATGTCTGTAACTGCCTCACCATTGGACCAAACCCTCTGTGATTGGGTGGAAATCATAAAGCTTTGAGTGGTACAAGATGGATTATTGCTATTTGTGTAGGTAAAATAAATCAGTTGGTTTCTATTCTTGTTGTACATGATTGAGTGTGTATCTTCTACTAAGGTCTGTGTAGTCTACAGTTCATCAGGTTTATACGCAGTTAAAGTGTCAGTAAATCCTATACTTTGATGTTTCAAGATTTATGAACTATCTTTGTTTTAAGAAGTTACACAATAACAACATTTCTTCTGCCGACTGGGTTGACAATCCTTTATTACTTTTTCAACAATCCAGTATGGGCTGTTAGATTTACCAAATATGGAGTGGAGTATACTAATCTGATCTGATCTGAAAAAACAACAACAATAGGGCGGCAGTAGCTCAGTGGGTAGAGCAGTTGTCCTTCAACCGGAAGGTAGGTGGTTCGATTCCCACTCTCCCCACAGTTCATACTGTCGTTGTGTCCTTGGGCAAGACACTTAACCTACCTTGCCTCCAGTGGCTGTAACACTGGTATTTACTGTAGAACATTGTAAGTCGCTTTGGATAAAAGCGTCAGCTAAATGAATAAATGTAAATGTAAATGTACTAAGAGGAACACTGGGCCTGTGTTTGTGCTAAAGTTAGACTAGGCGTGAGTCTGTTTTAAGTGACTGAGGATTTAGGGAACAGCAGCACTGGACATTAAAGGATTAGAGGTTAAATAAGACAGTGAATAAAACTATTAAAAAGACTTGGCAGAGTTGGTTTGGGACTGTAGTCTGTGTGACAAAAATATTATTTTGTAAATGCCTTATATTAGCTGTGATGAAAGAACATCTTGCCATTTTGTGCAATGATATTTCCTTTTCTCTGTCCTGATTATTTTTGGCTTTTCTTTTGTCTGGAGTGCTTTTTGGTGCTTCTCCAACTGTTGTCTGTAATAAATTGGCTCGTTCAGCAGCGGCAATAGAACCTTTAGAACAGGAAAGCGGTGCAGCTGATAAAAGAAGGCATGGAAAGGGACAACTGCTGGAAATAGTGTGTAGATGGGAGGAATGATGGAAAATGACCCAAGTCACATGTAAGTGAAGCTGAAAAAATTAAATAACCTGACTCTGCCAGACAGAACTGTTCCACAGAACCATCTAGAGGGCTACCATTGAAAGCATTTGCAAAAAGGCAGGTTATTTAATTGAATATCTGGTCAATGACTGGATTAATCAACCTTAGTTTTATCCAATCAGAGCAGCTCCATGTTGTTTATGTTTATAACGGTAAAACAGTCTCTTCATCTTCAAACCTAAAACAGGTCCAGACCTGTCAGAGCTGATACATAATTGGACAAAATGAGCCGGTAAGGCCAGGGTTCAGAATGTAAATACTTTGCTTGGAGCCATGTAAACTCACAAATCTTGTGAGAATCCAACTGCAGCACAGGGTTACAAATGAGAGTAATTACAGATGAAGTGCAGTAGATCTTTGAAGGTAACAAACACAAACAAGTGTGCAGGTAATTCCCCTTTTGTGGGGCAAAAGGGGAATAAGCTAATGGACCAGTTTTAATCCTGGTTCTAGATCTAGAATGGTTCAATTACAGTAAACTGAAATAATCTTCCTTATATTGAAGGCACTTTGAGGATTTATTCTGATTTTCCTCATTTTTCTAATCCTTGTTTGCCCAATAGTCAGGGATGGAGTACTCGAGTCCTGGACTCAAACTCAAGTCGAGTTATCAGGCTCATTTTTGTGACCCGTTTGGCTCCCACAGTTTTCAGATTTGTAACTCACTTTGGTGACTTGGACTCAACTTGGACTCGACCTGGACCTTTCTTTAGTGACTCGGACTTGGAGTTATACTTAATATGACTCGACACAGACTTGACTTGAAATTTTTTGTATAACTCAGACTTGGACTTTTGCACTAATTAGGAGCACTAGTAAGGCTAGAATGTTTAGTGAATGTACTTGGTGTTGGTCAGAGAGGCCGTAGGTGCGGAATGGCTGCCACGTCTGTCAGTCTGCCCCAGGGCAGCTGTGACTACAGATGTAGCTTATCACCACCAGTGTGTGACTGAGGAGTGAATGAATAATGGATGGCCTGTAAGCGCTTTGAGTCCTATGGTCCCTTGAGAGAAAGCGCAATATAAATCTTATACATTATTATTATTATTATTATTGTTATTATTATTATTATTATTATATTATTATTATTATTATTATTATTATTATTATTATTATTAAAGTTTAAAGTTTAAAGTTTATTGCCATTTGCACAGGTACGTTTCAGTACAGGTACATTGGAATTCATATGCGTTTCTCAAAATCAAGTTCTAAATATAAAGTATCTCTACATGCATACACCCACCCATAACCCACATATGTACGTATGCCTACACATGTACATGCATGCGTACACACATATATATACATATGTACACACCCACATACCTACACACATACTCATGCACATAATGAGAACATAGAGTGACCTGACAATTTTAGAAAGAATACAAGGTACAGATCCTGTGTGAAAATAAATAACCTTCCTAATTTAAATAAATACACATTATAATAACTAGTAATAATATGTGGATAAGAAAACTCTAAATAAAATAATTTACTATTTCTCTAATCATTACAATAGTTAAGAACACGAAGTGGGATACAATTTCCCCTCTTTGATGTCTTGTGCCACTAACCTGACAGTGGCTGGAAAAAAACTTTTAAACAAACGGGCCTTGTGGGTGCTAATGCTCACAGGCCTACGAGTTCTCAGATTATACCCTGTGTCCACATATTTAAACAAGGCATAAGCTGGGTGGTGTTTATCCTTAAGGATACTCTGTGCTTTTCTTTTGCAGCGCTGTGTGTATATAGTGTCCATGGAAGGAAGATTTGAGCCAATTACCCTTTCAGCAGTCTTAACGACCCGTTGTAGTGATTTCCTCTCTGCCAGGGTGGTGTTGCCATACCACACTGTGATACCACTGGTGAGGATACTTTCAACAAGGCCTTTATAAACATGGGTTAGAGGTTGACTTTTAAGGCCGGCCTTCTTCAGTACCCTAACGAAGTGCAGCCTCTGCTGGGCTCTTTTCACTGTTGCAACAGTGTTTTTAGCCCAGCTAAGATTCTCGGAGATGTGGAGTCCCAAGAACTTATGGCTATCAGTTCGTTCCACCTAATAATATTATCATTATTATTATTATTATAGAAGTATGCAGTAGTAATAGTGAGGAATTTCGCATCTACTAGTACTACAAGTAAGCATTTCTGACCTTATAGTGCTAGTAGTACTGGTGGCCAAAAAGCTTAAAGAAGAATTAGGTTGAAATTGACAATATCAGAATAAATTCTCAAAGGGCCTTCCATAGTCCTACTCTAGTTATAGTTTTATTTGGCGTTGTTTAGTTTTTTCTGGGTTTTCTGTTTCTATAATGAACTCTATTAGGAACCAGAGAAGTGATTTTCGGAACATTACAAATTGAGAACTGGTTGTTGTTTTGTAGCCTGGCACAGCCTGATGTGAGCTCTCTGTATATCATATTCTACAGGAACTCTGCAAAGCTCAATAAACCATACCGTACCGACCAATCACATTCAAATGCCACTGGAGCGTTGCTTTGCGCCACACTTGGCAACCCAAGTCCCGTTTTCAAAACAGTCAAGAGTTTGATTTCCTCTGCTCTTCAATCAGTTTTAAATAATAAAGACAACATTACTTGTTTAAAATCTCAACAGCAGACAAAGTGCTAAGAGTATTCCTTTTTAAAGATTTGTTCAAGCCATGTTTGTTTGTTGATTGATTGGCCTTGAGTAGCTTTGCCCCACCCTGAGGAAAATGAGCTGGCAGTTTTATGTGACTGAGATAAACTGAATTAAGATGTTGGTTAGTGTGTATAAATAAGAAATGGTCTGGTGGAAATCTAAGGGTTCGAGCATAGATGAAGAATAATTCAATGCAGAGGTCCAGAACAGTGTGATTGATCCAGAGAACAGTTGGAGGGAGACACAGGCCAGAGGGAGGCCAGGCCAAGGTCAGTGCACCTATTGGGAAAGGATGGAAGGATGGAGAGAGTGTTGGAGAAAAAGAAAACAAAAAAACCTTCACACCAAACACAAGGAAAAGCTAAGCAGAAAGAGGCAGAGTGTGAGAAAGGAGGGAAAAGTAGGACACGTTGCTGTGTGGAGGACATTATTGAGATGATTAATGATCACATGAACAAGCAGTGGATTAATGCCAAGGCCTTTAATGGGGAAAGAGAGGAAAACTTTCTAACTCTTACTATTGCCTGCTGTGAACTCTCCTAATAAGACAAATTACATGTCCGAATTTTTTAGTGGAGTGTATAATGCTGAACACATAGCACTACACAGGTATGTACCGCTTCTGTTAGGAGAACCATTTCTCACACGTGTAAACTCATTAATCCTTCAGTGACTGCTGTGCAGCTCAGACTTGTGTTCAAGACAAAACAAGACTTAATTAATGCATAGAAAAGGTAGTAAGATGTAGGTAGGATGTAAATCTAAGAAGTAAAAAAACAGGTGGTGCCCCTATAGCTCAGTCGGTAGAGAGCAGGCCAAATACGCATGTTGGATTGATGACTACCGATAGAACAAAGAAAATGTCTATTCCAGCTCTGTCTGTTTACCAAGAGAAACAGCACAAAAAAGAAAAACATAAAGAAAAGGATAGAAAAGAGAAACAAAGTTAAATGTATGTAAATATTGTTCCAGGATGCTTAATGGGAACTCAAAAACGTTGGTGTAATGTATTAGTGATGCAATGTAATGTATTAATACTGTGTTTGGGGTGGGGTTAAAAATGTGTGAAATTTCTCTCATCAAATGTTTGTGATATACATCAAAATGATGACTAAACAGCCCTCTGACTGACATCTGTAATGTTTTGTACTGTCAAAGATTCACAAAAATAGTTTCAGGATTTCAGATGAACACCAGTTTGTATTCACAAAAAAGAAAGTCAAGTGTGTTTGTAGATGAATTAAGGTTTGGCACAGTCTCACATACACTCTAACTTGTGCAAAATAGCTCTGCAGCTTTAGTGGATAACTGAGAGAAATGTCTAAACCTTCATCACTTCATCACATTCTTTTGTAAAGCAATTTGTACTTAAGGTGCCCAAGGACTCAGTTGCAATACACTTTTAGACAAATAAAAACTATCTTTTTTATCTAGGTGACTCTTCAGTTTGAGGCCTTAAATTCGGGGCAGCAGTGGCTCAGTGGTAGAGCGGTTGTTCTTTAACCGGAAGGTAGTGGGTTTGATTCCCGCTCTCCCCACAATTCATACTGTTGTTGTGTCCTTGGGCAAGACACTTAACCCACCGTGCCTATTAATGTGTAAGAATGTTCAGTGAATGTATGTGGTGATGGTAGGAGAGGCCGTAGGCGCAAAATGGCTGCCACGTCACTCTCAGTCTGTACAGTTGTAGCTTACCACCACCAGTGTGACTGTGTATGAATGAATAATGGACGGCCTGTAAGCGCTTTGAGTCCCTTGGTCCCTCGGGAGAAAAGCGCAATATAAATCCAATCCATTATTATTATTATTATTATTATTATTATTATTATTATTATTATTATTATTATTATTATTAAATTCATATTCAGCCCACTCAGACAGCCATTCCCCATTCTTTTACCTTTATTCATCATAAAGTGTAGGCTTCAGTTTAACCAATCATCCGTGGCTGCAGAATGACTACAGCTGACTGTGTATCAGACATACTAAAGACATGACTGGCTATGCTCGCCCCCCAGGCAACGGCACCCAAGACGTCTCTCCAAAGAGCGTCTGACACCATTGCCAACAGGCCCAAAGACTGCCTCTCTCAATAGCTTCCTGGCTCTATGGTCAAGCCCAATAATCCCAGCATGTGGACAGGCTGCCTCTCCCAAGAGAGCCTGTCATACCCGCCCAACCCATGACCATCTCTCCCAGGAGCACATGAGCCCCAACATGGCTGCACAGATAAAACCAGCTCAAATAACAGCCACCAAACAACGGCTGACCTTAAGAGTACTACTTACTGCGATGATAACACCAACATGCCACATACGTTAACCTCTGGCTCCCACTCAACACCGAATGAGTGACAGAGCCAGCAAACATTTCCAATAGATAGGACCGCACAAAGGTGGACATGGAGGACCAAGAGGCAGCTAAGCCGTGGAGATCCCTTGGATGGAGTGTGCTCTGCCCACAGCTGTGGGAGAACAACTTAGAGCCTTGTAAGCTGCCCCAAAGCCCCCACAGAGCCAGCGTGCTAAACGCTGGAACAACAGCGAGGCTAATAATTTTATTAAATTTCTTTACTGTTACATATCTTTTCTTGTATTTTTTTTTTTTTTTTACTGAAAATTTAAATCCCCTGTACACGGCTTTACGTTGGACACCCATGCTCTTTACTCTCAGTGGCCCTCATTTATCAAAGTTACGTAAAAACGGGTGCAGCTCTGTGTGTAAAATTGTCCGTGCAACAAAGTGCTCCTGGGGTTTATGAAGCGCTCCATGCCAATCTGAAACTGGCATGATTTGAATTAAACGTCCCTAAATATTCACTGCTCAGCTGGACAGAGAGTTTACAGCATGGAGGCACAAAATAGGGCAAAAAGAGACCCTTTTTTAAGCTGAAGATGACAAATAAATACTCCAAGATAAAAGACCTACTGTTGTTGTAAGTGTCCTTGGGTAAGACACTTAATCCACCTTGCCTCCAGTGTCTGTGGCTCTGCTGAATGAATGCGTATGAATGTTTGGTACAGGTCGGAGAGTTTGTAGGCACAAAATGATTGCCACAGGGCAGCTGTGGCTACAGATGTAGCTTACCACCACCAGTGTGTGACTGTGGAGTGAATGAATAATGGATATGTAAAGTGTCTTTGAGTATGCATTATTATTATAAACATTATTATTATTATGCATTATTATTATAAAGAATAAGCATGTTAAAAAGCACTGGAGAAAGAAAGCCGGACCGGAGCAGTTAGTTTCAAGTCCTGGTGGCGAGCTGAATGGAAAGCTGAGGGGGGCCAGATGTCAGTTAGTGATCACTGATATACAACTTCATGTACAGCTTTATATACATTATTTTTCCCATTATTGTCCGATGCCCTATTATTTTGCATTCAGACATTTGCACAGAAGTCATAATAAACTTTTTTACATGACAGGGGTGCACGTGGCAAAGTGGTTAGCACTCAAAAGCCGGCTGACTCAAAAACATTCTAGGCAGACTCCTCTCTTTCTGTGAGGAGTCTGCATGTCCTACACGTGTCCTCCACTGTGGGTTCTGTCCGGGTACTTCCTCCCACCGTCCAAACACATGCATGTACAGGTTAATCGGCAATTCTAAAGTGTTCCTAGTGAATGAATGTCAGAGTGAATGGTTGTCTGTCACTGTTTGTCTCTATATGTCAGCCCTGCGACTAACTGGCCATGGTCCAGGGTGTACCCCACCTCCAGCACAAAGCTGCTGGGATAGGCTTTAGTCATCTGCGACCCCTGACAGAACTAAGCGGCAAAAAATGAATGAATGAATAAAATAAACATGACATGAAGGATGTTTCTGTGATCATCATGGGGTTATCTTGGTCTTGACCTCTTATTACCTAATATAAAATCACAATAGATATAAGCCTTAAAGTCACTCTTTGTAACTCTGCCTTAATATCTCTTTTGTGCATGGATTTTGCTTGCTCCAGAAAGATTTAATATGATACATACATACATATCAATATTGTGGAGTTGGGCTGAGACAAATGGGTTTAAATGAGGCCCGTGTTGTGTTTTCTTCTGAGGGACATGTACAAGACTGTGGTTCTGTGCCTCAGCGTTCAGCTCCCATCCAGACCGCTCACCTCCACAAAGCCTGATGGGCGACACAAAACAATTAAACATTCAGGTGGGAGAATTATCCAAGTGGAAAATGGATTTGTGTAACAATAGCAGTTTAAACAAGTAGTTTTGCATAATGTCCGAGGCCGATATTCTGAACATGTCTTTTATGACAATAGATGTAGATACATACATTTTTAGGAGATCATTTATTACTGTCACATGGACTGCACCTTTACTGTTTGATGTTCTCAGCTGAGATATACAAAAGTAAGAGTACATTTGGGGTTTGGACCCTGCAGATCAGGTTTTAGAGTTGATGTTAAGTCTTTATTTGAATCTGGGCCTTACAGACTGGCTTTTTTTCAACCAGCCAATAGATGATAAATTAGGTCACACCTAGTGTTGCACGGTGTATTAATATTTCAAAGGTATTGCAGTACCCTGGGCCCTAAATCGATAAGATATAAATTTTTTTTATGTATCGATACTTCATTTAAATACCTATGTGTGCCGTGTTAAATGAGTAGCGCTGCACTGCAGCCAACTCACCCTGAACAGAGAGAGGGCCAAACACAGATATGCTCTAAAAATGTATTTGTTAAATCATAAAGGTATTCCATATTACTTCACATGTATCTGTTGTGCCATGCCTCACTGAAGCTGAGTGAAAGGAGTGAGTGCGATGGAAGCTGTAGTTAAGTGCAAGCTGTGTCCTGTTCACGTCTCTGGTGAGGACACGTTTGTGTCAAAAACCCAAACCACGTCTTGTATTGACAGATTGGTAGCTTATATTTGAAAGAAAAGTGTGTTACAGGTTATTGTAATAACAATCGTTAGAGCAGGTCAATTAGCAGCTAATGAGCGGAGGAGCACGCAGACGAGCTGTAGCCTATAATCGGAGAGTTACAAACCAGAACTGCATTTTGGTCTGACAGAACTGTGACAGAACTCGAGCTCACCCTCAGAAGAGGTTCATTACAGACAAACTTTACAGGATATACAGGAGGTTTGTTCAGAAAAAGACAAAAACGTAAACGGAGTTCAACAAGTGGGTGAGTGATAGAAAACACGTTTCTCTTAACGAGGTAAGAGAGGCTCTTAAGGAGGCTTTGTTGTTAGATAATAGTTTATCTCAGGTGTGCTGTGGGCACCTGACTGAAGATGTTAAAGAGTTTAGTGTATCATTACAATATGCATTTTAATGTAGTTTTTAATCTGAATATCATTGGCATTTGCCGCTCACTTATAGACACCAGAGCAGAGTTTCAGAAATATCAGTCACACATTTCCTTTGGGGAATAAGACTTATCTATTCTAACCATGACTGTTGTCATCCCTGACTGAAATAAAAAGCTGCATATTACAGAATTACACAGTCAGAGCTCAAAAGCCTGACAGGAACAGGACAAAGAGAGAACTTAAGCATTTTTTTCCTCATGATTAGATATTTCAGGGCTAATGTTAAGATATCATTCTAGTATCGGTATCGTGATACTCAAGCCAGGTATCAAACCAATCTCAAAATCTTAGAATCGTGACAACACTACTAACACCACTATTTGATTTAAGGCTCATTTGATCGGCCAAATACTGTATGTAAAGTGTGAATTCCTCCCTATGAAATACCATAACAGTGCAGTTTCATCAGTCATGATAATTACAGTATGTAGAATATACTGTGGAGGTCTTTATTATGTGTTTTGGTTAAACTACTACACTGGCTCATATTTTGCTGCATTTCTTGCAAATCTATGCACTCTCCCGCACATCATGTGTCAGAATTATGTGGCTGGAGAAATATTTTTGAATTGAACCGAGCTGAATGTAAAATTGAGCCATATCTTCTGACACACTGACACTATACTTATCCTTCTGACAACGGTAAACACACACTGTAGACCCTGTTTGTAACTCACATGAGGTACTGTATGTGTATTTGGGAAGACAAGGCAACCGGACCACACTTTGGCCTACAAAAATGCTGTAGTAAATTAACACCAGTGAGTATGTATATTATTCTTGCTTTAGAAAGTGGTAAATGTAAAAAAAAATGTTTTTGATGTTGCGTTGTTTAGTGGCTGGATCAGTGACATGCGTGACATCAGGAGATAAGGACATACTCTTTACTGTTTATTTTAGACTTTCCTGAGGCACTTTCAGGCAGTGCTGTAAGTGGGGGAAAAGAAGTGACGTTACACTAATTTGTCTTGGTTAGCAATAAAAAACAAAATAAAAAAAAATCTGCGAAATAGACAAGAATGCACACTTTTTTGACTGTTAAAAAAGTGTCTTGCTGCCTGATGTCAGTTCTTTGTTCATGGAAATGTATGTTTTTCAAAGAGGACCTTGTAAAAGAGAGTACCTGTCATGACCGCGGGCTCAGGAACAGGAAGACTCCAATGCAAACAACCCAAACTCCAAGAAAACGTTAAACTAAATTTATTTTTAAGAAAAACAGACGCATACAAAAATCCAAAAACCAAAATTCTCCCAGAATCGAAAACACAGGCAAAATTCCAGAGGAAATGAAAATACCAAAACCACGAACTAGAAAATTCACAAGTGGCGACAAAAGGAACACAGACCAAACTCACGGGTGACGGTGACGGTGACAGAGACAGAGACAGAGACGGAGACAGAGACAATGACAATGACCTGGTACTGAGGGGAAGGACAAACAGGTATAAATAGACACAGACAACAAGGGACAGGTGAAACATATTAGGGCGGAGCAGGTAATCACACAGGAGGGAAAAACACAAGGCAGGAAGTCAAGCATGGACACAGACAAGGGCACGACATTTCAAAATAAAGTCCATTGAATACAATACAAACCGGAAACAATAAAAAACAGACATGAATCATGACAGTACCCCCCCCTTAAAGGCCGACCACTGGGCGGCCTAACACTCCTATAACCCAAAAATCCTTTCTTTCGACAATTTCTTGGGTGGGTGGAGGGGGGGGTCAGTCGGAGGGGAACAAGTCCACTAGACAACTGGCACGGGGACACACTCAGGAAAGGCTTGGGGGGAACCGATGCGGCGGGTCCGGCCCTTGGACACTGGTTGGCCGGACGGGGCGCTAGGGGAGAAACGTGGTGTTGGATCCAGCCCTCTAACTACTGGCTGGACGGGACACTCGGGGGAAGTCTGATGAGTCGGGTCCGCCTCTAATACTGATCGGCCGGACGGCGCTCGGGTACACTGGTGAGTCGGGTCCGGCCCTCTGAACTGGTCGGCCGGACGGGCACTCGGGTTACAGATGCGCACATCCGCCCTCGGAACTGGTCGGCCGGACGTGGCGCTAGTGGAAGGGGAATATGCCGGGAACAGGCACAAGGGGGGAAAAAATTTTGTGCCGGGATGGGAACACACGGACGGGACTTGCAGAAGGACGGACTCAGGACCAGGTAGGGACAGGAAACTCCGAACATGGCAGGGACAGGAACTCCGGACATGGTAGGGACACGAAACTCCGGACAGAGACAGGGACAGGAAACTCCGGACAGAGACAGGGACAGGAAACTCCGGACACGGCAGGGACAGGAAACTCCGGACACGGCAGGGACAGGAAACTCCGGACACGGCAGGGACAGGAAACTCCGGACACGGCAGGGACAGGAAACTCCGGACACGGCAGGGACAGGAAACTCCGGACACGGCAGGGACAGGAAACTCCGGACACGGCAGGGACAGGAAACTCCGGACACGGCAGGGACAGGAAACTCCGGACACGGCAGGGACAGGAGACTCCGGACATGGCAATGACAGGAAACTCCAGACAGGCAGGGACAGGAAACTCCAGACAGGGCAACGACAGGAAACTCCAGACAGGGCAACGACAGGAAACTCCAGACAGGGCAACGACAGAAAACTCCAGACATGGCAACGACAGGAAACTCCAGACATGGCAACGACAGGAAACTCCAGACAGGGCAACGACAGGAAACTCCAGACAGGGCAACGACAGAAAACTCCGGACATGCTGGGAGAACAAGGAACAAAACTCATGGACAGGCTGGGAGAACAAGGAACAAAAACTCATGGACAGGCTGGGAGAACGAGGAACAAAACTCATGGACAGGCTGGGAGAACAAGGAACAAAAACTCATGAACAGGCTGGGAGCACAAGGAACAAAAACTCGTGAACAGGCTGGGAGAACAAGGAACAAAAACTCGTGAACAGGCTGGGAGAACAAGGAACAAACTCATGAACAGGCTGGGAGAACAAGGAACAAAAACTCATGGACAGGCTGGGAGAACAAGGAACAAAACTCATGGACAGGCTGGGAGAACAAGGAACAAAAACTCATGGACAGGCTGGGAGAACAAGGAACAAAACTCATGGACAGGCTGGGAGAACAAGGAACAAAACTCATGGACAGGCTGGGAGAACAAGGAACAAAAACTCATGAACAGGCTGGGAGCACAAGGAACAAAAACTCGTGAACAGGCTGGGAGAACAAGGAACAAACTCATGAACAGGCTGGGAGAACAAGGAACAAAAACTCATGGACAGGCTGGGAGAACAAGGAACAAAACTCATGGACAGGCTGGGAGAACAAGGAACAAAAACTCATGAACAGGCTGGGAGAACAGGGAACAAAAACTCATGAACAGGCTGGGAGGACAAAGAACAAAAACTCATGAACAGGCTGGGAGAACAAAGACCAAAAAAAAAAACAAAGGGCCAGGCTGGGAGGACAACAGAGACGACCAGACGAGGAGAGGCCAGACGAGGAAGGACCAAACGAGGGATGAACCAGACGAGGATGAACCAGACAAGGAAGGACCAAACGAGGGATGAACCAGACGAGGGATGAACCAGACGAGGAAGGACCAAACGAGGGATGAACCAGACGAGGATGAACCAGACAAGGAAGGACCAAACGAGGGATGAACCAGACGAGGGATGAACCAGACGAGGAAGGACCAGACGAGGAAGGACCAGACGAGGGATGAACCAGACGAGGGATGAACCAGACGAGGAAGAACCAGACGAGGGATGAACCAGACGAGGGAGGACCAGACGAGGGAAGAACCAGACGAGGGATGAACCAGACGAGGAGAGGTCAGGCTGGGAAGGACCGTATGGGCGACCAGACGAAGGGTGAACCAGACGAAGGGTGAACCAGACGAAGGATGAACCAGACGAAGGATGAACCAGACCAGACGGAGGGTGAACCAGACGAAGGATGAAACCAGACGAAGGATGAACCAGACGAAGGACGAACCAGACGAAGGACGAACCGGACGAAGGACGAACCAGACGAAGGGTGAACCAGACGAAGGATGAACCAGACGAAGGATGAACCAGACCAGACGGAGGATGAACCAGACGGAGGATGAACCAGACGAAGGATGGACCGAACCAGACGAAGGATGAACCAGACGAGGGAAGGAGCCAGACGAGGGAAGGAGCCAGACGAGGGAAGGAGCCAGACGAGGGAAGGAGCCAGACGAGGGAAGGAGCCAGACGAGGAAAGGGGCCAGACGAGGGAAGGAGCCAGACGAGGGAAGGAGCCAGACGAGGGAAGGAGCCAGACGAGGGAAGGAGCCAGACGAGGGAAGGAGCCAGACGAGGAAAGGGGCCAGACGAGGAAAGGAGCCAGACGAGGGAAGGAGCCAGACGAGGGAAGGAGCCAGACGAGGGGATGAGCCAGACGAGGGGTGAGCCTCTCTGGGGGCTGAGACGTACTCTCAGGGAAAACTCTCTGGGGGCTGAGACGTACTCTCAGGGAAAACTCTCTGGGGGCTGAGACGTACTCTCAGGGAAAACTCTCTGGGGGCTGAGGCAAAGACTCTGAAAACAGTTCTGGGGGCTGAAGCGAAGACTCTGGAAACAGTTCTGGAGGCTGAAGCGAAGACTCTGGAAACAGTTCTGGAGGCTAAAGCGAAGACTCTGGAAACAGTTCTGGGGGGCTGAAGCGAAGACTCGGGAAACAGTTCTGGGGCTGACACGAAGACTCTGAAAAACAGTTCTGGGGCTGACACGAAGACTCTGGAAAAACAGTTCTGGGGCTGACACGAAGACTCTGGAAAACAGTTCTGGGGCTGACACGAAGACTCTGGAAAACAGTTCTGGGGCTGACACGAAGACTCTGGAAAACAGTTCTGGGGCTGACACGAAGACTCTGGAAAACAGTTCTGGGACGGACACGAAGACTCT
>JALDNG010000068.1:1330000-1490000 GCA_024349245.1 Neodontobutis hainanensis | reverse complement strand
ACAGATAGACAGACAGACAAACGGTCAGATAGACAGATAGACAGACAGACAGACAGACAGACAGACAGAGGAACAGACAGACAAACGGTCAGATAGACAGAGGGACGGACAGACAGACAGAGGGACAGACAGACGTCAGATAGACAGAGAGACGGACAGACAGACAGAGGGACGGACAGACAGACGTCAGATAGACAGAGGGACGGACAGACAGACAGAGGGACGGACAGACAGACGTCAGATAGACAGAGGGACAGACAGACAGACAGAGGGACTGACAGACAGACGTCAGATAGACAGATCTAGCTAACACACCGGTGTGGGGCCCACATAGTTTACATCTGGGCTGATTTATTATTATTATTATTAACAGGGGATCACAGCAAAAATGGTTCAGTCATTTGGTTTAACATTGGACGATTTCGAGTTTGGTTTCGCGTTAGGCTTAGGGTTAAGCATAGGGTTAACCATAGGGATCGGGATAGGAATAAAGTTAGGGTTCAATTGGTGTAGCACAGACAGACGGACGGACGGACAGACAGAAGACAGACAGACGGACGGACAGACAGAAGACAGACGGACGGACAGACAGACAGATAGACAGACAGACAGACAGAGGGACATATAGACAGACAGACAGACAGACAGACAGAGGGACAGATAGACAGACAGACAGAGGGACATATAGACAGACAGAGGGACAGATAGACAGAGGGACGGACAGACAGACAGACAGACAGACAGAGGGACGGACAGACAGACAGACAGACAGACAGACAGACAGAGGGACGGACAGACAGACAGAGGGACAGATAGACAGAGGGACGGACAGACAGACAGAGGGACAGACAGACAGAGGGACGGACAGACAGACAGACAGACAGACAGAGGGACAGATAGACAGAGGGACGGACAGACAGACAGAGGGACAGACAGACAGACGGACAGATAGACAGAGGGACGGACAGACAGACAGAGGGACGGACAGACAGACAGAGGGACAGACAGACAGACAGACAGACAGACGTCAGATAGACAGAGGGACGGACAGACAGACAGACGTCAGACAGACAGATAGAAAGACAGACAGAGGGACGGACAGACAGACAGAGGGACAGATAGACAGAGGGACGGAAAGACAGACAGAGGGACAGACAGACAGAGGGACGGACAGACAGACGGACAGACAGACGTCAGATAGACAGAGGGACGGACAGATAGACGTCAGATAGACAGATCTAGCTAACACACCGGTGTGGGGCCCACATAGGTTACATCTGGGCTGATTTATGGGGCCCAACTGGCTACCCAACAGGGGCCCAGCTAATTTTGTCCGCAGTTTCCATGGTGGCCCAACATGGGTTAGCCCAAATGGGTTTATGATGGGCTCTTGGTGGGCTCTATCTAGGGCCCAGCTGGGTAATCCCATGTGGGGCCCACAAGAGACTATTTACATGGGTTAATGATGGGACCCAGTTGGGTTTTATTTAGGTTCCTTATGGGCCACAACAGGTATATGTATGGACAGACAGAAAGACAGACAGACAGACAGACAGACAGACAGACAGACAGACAGACAGACAGACAGACAGAGGAACAGACAGAAAGACAGACAGAGTGACAGACAGACAGACGGCCAGATAGACGTCAGATAGACAGATCTAGCTAACACACCGGTGTGGGGCCCACATAGGTTACATCTGGGCTGATTTATGGGGCCCAACTGGCTACCCAACAGGGGCCCAGCTAATTTTGTCCGCAGTTTCCATGGTGGCCCAACATGGGTTAGCCCAAATGGGTTTATGATGGGCTCTTGGTGGGCTCTATCTAGGGCCCAGCTGGGTAATCCCATGTGGGGCCCACAAGAGACTATTTACATGGGTTAATGATGGGACCCAGTTGGGTTTTATTTAGCTTCCTTATGGGCCACAACTGGTATATGTATGGGCTAACATACTAGTTTGCTTGGGTTACCTTATTTTACAGTAAACCCCTAAATACAAATGTTACATATAACTCATAACTCGCTGTAGTTGTAGTGAAATGTTTGGCTTTAAATAAGAAAAACCAGTAGCTCATGCTTTAATTTATTGAAAACTCAAATACAAAACAAAAAGTGCAGTAATGCTTTAACGACATATTTGGAATGTAATAATGTAAAAGACAAAACAGTAGCTCCTCAGTCTTGCATTCTTACTCTGCCAGCGGCCCTAAAAAGATTAAAAAAAACAAATTAATATATTTCACCTCTCAATATATTACAACATTTAAACTGTTACATAAAATACATGTTATGTTTAAATTAAACATGTCACGCCTTTCACACCTCACATCCCTTTGATAATCAGTTATTAACCACATTCCTGGCAACACACACACACACACACACACACACACACACACACACACACACGGCAGTTTAATACCGAGGCATACCTTAAAATCGGTATTCGTCCCATCCCTACTAACTTTGCAAAGTTATAACCAAGTCTTTGAGGAAAAAGAACTATAACGGATGTTTAACTTTTAAGAGTAGCAGTTTATGCATCAGGTGCCTGAAGAGGGTCTCTTAAAAGGGACTCCAGAAGATTAGTTGAGAACCACTGATGTGTAATACATTTACAGGGACACTCCACTAAACAACTCCACCAAAAACAAGTAAGTGACTGCAACAAATCTAAAAGTTGATTTATATTTCTGTGTCAGACTTAAGCCGTAACCTGTGATTTGATTTCTGCATCATTGTGTAGTACATTTAGTCTGTACAGACGTGAGTAAATTGCAGTGTTGCCATTAAACTGATACTACTCACTGGATATTTTTTTTATTGTGATCTGAGTAACTGACAGTTAGCAGGCCTGGGGCCGCTCAGAACAGGGCAGGAGGGAAGGCTTTTGGGGCAAAAAACTACAAATTGCCAAAGGGTCATTCCACTTCTGGTTTGTAGCAGAGGACCCCTTGATGCTCTCCAGGTAATTTCAGAACAATCTGATGTAGCATTTCAAAATAAAGGTCAAACAAAAATTCATAACTGGTAGGAATTTCTCACCAAATTTTACATTTGATTTTATAGAAAACTTCAAATTGAAAACTATGAATTTTCAGGGGGCTTTTATTTTGGAATGCTACTTCAGATTCTTCTGAAATTTCCTGGAGAGCATCAAGGGGTCCTCTGCTACACACCAGAAGTGGAATGACCCTTTGGCAATTTGTAGTTTTCTATAAAATCAAATCTAAAGTTGGTCAATTTATTATGAAAATTATGAATTTTCAGGGGGCTTTTATTTTGGAATGCTACATCAGATTCTTCTGAAATTACCTGGAGAGCATCAGGAGGTCCTCTGCTACACACCAGAAGTGGAATGACCCTTTGGCAATTTGTAGTTTTTTATAAAATCAAATCTAAAATTGGTCAATTTATTATGAAAATTATGAATTTTTGTTTGACCTTTATTTTGAAATGCTACATCAGATTGTTCTGAATTTACCTGGAGAGCATCAGGAGGTCCTCTGCTACACACCAGAAGTGGAATGACCCTTTGGCAATTAGTAGTTTTCTATAAAATCAAATCTAAGTTTGGTCAATTTTTATGAAAATTATGAATTTTTGTTTGACCTTTATTTTGAAATGCTACATCAGATTGTTCTGCAATCTGATTGCAGTCAAAAACACACAGCTCGGCTCCCACTCCGCACCGCTCACATACTCTGATTATAATTAACATCGAATTCGAAATGCCCAGAAAATTTTAATTAGGTTATCATTGTTAGGTTGTGGTGGAGGACGGAGAGGAGGAGCCCTCCCTGTCCCTGTCCTCCCTGTTCAGCCACGCTAACACTAAACCTACGCCTACGCCTACGGCTACGCCTACGCTCAGGCCTACGTCTAAGCCAAGGCGAAAGCCTAATTCGAAGGCAACACCTACATTCACATTAAAGTCCATTGTAGGGTGGCGCGCTGGTGATTCCTGGTTGATATCTACCTCTATAGGCAAACTCGGTTGTGACGTCACACGCTCATCTGTTTGAAAAACTTTATTTAAACAGATTCTCGAACAAACAACCAATGACAGTAGTCATAGCAACATGGCGCAGTCTCTGACGTCATCACCGGCGGCTCTCTTGAAACAGGCAAGCTTTCTGGCGGACTCTGTGGTACCTGGTGTAAGGTGATTGATCTGCACGAACATAAATACTTTTATCTCGCTGAAATCTTGACGGATTTACAAAATGTTTGATTTCTTACAAACGTTAATAATGTGGCTATAATTCTGGATGCGAGTCCTTACTGAGGTCAGCCTAACCCCCATATTAACCACTAGTGACCCCTGGTGGCCGGTGGTAAACACTGCAGTTATATTCAGTTCAGCTTTAATGTAGAAAAGTCTGTCCTCTTTTGTGACATTTGACTCTTTAGTAAGGACATGTCCAGAGCTGTCTTTCCACTGCACTTCTTTAGGTTCTTGTTCATTGTAAACCTCACAGATCAGCAGGCTCCTGGACTGAGTGTTTCGAAGGCGGCGCGAATCACGCGGCGCGAATTGAGCGTTTGACGCGCGAATCGCGTAAACGCTTCATTCGCCCGAGTTGAAAAATCTGAACTTTATTTATGGCTGGACCAGTGTGTGGAATAATGAGAATGAGATGAGTCAGATTCCTTTTTGAGGCTGGCTCCATTTATTAAAGAATTAAAGCCAAATAAGGGATGCAACACAACATTATAAATACAATTGTAAATACGATTTACAGTTTTAGAGACAATACTATATTGACTACTGATAACTGTTCAGAAGACTGTAGTTGACCACTGATTAATTACTTATAATCACACCAAATATTGACTGGACACAGATGGACAGACTTGAACACAGCATCAGCAGTCGCTGTCCTGCGGGAAGCCTCGCACCGACTTGGGACAACAGGTCATCGAACAGGGCCTGGCTCAGTCGGAAATCCCCCTTAAACCGGCCGTCATCCAGGCGCAGCTCCTGGAGGAGTTTGTGAAACTCATGGAGCTGGGTCCGCCTCTGAAGCATCCGTTTGACCCCCGCACAGCGCCGAACGGGTTCACGTCGTTTTTCAGTCCTCCTAAGTTAATAGAGCATCGCTTCTCTCTCGACAAAATCCATCTGAACCATTCTTCAACAAGACCGGAAGACAACACCTCCGTCTGGCAGAAGCCCCTCCCATGACGCGAATTCGTGTCTGAATTTCACGCGGGAATGAAGCGAATTTCACGCGCGAATGAAGCGAATTTCACGCGCGAATGAAGCGAATTTTACGCGCGAATGAAGCGAGTAAACTCAAAATGTGCAAGCGTCCAACTACGCGCGAATAGCGCGATTTATTCGCGCAATTCGCTCAATCACGCGGCGCGAATTGAGCGAATTGAGCGTTTGACGCGCGAATCGCGTCAAACGCTTCATTCGCCCGAGTTGAAAAAATCGGAACTTTGGCGAAAATTCGCGCCGCATTAACCAATCAGGAGCTTGCTCTAGTAGTGACGTGCAACGACGGAGGCGGGCCATAGAGGCAGAAATCCAAAACAACAATGGAGGACGAAGTTATCGCTGCAGCCTGTGGGATACGAAACATTTTTGTCATTTTACAGAGCCGGGAATCTTAAAGGTTCTTGCTCAAAGGAAAGTGTGTGGGGGGTCGAAAAACTCTGGTAAGTTGCAAAAAACTACTTTTAATTTATTAGAGTCGTATATATTGAGCCAACTAGCTAGCTAAAGCCGGAGCTAATTTGCCGTACTTTACAACTAGTAGTTTTCCACTGACGAGTTTGTGTTTATCCAGAGAAAGTGTGCAGAAAGAGCCTGAGGAACATGTATTTAAAGGAGATGGAGAAGAGAAGTGGGTTAGGGACAAAAGTGGAAGTACTCTGCCGTTCTCTCTTTCCTCGACCCCTAGTCTTTTCACGAGACACCAGCGGGACTGGTCCGAGGATTATGACCCCCCCGAGGACCAGGGCGAGACAGTAGCAACTGCAGGGCATTCAGAGACAGAAGGAGTGTGGACAAGCCACACAGGGATATGTGTTGTTTCTGACTGGTGTAATGTTCAAACGTTAACTTGTATAAATATTTAATAATATAATTTATATATATTCATGACAGAGCTGAATTTTGATGCAGGTGAGCCCTGGTCCCCCACTGCTGCTTCTGCTTCCTCTGCCCCATCCACATCTGCTGTCTCCACAGGTGAGTACAGGTAATATATACATAATCATACAATCATTTACAGTTAGCCCTCATAGCCTCTTACATTAACATACAAACACAACCCTGGCGGTTTGTTAATGAGTTGATAATGTTTTTCTGCCTTTTTTATGTGTCATTTCATACAGTGCAACTCCCAAAGAAGAGCCCAGGAGAAGACCCAGTTCAGAAGCTCCCTGAAACACATGCTGTAGCTCCTTCTCCATGTTCAGAGGATGAGCTCTTGTCTTGAGTCTGGTTCCTTCTCTACTGTCTTGGACGAAAGAATTTGTCAAATATCAAATACATACATTAATCTATGAAAGCAGCACAGTTCTGCTTCATTTGTAACCCACCGTATAGTTTTTAAAATGATGCAGCTGTCACTGCAGGAAATAAACCTGACTCTCTTTTTTCTCTCCTTCACTTTAGGATTATTTTATGTATAGTATGTATAGTTTCATATTTCCATATATATTTTTTAAAATAAATGTTTTATATAATGACCAAAGGTTATGACTTGTTTGTGCACATAGTTGTCATGATTTCTATGTCACAAAAACATTTAAATATTTCAGAGTGATTTATTTATAATGAAATAGAAAGTTTATGATGTTCAGTGTTTAGAATAATTATGAACAAATTTTAAAATACTTATGAACAAATTATATTATTATTATTGTACTTATTACAATTACAAATTAACATTTGTTCATTTTTATTATATTCTATTGCTAACACATCTACAACAGAACAGTAAGAAAACAGTTATTTATGGCTGGACCAGTGTGTGGAATAATGAGAATGAGATGAGTCAGATTCCTTTTTGAGGCTGGCTCCATTTATTAAAGAATTAAAGCCAAATAAGGGATGCAACACAACATTATAAATACAATTGTAAATACGATTTACAGTTTTAGAGACAATACTATATTGACTACTGATAACTGTTCAGAAGACTGTAGTTGACCACTGATTAATTACTTATAATCACACCAAATATTGACTGGACACAGATGGACAGACTTGAACACAGCATCAGCAGTCGCTGTCCTGCGGGAAGCCTCGCACCGACTTGGGACAACAGGTCATCGAACGGGACAAAGCGGTAGAAAATGAATGAATGAATGAACAGTGACGTCCTTGGTGAGAGGCGTTCACAATGGTCCAGGTGCAGAAGTCCCGTGACAAGCCATGTCTCAGTCTAGCCATGTCTACTTCCTGCTTGGATTAGAGCGAAGGACATGACATGAATTTGACATGACCTGAAGAGAACTATAAGCCCCCAGTAACTCTAAACATAAGAATTAAAATTATTATAACACTAAGTATTTAAAAAGAGCCAAAAGAGCTGATCTTTTGAACAGCTCTTTAAAAAGGAACGGATCTCATGTAATGTTTACTTTGTACCATTTGTGACATGTTTGTACTTTTGCTTCATTCTTGCAAGAATTAAACCTGACCATTCATTTTCAAATAATTTACAGTCTCCATCATCTCCTCATTATCTGAACGGAAATTCTTTTCACAAAAGAGCTCAGTGCATCAGGAAAGACTGGAACAGAGTCGGGGCAGAGATAAGACAGAGGGAGGGGCAGCTGCTGTTCTTTTGCTCTTTTTACTGAAAAACACTACAGTATTGAGCCAAAAGCAACAGTCACTCAAAGATTCCTTTCCAAGGAAAAATATTTCTGCAGTGGGGGCTCAAGTCCTGTGTGAGCTTTCACAATCATAAGAGTTAAGAACATTTAGACTACATCTCTCTTACTATTCACTCTAAACCATTTCAATAATCATATCTTGAAGACAGGAAGTGCTTTGTTTCAGTTGGAAACTGTGTATCAGACCAAATGGGCCTGACATGTGGGGTTCCACAGGGGTCTATCTTGGGACCTCTATTATTCAATCTCTACATACTTCCTTTAGGCCAGTTAATACACAGCTGTGGCGTATCCTACCAGAATTATGCAGATGACACTCAGATTTACATTTCACTCACAGCAGGTGAAAATTGTCCAATCCATTCACTGTGTCACTGCATCGAACAGATCGACATGTGGATGCAAAATAATTGCCTCCAACTGAACAGAAACAAAGAGAAAGTGTCAGCAGTCACCTTGAGTCTCTTTCTCTAAAATCTAAAAAACAGGTTAGAAATCTAGGAGTCATCATGGACTCAGACTTAAATTTCCAGAGTAACATTAAGTCAATTACATCATCTGCATTTTATCACCTTGAAAACATTTCCAGAGTCAAAGGAATAATGTCTCAACCAGACTTAGAGAAACTTATTCATGCTTTTATCTCCAGCAGGTTAGATTACTGTAACGGCCTGCTCACTGGTCTCTCAAAACGAGGGTTAAGACAGCTGCAGCTTATTCAGAACGCTGCTGCTCGGGTTCTAACTAACACCAGGAAGTACAACCACATCAGTCCAGTTTTAAAATCTCTGCACTGGCTTCTGTTGCTCAGAGAATAGACTTTAAAACAGCACTGCTGCTTTACAAGTCTCTAAATGGTTTAGCACCAGAATATATTTCTGAAATGCTAGTTGCTTATGAACCTCCTCAGACTCTGAGGACATCAGGGACAGGCTTCTGCTGGAGCCCAGAGTTAGAACTAAACCTGGTGAAGCAGCGTTTAAGTTTCAGCAACAACCTGGAACAGCAACAACTTTAACAATGTTCAAGGGGAGGTTAAAAACCTTCCTTTTTAGCTCTGCCTACACTACAACTTAAAGTGTTTTTTATCTTTTTTATTCTTTTTCTTTTATTCCTGTAAAGCACTTTGAGTTACTTTGAGTGTATGATTTGTGCTATAGAAATAAAATTGCCTTGCCTTAGCATTTGAGAGAACTCTTCTTGCTGTTTGGAAACAGAACCTTTACTCGTTTACATTATTTAAAATAAAGGTTTGAGTAAAGGTGACATCACAAATGTTTATTGGTATAAGTATAATTATAGGCTAAATGACTAAGTGTAAAATGTAAATGAAGTGATAGTTCCTGTTTCTTTGAAGAAACATCTTCTTTGATCTTGCAACATTCAGTTCAAGTTAAATAAGCCTGAGAATAAAAAACAGAACTAAAACATGTGGTATTTGCGTGCATCATTAGATACGATCATTCTGACTTGGACACATTTAATAATGGCCTGATAATGTCATGTCCTGTTTGTGTGCTCATATGAGGACCCAAACACAGCACAGCAGAGACTGTAGGACAGTTCCAAATGTTCGATGTTGAACAGTGAGTGTGGCAGGTGGTAATGACAAGTGTCCTGCAAAACTGTACCAGACGGTGCAAGCAGCAGTCAAAAGTATTGTTCATAACAGGGTCAAAGCCAACAGGAACAGGAGGAGCAGTGCAACATGGAAGCTTTAAAGTGTGCTTTGAAACCTTGAACTACAATTCCATAGAACCAGCTTCGGAGCAGATAAAGAAATAAGGTGACGTCTGAAGAAGCAACTGCTTCATTGATTGGTTCGCGGTTCATTCAGATGATTCACTTGCATTGCCTTGGTTCTGACAGGTGTCCATCAGAATCACAGCCCACTCTTCACACTCAAAAAAACAAACTTGGTAGGTTGTGCACTTTACATAATAAATTTAAATTTAGTTAAGTTATAATACTTGTTTTTGCTGAATTGAAATGTATTTTTCTATTTAGGTCCACTTAATTATGTCCAAAATTAATTCTACAAATTCTTAACGTGTTGTCTAAATAGCAACCATTTATGTTAAGTAAAAATTGTACTTCCACAGGGTGGCAGTATAGTGCGACAATTGACATGAAACTCTACTGAAGAAGAAAAATCAAGTCTCGTCAGACTCCATGTGCGCATTATGGAACTCTGCACACCTGCGTGACCCCCTGCAAAGTTTTTCTTCTAATAGTTTTGTGTGTGTGTGTGTGTGTGTGTGTGTGTGTGTGTGTGTGTGTGTGTGTGTGTGTGTGTATGTGTGTGTGTGTGTGTGTGTGTGTGTGTGTGTGTGTGTGTGTGTGTGTGTGTGTGTGTGTGTCTGTATGAGTGTGTGTGTGTGTGTGTGTGTGTGTGTCTGTATGAGTGTGTGTGTGTGTGTCTGTGTGTGTGTGTGTGTCTGTGTGTGTGTGTGTCTGTATGAGTGTGTGTGTGTGTGTCTGTGTGTCTGTGTGTGTGTGTGTGTGTGTGTGTGTGTGTGTGTGTGTGTGTGTGTGTGTGTGTGTGTGTGTGTGTGTGTGTGTGTGTGTCTGTGTGTCTGTGTGTCTGTGTGTGTGTGTGTGTCTGTATGAGTGTGTGTGTGTGTGTGTGTCTGTGTGTGTGTGTGTGTCTGTATGAGTGTGTCTGTGTGTGTGTGTTTTTTTCAGCTGTCTTTTGGATCATAGGTTCCCTGAGCGTTTGTGTGGTTCTGCTGGTGCTGTTAGTGGTTGTTCTCATCTTTATTAACAAATGTATGTATATTCTTTTTATATTTTAATGCGTTGACACTTATTTATTCAGTTACTATAGATAGTATGGTGCTAATATTTGCCAAAAGTGACATAAAAGGGCAGTTCTCAAAAGTTTCTTGGACACATTTATTTTACTCAGATGAGTATTAAACTGTCCTTTGTCCAGAGTGCACCCCGCCTCAGGCCCAGAGCTGCTGGGATAGGCTCCTTCTGCTAAAGATAACTAAAGCTAAATAAAAATAGCCATTCAGATACAGATGTCTGTTTCCCACTCATTGTATTAGATCATTGTAAACCCACTCACTAACAGCACACAGATCTGGTATTTGGTCAACTTAAGAACTAGGATTCTCTTGGATTTTTTTTTTTTAAAGACCCCAAACAAACACTGCGGAAAAGTCTATTGTACCTTTAAAGTGGCAAAAAAAAAAAAGCTTTCACTGCAATAATATAAAATCTAATGTTATGTTTAGCAAAGCTCACTCTGTAACACTTGTGACATGTTTGTGCATTGCTTCATTCTTATAAGAATTAAACCTGGCCATTGCTTTTTAAATTATACTCTGTCTACGTGTCTCTCTGGACAAATATAAGGACAAAAGAATTCTTTTAAAAAAGAGTCAGTCCAAAGCAACCTAAAATGTGAGAGTAGCTAATTCAACATGCAATGCAAAATAATAAAATCAAATAAAACTTTTTTTAGTCTGTTAACCAATGTCTGAACAGGTTGGACTGAACTCATGATATCATTTGAAGTAATGATTTTTCTTCTTTTCAGGGAAAGGAAGAGATGGAGCTGCAGCTCAGACTAACACAAAGGTTGGTCTTCATTAGTGCTTACATTTACATTTTACATTTATTCATTTAGCAGACGCTTTTATCCAAAAACTTACATTGTTCTACAGTAATTGCCAGTGTTACACCCACTGGAGGCAAGGTGGGTTAAGTGTCTTGCCCAAGGACACAACGACACTGAGCCACTGCGGCTCTACAGTTGCCTCTGACGGCAGCTACATCTTGATAATCAATGAACGTATGTATGTTTTTGAATAAAACAATGATTTGAACGTGTCTCATTTGTGCTTTTAGGAGGAGTATGTTTATGAAGAGATACAGATGCCAGCTCCAGACAAGACGATCAGCACAGTTTACGCCACCGCCGGCCTCAGCCAAGACCCTGCTTCTGTTCATTACTCCGTCGTTGACTTCCCGAACAGAGACAAGACTGTGGCGCCCAAACCCAGCTCCTCTCACTGTGACTATGCCACTGTGTTCAGTTTGAGCAAAGACAGCTGTACCATCCAGTCCCTGCCTCCAGAGGATCCTCTCTACTCAAACATTCTCAAGTAATATGAGGTCAGCCATTTGGAACTTCACAAATACAGGATGTGCTCAGATTATTTGTTTAGAAAAGAAGATATTTGATGGTTGATCTATTGTATATTTGTCTATTGTTGTCTCTTTTTTTTTATTTGAACAACCAAAGTGACCGTGTAAACATGATTTCTGTCACAGTGGCCTTGTCTTTGTGCAGATTTAATGTTGTTTATTTAACTTTAAATGCTCAAGTCTTAATATTTATGTTTTTTTGGTGATTAGGTGAATGCTCTCATTGATCACAAGAATGAGCATATGTTGCATAACCATTGGTCAAATATATTAAAATAGAATTTACCTGGTTTTACACAACAGGGTATAATATTTTACAGTTTATAGTATTTTTATTTTTCATTTTTACCCATTTATGTATCATTTATAAAGTAACGCTTTGTAAAAATAGAATGCTTATACACAACAGCTTACAATAAATTTATAATCTGAGCAGTTTTGTTTCTGTATTGGTCTTTACTGTATGTTTTACTGTCTCATCCTTTTATATTCACAATATAATATAATATAATAAGGAGCTTCACAATATGTCAGAGTTTGGGCTGCAGTAGTTCTTATTCTGCTTTGACTGAAGTGTTTATTAAAAAGAATTACAGTCCTTAAAGACTGTAAAGTAAGTACATACACTGTTGTGAATATTACCATTTATGGGTTATATTTACTGTAGATTTCCCACAATGCTCTATGGCTGATGTGTGTGTTGAGTGTGTGTTTGTGTGAGACGTACAATAAACAGGACAGAAGCTTCATCTCCGGAGAACTGTTTCGGCTTTATTTCATGTAAACTAGTTTGTCTGGGGAGAAAATGAGCTGCTGCTAAAACAAAAATAAATCAGTTCAATCCTTTTTAAAAAAAGGCTGTATTACAAACTTGTGAGCACTAGTTTCTGTTAATACTCTAATATAAAATGTCTAGCTCATATCCATGCTCTCTGCGTGGCCTAACCCTCCTGCCTCCACTCCCTGGACGCTCCGGTAGATGGAGGCCATGTCCGCGTTGGTTCGGATCATGTTGGCGAAGTCGGCCATGCTGGGGCTGCCCTCGACTTCGGGGACGGCCAAAAGGGCGGCGACGGCGCGCATGGCTGACCGTCGCAGCTCCTCCTGCTTCTCAAACTCCTGCTTCACAGAGCCGGCCTTCACCTGCAGAGAAAGGACAGGTTAGACAACGTAGCCCTTGTCAAAGTGTTATTTTTATCTTTTGTATTTTCGGCCTCAAATTCTTCTTTACTGACAAAATCTTCAGTTGCAATTTATAATATATGCCAAACTTTTGCTCAAGTTTACTGTAAATCCCATTTTTAGTATAAAAGCCTACAATAAGCAGCGGTGAATGAGGGTCTAATTGACTTTGTGAAGACATCTGTGTACATTTATAGCCTACAAGTCATTCATTTTACAATAAATCATGGCATTTGGAAAGCATCTGATGAATAAATGCAGTGACCAATAAAATATATATTTGACTGTTTCCTTTCGCATCTGAAGCCAAAACGTCAAAGAAATACAAGACTCTGAAGTATTTTCCACTGGTCGATCACATAAATATCACAACATACTGTGCACTGTATAATTGCAGTTGAAGCGGTCTCGTTATAAAGAATATGATGTTCACATTGTTAATATGAGGAGCATATGTTTAGATTTTTCTGTCTCTCATTGTTTCTAGTTAACATCAAAAACAATATGTCTGACTATACATCACATCCCTCTTCATCCTACATCTTCATCAGCAGTACCTTGGTTGTGCATGTTGCTTTTAGTGGCTCCACCAGTCGGTCTAATCTTTGTAAAACTCCAGCAGGACACAGAGAGGCCAGTCTGGCGAGCATCAGGAAGGTCAGCATCTGGAGCATCATTAGACAGTTCCTGTTTAATTCCTGAGTTTGACAGGAGCTGTGTGAAAGAATGGAAAAGTCTAAAGCATTTATCTACTCACTCTAATGTCATAGTGATCCTTGAGTCCTTCCTCGACGTGATCCAGGAACTGCAGGACGTCCAGCCCCTCGAGGCAGCTGTCCAACAGAGTGTACATACACTCGAACGCTGCTTTACGAACGTCCAGCCCATCGTCTACTGTGTGTTTGAACGGACCCATCTCCACCTAACAACCACATCCACACCAAACTCAGACCGCCAGTATCTTAAGGACATGTAGATATGACTTTTACCCTGACCTCTCTGATAAGGTCCTTTCTGATCTGCGTCTCTGTGTAAAGGTGCGGCAGGACTTTTGGCAGAAGCCCGCGGATCAGAGATGGTTTATTATGAGCCGCTGAGTTAAACATCACCAAAGCCACACGACGGACGTTGATGTCCCCGTCCTGCAGCGTGGATAAGAAGTCACCTGACAGACAGATTTCCATCACATGTTAGTTTTCTGAGAGAAAAGTCTACAGGGCTGGTTTTTATTGTGGTGTTTAAACAGCTGCTTTACCGATGCAGTCCTTCAGCAGAGCGTCGATGGGAGCGGGATGGTCGATTATAGTGAACTTTATGGCTGTCACCACTGTGCCCCGAGCCAGAGCAGAACCTAAAGTGGGTCAAAAGAGTGACAAGTTGTGACAAATGGACATCTCTTTAAATAATTGAATGGTGGCTGTCTCTGTGGATCTCCCTGCGCCTGGAGTCATTTTAAATATGAACTTTTTTTTTAAAAAGAGTTCAGTTTTGTGTGTTTAATTATGTTTTTACACTTTGTAAGTTGTTATTGCCTGTATCTGTATTTGTATTGAATTAGCCTTAAATATAAATGCTGTAGTATGTGACAAAAAGAATGGAACATACTTGACTCAAATCAAATTAAAATAAATAAAATATTGCTGGGCATGTTTTTATTCAGAACATTTATTGTTTAGTACATAGTTACTAATATAATAGTCCTATTTTTCCTGTTATGTTGATGTTAAAAATCAAGTTTAAGGGTTTAACTGTCTAATCCGAATGCTCTTCATTATAAATGTACTAGTTGTACTTTAAACCATTTGTATAAACAGTATTAGTTCTGAAAATGTAGAGAAATAGGATGTTTTTTTATCAACTGCAGTTAAATACTGACTAATACAAACTAATTTCAACATGGCCAATGGGAGCAGCATGGACTGTATTTGAGTTCAACTGAAAAATAATATTATTATACCTTTAACCTAAAATCACAAAACCTTTTAAAAATAGACCATTCTATTACGTCCTGTTATATTACATTTTCTTTTTTTTAATAATAAAACTATAATAAAGGTGATGATTACATTTTTTTGGTGATACAGAAAGAGTGTATTTTTGCAATTATTAAATAACTTTAAGCCCAGACAAACGGACTGTTCACGCGACAGACCGCCTTTGAGCTGCTGTTTCAGTCGAGGCAACAGCTGATCAGGTTTGACCAAAGTGAGTTTTCCCAGACACTCGGCCACGAGGTTCCTGGTGCCCTCCTCGGGACACTGACAGTTCTGAAACAACAGGGCCCAGACGGACTCCAGGTGGGGCGCGAGGCTGGAGGCAGGACAGGCACTGCACAGGGAGCAGACATTCAGGTATATTTAGGACATTTAGGTGAATAAAAAGAAGGATAATGACACAGACCTGATGACCTCTTTGAGCGAGTGTAAAAGCAGGTACTGTCTTCTCGGCTGTGAGGAGATCTCTTTGAGCATGAAGGGCAGGTAGTCGTCGAGGCTGCCCACTGCCATCCCGCCCAAAGCACAGGACGCTGCAGTCTTTATCTGGAAAAGTCACATTTATATTCTCACAGTCTACCAGAACATTAGCAGGAGCTGTTGAGGCTCATTATCAAAGTCTGTACTTAAAGTCCAATCATTACTTTAATGGAAGTAACTAATTAGGGGTTTTGTTGGACTTTGAGCTACTTCTACTAGCACTTTCCTAACATTGTTACCTAAACTGAGCACTTTAACCCTTGTATTGTGTTAATCTGTCGTCTAGGTACTTTATAGTGACACATATTCTAAGCTAACTCAATAATGTAATAAGTAAACTTTATTTATATCGCACCTGTCACAGATCAAGTGCTCGCTCAAGGGCTTTTTAAATAAGTTAAAAGGCTATAATACAGTTTAACTTAAAGCCTGTCAAAAACGTCCTCAGCTGCTTTTTACATATCTTCACTTATATTCTAATTTTAATTTAACTACGATGTTGGATCAGTTAGTGTTGAGTGTGTTACCTCTTCACTCGAGGAGGAGAAGGCCTCTATAATGACCGTCTGCACCTCTTTGCTGCCCCCCAGGCTGCCAGTCCTCCCCACTTCCCCCAAACACAGCAGGGCCAGGACCCGAGCCGACTCTGGGGAGCTGTGACTCTTCACCTGAGAAAGAGACCAGCTGTCAGACAAACAGACGTTTTATAAAATGTATATTACTCACCTCCTGGATGAGGCTGGACACTGTCCCGGGGCTTTCTTTGGGACAGGCCGAGGTTAGAGCAGCCACACAGCGGGCGACAGAGTGGTACGACTGTCTGTGGATGTCAGCGTGAGACTGGGAACTGTGAAAAGGCTCCACGAGGGACTTCAGCAACTGACTGCAACAAAATAATACCTTTGAAGAAAACCTTTAATGCATTTGTGTCCCGTATGAAGAGGGAATATATGAGGAGACAATGTTTTTACACTTTGTTCATGGTTCCCATTGTATTAAAAAAACCTCATCTGAATTTTTAATGGTCATTTCATTTATATTTGCTTTTATCCAGTTCCAGCTCCACGCCAAAGGAAAGCTAGAGCAAACCTCACCGGAGCAGAAAAAAAACTTTATATGATTTATATAATGTATAATGCTGTGTTGAAAAACTAAAATACAGTTTTACAGGACAATATATATAATTTAAAGTGCATTTCATGAACTGAAAAACAACTCTGTAAAGTTTTAGGTCGTCCAGGATGAATAGGAACTCCAAAACAGCTCGGGATAGTCACGTTGTTTGCAGTTGTCTTTATTGCATGGCTTACTTACATTTAAAGGCCGGTAGTTTCACAGTGTCAGAGTTTTTAAATGAATATCGGTCTTATTTGTGCGTCTCAGACAGAAAGGATATTACCTGTAGCTGAGGTTACTGGTTTTGGACAGCACCACGGCCTGTAGGAAGTCCAAAATGGCTGCCAGAGCGCCACCTTGAAGCAGTGGAGAGTGTACGAGTCTGAAAACTCCAGGCAGCACAGAGGAGCTGATCTTCGCCAGAGACGAGGGGCAGGCCTTGGTCATGCAGGTCAACAGAGTCATGGAGAGCTACACAGAGAGGACGTTACTAAAAGTATTATATGTGTGTCGAGTATCTGTCATCCATCCTACTCAGGGACAGCGAGCCCTTTGCTCTAGACGTAAGATTGATCTCATTCTTATGTATTTTGAGCCTCAGTGGAGTAACAAGGGTAATTACCTGAGAAACATGCATGTCGCTCTCGTCCACCAGACCGGGCAGTTCACTCAGGACAGGCTCCAGAGCGGCAGGTTTGATGCTGGCAGCGTGATGTGTGACTAAAGCTGTCAAACAGGCCAGTGTGCTCAGCTTCAGGGCTCGCTGGTTCTTCCTCAAGAAAGAGCCCAGGACAGACAAGGCTTCAGGCAGAATGGATGACAAGTTGATCTGAAGGAAAAGAAGGATAAATAAATACCTTAATAAACATAAAAAAGACATTTTAAGTTTTTTCCAGTAACCTTTAATGGAGACGCAGTGATGAGGGTGATAGTCCGCACTGTTGTCATTCTTGTGATCTCATTCTTTAACCTCTCCAAAAAGATGCTGAGTACACCTTGTAGCTCCGCCCCCAGGTGATCACCAAAGTGACACAATATGTGACCCATACAAGAAATCGCCCGCTCTTTTACTTCCTGATCGATGTCTGTCGCTTTTAACCTCTTTAGAGTCGAAGAAAACACCTTGAACAGGAAAAAACACAAAGTGGCACAAGTGCTTCTGCCTTTCTTTGTAAAAATCTAAATCACAGAAGTATAATCGTACCTCTTTTATGAATGGTGTGGGGTCGAATCCTGCTGGTGCCACGGTCGGATCCAGTGGTCTTATCACTTTGACCAGCTGCTGTGTGACTAGAAGAGCTTCTGAGGTGATTTTATAAAAGGAGTCTTCTACACAGGCCACGACAGGAGGCAGCAGCACCTGCACAAAACACGAGGAGATATCGAACAGTTACAGCCTGTTGACAGAAGAAAATACACGGTTGTCTTTGTACAAATCATGGAAGGAGCAATAGCAGTGGTAAGTACTGACTGAAAAACTAAAAGAGACTAATACTGCGACACTGTCAACTTTTCATTAATATCATAGAAATATACTTATCTGTGATGTACGTTTGCACTGATGGGACACCTTTTGGCCAGATATAAAGAGTGTGGCCTGTTACACAGTGGAGTAACCAGGCACACATGTATTCTCTTCCTTGTTTTACAGCCATTAAATCAAATTAAATTATATTATTTCATTAATTTTCAGGCTCCATTCTTTGGGATAAAATGTTATATAGTGTTGCTTTAATTAATGGATCCATGGTTTTAATCTATGGTCTAAGGTTGGAGGCAGAAAACTAACCAGCCAAAACATTATGACCATTTTATCACTATTAATTACTGCACTTATCACTGGTGTATATATAAACACATATATATGTATGTAATTAATTGTAATTAATAGTGATAAAATGGTCATAATGTTTTGGCTGGTTAGTTTTCTGCCTCCAACCTTAGACCATTAAGTGATCATTTGTGTTGGGAGCATAAAAAACTCACATTTAATCACATTATGGAGCTAAACGAGAACAGAGAACTAAAGGTACAGTAAATGGTCCTCCTCCAGAGTATTTTGTAACACATATTACAGGGAGTTAAATAGAGCCAGGGTTAACAACAACACAGACTTGACTCTGGTCTACTACTGTTCATCTTCTGTATAAAGAAAGATATAAGCTACACTTTGAGAAGGACCACCTTGTTATTGAGTTAGAACAGCTCCGAAACTGCAGCTAATAGAGCAAGAAACAAACATTATGCCATTTGGATTAGTCATAAAGTTAAGCTGCCCACAGAAAAGGTGAAGTAAATGAGGGAACCTGCATGTGTGGCTGAAAGACTTGAGGAGGGTGGGACAAGAGAAGGACGTGGAAGAAAGACAGAGCATCGATCCTCATTGTGGAGGAGGTGGATTTATCTGTCAGGGAAAAGACGATACCTGAGGGAAAGGAGGGGACAACAGGTATCACTCTGACAGGAAGATGAAGGGGTTAAATAACTGGGTTAAAAGAGGTTTAAAAGGCAAGGCGTTAGTTCAGAAAATATCTAACCAGGTATGAGCGCAGAGATGTGTTCCTCCAGAGCCCCGGGGACAGTGTGAGCCAGTTCAGTGAGGACTGAGAAGCAGCCCTGTCGAGACTTAACACTCTTGTCCTTCAGCTGCTTGTGGAGAACCTTGACTATCACCGGCACCTGGACACAAAACAGCACAAGGGCCTCAGAAAATGGATCCCCAAGTACTATATAATACCACTATTTAAGAAAAACAAATCAATAACAGGGCGTGTTTCGATTGTCGGTGTTTTTTAAAGCTTTATTAAACATATTTCCATGTTCATAAAACCCTTTTGAGTGCATCAATAACAAATGTATATAAAGTCATATAATCATGTAGTTTTAGTAGCATATTATTTCACTCTAAAGCTGCAGCGGTAAGTAAAAATACAACTTGTGAATGACTTTTTTATTACACATCAGAGGAAGGATATGGCCAGGATTAGCTCTAGTGCTATAGCTTCCTGAGTAACCACACTTACCGCATACGACTGAATAAAAAAAACTGAACTGAAGTCTTTAAGTTCAGAAAGACTTGCTGTATGTGAAGAATGTGGATGTGTGTGAGGGCCTTTTGAAAACAGAAATGACCAGAAATAACCTTAAAACATTATTGAGGCTGTATTATCAAGGATTTTAATCGATGAGTATGTTTAGCATGGGACTGATCAGTCACACTGTAAAAGTTCTAGATTGCTTAAATAGGTTTACAATGCTTTTCAATGAAATAAGGTATTAGGTATTGTATCAGTCTAACGCTAAACTCAGAGTATAATGTTTTAAATCAGAAATGTCCAAACCTCTAAACCATTTGATGTAATGTCAGTTTTCTGTCGCTGTGTTGTTGTGGGAGGTGGGGGTTGTTGGTGTGAGGGCAGGTGTTTTTATGGCTACTGCAGCTTTTGGTTTGATCCCAGAGCCTGAAGGTACCTGTTTCTTTAACATGGCAACAGAGGGCTCGTCTTCTCGGCTGAAGCCTTGACCTGAGCTGGTTCCCACTCTCGTTTGCCTGAGCAGAGTTGAAAAAGCAGAGAGGACGTCCGTCCTGACGTTCTCCTCTCGCTCCTTGAATCGTGCGAGCAGCGCGGGACAGATGGACGAGTAAAAAGACAGCAGCATGTCCCGCCGTGTCTGAATCAACGCCTCCAGGCATTTAATGGACGAACGGCGCACTTTCCAGCTCATGTCGTCATCGTCACTGTATTCCTCGCCGGACTCTGAGAAAAGTGTTATTTATTAAAGTAAATTACAGTTATTTCATAAAGTTTAAACTCTGCTGAATCTAACAATGTAGATTAAAATATACCGTTTACTTTATTGTTAAATTGTTAAAAGCACATATTCAGTATTTTTATAATTACTATTAATTAATACTTCATTGTCCAATTGTAATATATCCATTTTATGTCGAAGCAAACCTTTGAAACAAGAACTATCAACATTATAAAGGAATAGTGTCTATATTACCTTTATAGTTATTACTTAAATGCCTTAACCCCAACTGTTCTAAAACAAACTTTTTTATTTTATACACTAAATAAATGTATTGTAATAATAAAACAGCCTGTCATATGAGAGTTTGTTGTGGAAGAGGTTTGTAGACTAACTTCCACCAAACTATTTTGACACCAATAGTATTGATTTCCAATAGTATTGATATCTTAGTCAGACCCTCCAACTTTCTGAGCAAAGTCGAGTGGATCTGGAACCCCACCCACCGTTTAATGTGCGATGTCTCACAAAGTGAAAAGAGTCTTGTTGCTTATGTCAGGATTGTTCGTTTCTCTGATTGGTTTAATTTACCTCAGTTTGTCCCGCCCTCCTGGAAGTCTAACTCAGATTTGAGAGATCTTAGTCCATACTTCAATCACACTGGTGCATTTCAAGCACTGTATTATGATAGTACACATAATACTGGGCCTAAAGACAACTCTTTTCTCTGAACAAAGTCTCCAAACAGAGCCACCACTATATTTCACAAAACGATACAAAATGTGGTGTTTGGAGATACTATTTAAAGAAAACATTATTATTCAATAACTTTTGTATTTGCAAAAACTAAAAATTGCTAAATTTATTGGTAATACCAATTCTTTTATACCTTCATCAAGTCCAACCTCAAAGTCCATGCTGTCTTCTTCCTCCTCTTCATTATCGTAATTGTAGTTTGGGTCAAAGGTCATGAACTTAAGACAAAGCTGGGTCACAGTAGAAATGTGTGGCAACATCTCCTTTGGACACCTGTCAAATAGCAGTCAGTAAAACTGTGTGAATAGAACTGCAGGAGAAGTGTAAGTAATAATGCCTTTACCGTCGTATAAAGGCTTCAAAGGCTTGGAAACAGTACTCTCTCAGTTCATCATCCTCCACACTGGTGAGCTTTACCACCATCGGAATGAGCTTCTCTAAATGTCCACCTGAAGGACACGTGCCAAACAAAACATCAGAGCTTCAGTAATACACAAAACATACAAAAACAATAAAGGACATTAGGATTAAGAGATAAATGATCATCTCGTACCAACTCGATGGCCTCCCTGGCGACTGATTGTAGCCAGACACTGGATGTAGGTTCGGGACATCGAGGTGGGCGGGCCCTTAGCCAGCTCGGTCATCAGGTGTTCAGTCAGCTGCGAGAAGAGGGCGGGACTACAGCAGGGGACCAGGTGACCCAGAGCCAGGATGGAGCGCTTCCTCACAGCCATCCTGGGGCTAGTTAACTGAGGGTCCATAAGAGCACAAATCAACAGGATTACTCTATACTTCTGAAGTACAAAAACATGACAGAATATCAATGGGGTCTAATAAACAAATCCTTAATAAATCACACACTTAAAACAACCATATTTCTTTATGTGCTGATGCAGTGGGGGAGGGTTAAAACTATGAAAAACCCCAGTAAAAAAAGTAAAACAAGGACAAGAAACCACACAGTAAACCGATAATGAGGGAAAACACACGTGGAGAAGATCGTTATTAATGACATCTAATGGTCAACTATTATTTTGTATATGATTTAACTGATAATATGACAGATTTAAAGTAGACATTATTTTCAGCGATCATATAGAAGAGTATTTTCATACCTGAGGCAGCAGACTGGACAGTAGAGAGCTGTGAAAACTGACCAGTGCACCACTTAACCTGTGGATAAATCAGAACAGCTACTGTAATCAACAGCTTAAAGTCGCTTTTGTCTTGTCAGTGGGCCTAGTCTTAACTAAAGCATGGTTAGTCAGTACTAGTCACTAGAGATATTCTGAAACTTGATTGGGCTGAGAGACCTAACCTCAAACTAACCTTAAATCTTATTCATTCATCTTTTATTGTGTAACATAAAATCATCATGAAGTGCTATACAGACTTGGTAATTTACACTTTGAGTTATTGATTCATTCCTTTTTTAGCTACCTTCCCAACATGTCCGAGAGGATATCCAGAGCCTCCAACTGAACAGACACATCTTCCTGTTTCCCCATGGCCCCGATCAGCTGAGAGGTGATTTTCTTACACACAGTGACGGTCAGATTTAAGCCTATAGAGAATGTAAACCAACAGGTAAATCCATTTGACTCTTTGTATTGAGCCAAACAATAATTTAACACATTTTACAGGTTTCTTTACAAGCCTCACCTGCTGACGACAGGGGCAGCTCAGCAATCACTGTCTTCAGGCCCATGCTTGAAATGTCTCTGAGCTGCTCTTTATCTGAAATCATGTTTGAGCAAAGTGTGTCCACCATCGTCTCCACCTGCGGCTCTTTCACCTTACTCACCAGAGGAGCCAGGCTAAAAGTTCAAAAAGAAAAAGAAAATTTGAAATATTATTTGTTTGCCCTGTTTATCTATGGACTTGTGCTTATTGCAGTTGAGTGTATTGTACAAAACGCCACAAACAAGAATGTACAAAGGAAGGGAAGCACTCTGGATAGGAGACATCAACATTAACCATCAAACTGTATTGTCTAGCATCAAATTGTTCTTATTAAGGTTCTTTATCAGATTGAGTTTGAGACCACAAGAGCTGACCACATTTACCATTTCACAGCCAGGTTCTGCACCTCTCCATTCTTGTCTTCGAGCAGCTTGAGCAGCATGGTCACCACTTTCCTCTCACTGTCCTCGTCCAGTTTAATGCTGTCCTTCTGCAGCTCCAGCATCAAGTCATTAGTGGCCATGAACCTTTGCAAGAAAAAGTGGGACTGTATACATATATACATAAATATATACATAAATACGTCTAACTTGCAGGAGACAACAGACATAACACTAATAAAACACAATTAATGGAAATGGACAGTCCAAAGCAGCTTTCTTTATCTAGCTATATCATATCAGTCATTACATGGAGGTGCTGTGCTTTTTTGTATCAAGCCAAAATAAGTAATAGTTATTGTTAACTATCCCATGATGTTGATCAATGAATACTTTCAGGCACAGAATGATATACTTTTTCATAGTATGAAAGTAATAATATCATACAGCTATTACAAACACCATTTTAAAAGTTATTGGCTGACTCCTATGTGGTAGCCTTCAGGCAACCATTGACCAAAAGTGTCATCTCATCGCCATACAGTAGGCTATTTTAACTTCTGTCTTACCTAAAGTCTTTGTCAGTGGATGTCATTTTCTCCAGTAAGTTGGAGATGTGGTAGGACACATTCGACATCTTGGTACTTTGACACCTGTCACCACCTTTACGAGAAAATAAAAAGAGATTTAACCTAAAAACATGGCGAGGTAGTCAGCCCAGACTGAAAGTAGCTCACGATAGTTCACCACCAGCCGCGGGGGTAACTTGACACTTGGTGGTGGCTCAGATAAAAATAGATATGTGTCAGAGAAAGTCCAGGTTCAATGTCGCCACCGTGTGGATATAATAATTTCAACACTCTATATATATATATATTAATCTATAAATTCTGAGTGAATGATTATGATGATGATGTGTGCCACAGGGTTTAGTTAAGTTTTATTGTCTTTAGGTTTCGTTAGCTTCATGAACAGTCAACGGTCAATAAATGTTGTATGTTAGCATAAAAATCTCACTAGAAATGTCGTAAATATGATGCGGAACCTTTACTTCGAGTCGATGATTCCGCTCGGTAGTAATTGTCCGCGGACGCATTGGGTAGCGGCGGCTGTGCTTGATGCCACGTCGGACTTTGGAGAAACACTGGTTATTCATTTGATTTATCATTGATTAACAGCTCAGTGGGTAATTTTGTGACTGGTTGCTGTCATGGTAAGTATATAAATGCTCGGTTAAGAGTTAAAGATGAAGTTACCAAGTCACATTTGATTTTACGTTGCCTATTTGGTCAGATGCTGACGTTGCCCAGTTAAGTGGTAACTGCTAGCCTATTAGCCTACAGGCTAACTAAATTATAAATACCCCCAAGTCTCATTTAAAAGTCTTCTTCTTTAACACACACCCACTCACTCTACATTAATTCGTTTTACTTCCTTTTCAGGTTTCAGTGATTAACACAGTGGACACCTCCCACGAGGATATGATCGTAAGTTGTAAAGTTTATTAGCGTTGAGTAACGTTAGCACCAAGTAGAATATACCTGATAGATTTTTATAATCAAAATTAAACGAGTTGTTTGAAAGTAGGTTACAGAGTACACCAATTCTATGTATTTGTGCAGATGATGGCTCACACTTTAGATTTTTTTTATTGTTCTGATACCAGATAGTGCCCAGTTTTTGGACATCATTAATGCTAACAGTAAGACAATTATAGTCTTATGTTTATACGACTACAATTTGAGTTCAAATGTTAATGCAAAATAAGTATGCAAGACTCTTATAGGACCAACTTATAGAACCCTAATAAAGGCCAAGCATAATCATATTTACAGTCCTTCAGTTACACTTTTATAACAGATGTTGTGTTTGTCTCAGCATGATGCCCAAATGGATTATTATGGGACCCGACTGGCCACATGCTCCTCTGACCGAACTGTGAAGATCTTTGACGTCAGAAACGGAGGACAGATACTTGTAGCAGACCTCAGAGGGTAAGACATACAGTGCATGTTATATCATGTTTATTGCTATATAATAAAGCTCTTTATGTAATTTAAACAAAGTGGCTTACAGTAGCATATAACAAGTGTATAAGGCTGCTGCTGAAAAATCAGATTATTATAATTAATTTATTTGATTAGGAAAGTGAATGTTGATGAACAAATGAGACACAGCCACATGAAACATGCCAGATTGTCCCAACAGTCTCACTCTTTCATACACCAGAGCAACATTCACACACATTCCAGTGACACACCAGTGCTGTGTCCCTGGAGGCAAGGTGGGTTAAGTGTCTTGCCAAAGGACACAACGACAGTATGAACTTCGGGGAGAGTGGGAATCGAACCACCAACTTTCTGGTTATAGGATGACGACTCTACCACTGAGCCACTGCGCCCTCACTAATCACTAATGTTATTGAGCGACCCTTTGCAGGCCATATTATAGTATTTAATTTACATATTGCTGAGCAGACCTATCAGTTTGCATTATGACAAACTCTTTTCCTGAGGTCATCCTTCTCATATTTAAATATTGAGCCACTGTATTCTTCTGTAGCAATCTATGGGCCTTTTATTGTGTCATTAAAGCAGAGATTGAGTTTGATTAAGTACATAAGATCCTAATATCATTGTTTTCTTGTAGCCATGAAGGTCCCGTGTGGCAGGTTGCATGGGCTCACCCAATGTTCGGCAACGTCTTGGCTTCTTGTTCTTACGACCGAAAAGTTATTATCTGGAAAGAGGAGAACGGCACCTGGGACAAGATGTATGAATACACGGGGCACGAGTCGTCCGGTTAGTGGCTTTGTTTGACCATTTTTACTAATCTTTTACCAATCAATCTGACAAGTATTTGACACAATGGTTTTTTAGAGGTTTTCCTCACCATGAAAGTGTCAAAGGAGAAAACGTCTTTTACAGTTCAGAGACCACTTTGGCAGTCTAATTAGGCAAGGCAGTTTTTTATATTTTTGTATTTATACAGCACAATTCATACACTGGGTAACTCAAAGTGCTTCACAGAAATAAAAGACCATTTACAAGATTTATAATTAGAAACATAAGAAAAATGAAAAACATTATAAAAGAAACGTGCAGATTAAAAAAAAAACCTTTAAGTTGTAGTGTAGGCGGAGCTAAAGAGGAAGGTTTTTAACCTCCCCTTGAACATTGTTAAAGTTGAGGTTGTTCCTGGTTTTTGCTGAAACTTAAACGCTGCTTCACCAGGTTTAGTTCTAACTCTGGGCTCGAGCAGAAGCCTGTCCCAGATGTTCTCAGAGTCCGAGGAGGTTCATAAGCTACTAGCATTTCAGAAATATATTCTGGTGCTAAACCATTTAGAGACTTGTAAAGCAGCAGTGCTGTTTTAAAGTCTATTCTCTGAGCAACAGAAGCCAGTGCAGAGATTTTAAAACTAGACTGATGTGGTTGTACTTCCTGGTGTTAGTTAGAACCCGAGCAGCAGCGTTCTGAATAAGCTGCAGCTGTCTTAACCCTCGTTTTGAGAGACCAGTGAGCAGCCATTACAGTAATCTAACCTGCTGCAGATAAAAGCATGAATAAGTTTCTCTAAGTCTGGTTGAGACATTATTCCTTTGACTCTGGAAATGTTTTTAAGGTGATTAAAATGCAGATGATGTATTTATGTAATAAACCAATAAATGTGTGAGTGATCATCTTACTAACCTCCACAGTGAACTCAGTGTGCTGGGGTCCCTATGAATTTGGTCTAATCCTGGCCTGTGGCAGCTCAGATGGAGCCATTTCTCTGCTCACACTTACTGGAGATCAGCAGTGGGACATTAAGAAGATCCCCAACGCACACACAGTGAGTTACATACAGGGCAACCCCAGATAAATGGTCAATGAACATGTCTTGTTCAGGTTTAAAAATCGGTTATAAACATCTATTGTTATTTTATATATTAACGCAAGTATTTTCTTCTATGGTATATGCCTCTGTAGTCAATAAAATTATGGAATTGACATTAACTACCACTTATTTAGCCTTTATTAATAGTGGAAATACTTAATACATGCCCATATAGACTACATATATGTTGCTGTCTTTCCTCCACTGCAGGTCTTTACCACATTTACAGTACATTCCTTATCATTGAACAATATCTGAAATAAGATTGATTTGAGGCCCTACAGTGTGTGAGATGACTTAATGGGGAATGTATTTGTCTCTCTGTTATTCAATTGTGTTTTTATTTAATTTTTACAGATTGGGTGTAATGCAGTGAGCTGGGCTCCTGCTGTGGTCCCTGGCAGTCTGATCGACCAGCCGGCGGGACAGAAACCAAACTACGTCAAACGCTTTGTCTCTGGAGGCTGTGACAACCTCGTCAAACTCTGGAAGTGAGTATAGAATAGACTTTCTGCAGCGGGTTTCTTCTCCATGTAACAACCCTGGCAAGAAACTTAGCTGACCTAGATTTAAAGGAACTGGAGGAAAACTGTCCAGGCAGACTTTATAGTTTTTGAAAAAGAAAAAAAAAAAAAACAGCCAAAGAACAGCCTACACTAAAATCCGATCATTATCTGATTACATGATCACTTGAATAATCTGATAACTCCAGTAAACAGCATAATCTGATTACTTTTATCTGATAACGGAGGTTATCTGATTATGAGAAAGCAGTTTAACACATCTACATTTCTCCCAAATACTCTGATTTCTTTATGCATGTAAACCCGTTAATCTGATTTTATTTAGTTCTTCTAATGACAGTCGTTTTTTTTTTTCTGATGTAATATAAACGAAGGACAGCAGCAGCCTAGTTTGCAGAGCTATAAACTCCCACATAAGGACAGATAAAGCTCAGGCTGTTGCCATGTTCGACAAGACAAGACTAGATGTTTTGAAATAAAGGGAAGTGTGAGTCTTGCGTCACTACATACGTACTCCGAAAGAAATCCAATAATGGACTGAAACATGATTATCACGTTTTTAAAGTGCAAGTAAACACGTCAGATCTGATTTATTACAATTACCTGATTACTCCCAGTTATTGGTTTATTATGGCCATGTAAACGGGCTCAGTGTCACCTACAGCTTTAAGTTAACCAACATATTAAAACCTGACACATTTTCTTAGTGCCTTCAAAATAAAAGCATAAAACATAACTCGGGTGCACACAACTTTTATTAAGACAACACTTTTAGATATTGAGTAGTCCTGTGTTATTTAGACTGTATATAGTCTCAAAAGTAGAAAAGTATTATAACCTTCTGTGGTGTTCAGGGAGGAGGACGGTCAGTGGAAGGAGGATCAGAAGCTGGAGGCTCACAGTGACTGGGTCAGAGACGTCGGCTGGGCTCCTTCTATTGGTCTCCCCACCAGCACTATCGCCAGCTGCTCCCAGGTCAGATTGAACTGTCCAGCAAGTTTTTGAGTTGGCACATAGATTTGTATCTTTGACATAATACAGTTTAAAGCTGGGGAAGAACATTTTCTTTGGTTATTTACACACACATAACTTTTGAAATATGTTTTTATTATTTTATATGCTTTCACATTTTAGGTCTGCGCAGATACAATGCTCACAGAGAAATACACACAAGTACTTCTTTCTACTTCAGTTTATTTATTAGTGCCACTAGATGGAGCCAGAGACAACTAAAATAGTCCCGTAAACCACATTATACATATTTAATTTACAAAAGTAGACCTTTTTCAATTTAACACTGACAAATCAATAACAGAGAATATTAAACTGTCTCTTTCAGGACGGGCGCGTGTTCATCTGGACGTGTGGCGATCCTGCAGGAAACACATGGACGGCCAAACTGCTGCACAAGTTCAACGATGTGGTGTGGCACGTGAGCTGGTCCATCACCGGGAACATCCTGGCTGTGTCCGGAGGAGACAACAAGGTAATGTTTAGAAATGAAACACACGAGAGAGATGTCTTTTATTCATGTAGAGATTATTACAGAAAGTTAAAGATACACCAACAAACCAAACAATTAGTGCCATTTGTTTTTATAACCACATTAATATTAACTGAAGAAGCAGTTTTAGCTGTGTTATATTTTGAAGTTGTAAATAATTGCAACAATAACTTTTTTGAAACAACTTCCACACAATCTGTTCCGCAATAAGCATGAACTGCAAAAAATACTTAACCACAAGAGTATTTCAAAAGGCAGCAGACAACATTCAGCTGTGCAAGTGTAGCTCTCCAAAACTGCTCTTAATTTATGGCACAGTTAGATATTTGACGCAGGTGTCATGACAGGACGCCAGACAAACAAATATGTCTAAAAAGTGCTTTTTTAAAATTAAATTAAGGTTAACAAATATTCAAGGATTAGAGTAACTGTAGTGTGTTTGTCTGTAAGGCCAGTTGTGTAAATGTGTGTTGCTTGTTGTAAAGTGCAAACTAAAGACCAAACAAAAGACAAGGTAGTGTTAAGAGTGAGAGCGTGAGCAGCTGGAGGAGTTTTACAGTTGTTATTATTGCATTGACTTGATTTATGGTTGATTATTCAGATGCACACATTGCAGGGGGAGCTGGAGTTGTAAAGGGGAGGTTTTGTACAACAACAAGGCTCAGAATCAAAAACAGATGTATAAATAGAAAGTATTGTGTCTATACATTTGACTATGAGAAGCTAAAGTTTGTCTCTCGTGTTTTGTGAAGGTGACGCTGTGGAAGGAGTCGATGGACGGACAGTGGGCCTGTATCAGTGACGTCAGTAAAGGCCAAGGCGCCGTGTCGACCATCACAGACACTCAACAGAACGAGCAGTGACACTTTAAACTCAGAGCTGAGACCTGAGCAGGACACTGGGACTGAATATATCTAACACACCACTGTCCAAAGGCTGATTTAAATGAACATATTGGTTTATGTTTTTAGCAGATGCCCTCCGTTTAGTTTTATGTTCACGGTAAATATTTGACACCCTCCGGTCCTTCCCATGATGCTCTGCTTTTGAAACATTCCTCGTCATTCACACGAACAGCTTAACCTTTATTTCATCTGCTGTTTTTATCAATGGACTCTCATGTCTTTCTATTTAGCCCAAAAACCCACTTTAAAGGATTAATGAAAGAAATTGTAGGTTTTAACAAGAGAAGACCAAAAAATGTGGACTGTCAGCTTTGGTCTCTCTTGGTAAAACTTTTTTCCAAACGTAGTGAAAAAAGCTGTCAAATTAATGAGTGTAATTTATGAGTGAGAACACATGGTCTTGGTTAAAATGTAAAAGTATCTAGGATGAGAACTCGCCGTAAAACCAGATTTTACTAAGTTAGATGTGGAAAATTATCTGTATCCTCTCTTTTCATTATTCAGTTATAAAATCAAAACCAATATTGTTTACATACGTTTGTAATTAAATAAATGAGGAAATATTAAGTGTGAGCACTTTTAAGTTTTAATCTTAACCCATTAAGTTTTTCTTTTTGTTTTTTGTTTTTGTTTGTTTACATCTGGTTAAACTCATTTGTCCAAGGCTGTTATCTAAGCACACAATAGTTTAATATACAAAAATACAAATGCAAAATACAGCCTTGCATTATTCTTTTACAATTTTATAAAAACACATTTGTAGTTTTTGAGCTAAGGTTCAAGGATTAAAGTTTACAGCCAGTTTAAAGGAACATTTTGTGGTAAAGTTAAAGCATTAGAGCACAGACTGTTCATAGCAGTAGTGTTTAATTGTCCTAAAAGAACACTATTTGAACAAAGCTGCACAGATCCCAGTTGGAAGTTCAAATTAGTTCCTACTTACTTCCTGTTCCTGCAACTGCTGACTCTTTGTTTCCTGCTGAAAACTAGTTTTGCATAACGGTTTAGTACTTTTGAAGAGTTGCAAAAACAGATAAATGCCATTTTGGAAATTATTGAATGGAAGCTTGTAATTCATTATTTGTTTTCAAATCCATTTTAGTGTTTCTAATTGGACAAAGCCGCTCAAGTTTAGTTTGATCACCTTTAGCAAATCATAAGAAATGAATAAACAGATTTAAAATGACAGTTTGTAAAAAAAAAAAAAAAAAAAAAAAAAAAACATTTGAATTTGTTTTAAGTCCAAAGTAAACTGTTCAGTTGATGTGGCTCTGGGAAAAGATAGAAACAGTAAAACAGTAAAAAGACAAAATGGCATCAAGTGGTACTTTACAAAAGACACAAACCCAATTCCCAAAAAAGCTGGGACACTGTAGAAATTGTAAATAAAAACTGAATACAATGATTAGGAAGTTTCAAATTTCAATATTTTATTCAAAATAAAACATAGATGACATATCCAATGTTTAAACTGAAATGAAATGTTTAAAATGTATAATTTTAATTGAAAAATAAGTTCATTTTAAATTTCATGGCATCAACACACCTAAAAAGTGTTTGTAGGATAATTTATTGCACGTTTATCTCAGGAACAGTTCTCCTGCAGTAACTGTCTACAGCTCAGACTCAGGAGTTGTCTGGTTGGACGCAGTCGTGGAAGGACTCTGGTGGTCTTTAGGCTGACCTCGAAGGCTGACCTCGGAGGCTGACCTCGGAGGCTGACCTCGGAGGCTGGAGTGTTGAACAGTGGTCTCCACAACACTTGGTCAGGACCCAATGTGGGTTGCCTGAGATTTATTGTGGGTCACTTAAAGTTTCTATGTAATGTAATGTAATGTTGTAGGACATCAACAGTGAGGGAAAAAACTGAAAAAAGAACACTGGGCTAAGAGTCCATCACATAAATGAGTAAAATAGCCTTTTTGTAAGAATTTGGGCTAAAACTAAAGTCAGGCCAATTTTGAGCAAATGACACTAAACCATTTGTGACCCAACCAAGAAGTCCACAATCTTTAGAAATATGTGTCCCATTAAAATAGGTTTGAGTGTTTTATGCTTTCATATACACATAACCTCTTTATTAATATGCTTTAGATTCTTCCAAATAATGCTGTGTCATATTTAATGAGCTGCCTCAGAGTACTCCCAGCGTTTTTTTAATGTTATGTTATCTGTGCTGTACACTCTCTTCTTCGGAAGAGTGTGGGAAGTGTTTTCCATCTTTCCTTTTGCATGTGAGAAAAAAAAGTTTAATCAACTATTGTGGAATTATTATTGTTGTCATAGTATGATTGACTGCAATGCATTCTGGGAGACGGTCAAGTCAATCCAATATCTAACTCTCCACAGTCAGTTTTCTTCTTTTTTTTTTTTTTTTTTTTTATGCTAATTCCCGCAGCTCAGATTCAAAATAACATTCATGTCTAAAAACCAACACAAAGTAGATACCTGCAACAATTCAGGTCAATATGATCATAAAATATGCAGTATACAATCAAAAACAAACATCTGAACTTCAAAACCATTGTGCGTCAGAGACGAGAGCAAAGCGTGGGTTAGTTATGGGCTCGATCATTCATTTCTTTAACACTTGGGTTTATATTTGTGGTCTTTGTTAAGATTGTGTGTCAGAGTAAAATGTTCAATGTAAAGCTTGAGATATGGCTATTTTCTTGATCTCAAGCAATTAAGGGTGTGGTTACAAATGTTTTTTTGCAGATAATATTCTACACATACAAGGGCAAGTGCCTTGTAGATGAGTTTACAGGAGCATACAGGAACGCTCTGGCCACAACAGACTCATAAAACACACGCAGCTTAGTCCAACAAAGGGTTCAGTGGGAGGAGGAGGGTTTTTTAATCAGTCTAGTTTATTGTCTATAGCTGTCCTCCAAATCTACACACTGCACCTTTAAATGTTTGAGTTTGCGCGCCCTAACATGACTCGGCTCTTGATGAGACCTGTGGTTTTTACAGGAAATACTTTAACAAATGTGTTTGAGGCAGAGCACATGATCAGATCAGAGAGGCACTTCCTCTTCTGGGGGCGTAAACAGTTTTTTGTCCGCACAAAAACAACCTCTTCTTGTGTTTGAATTCACTTTCTGAACAACTTTGGTGAGTACAACTTCAACATCTTCTTCATAGTCCTTTAAAATGTGAGTGTGTTCTTTTATATTTAGTTTTACACACATTTTATAATAACTACACAATATTAAACATTAGTTAAATATTATAATTACAATTCATTTAAAAAGCATTACTCCTACATTAATAAGCACCATTATGTTATAAATGTTATTAATATTTTAATGTATGTAATTCTAGATATAAATTACACTTCAGCATAAATATATAAATAAAAAATAAGTCTTTAATTCATTCATCATTAATTACATATTTATCAAGGCTTTACTTCTGATCAGCAGTGTGTAGTTACAGTGTGTTATAGTTATTACCGACAATAAATGTATGAATTCTGGAAAAATGCTAGTTTAACAGAAAACAATATGCTTTATGCAGAACAATACAAGCAACATGAGATATGTAACAGGTAAAAAGGTAAAAAGGTGACGTGTTCTCTTTCAAACCACTTGACCTCCTTGGCCAGTATCTGGACAAGGCTGTCCACAAACGGGTTCTCTTTAACAGTGTTATTAGCTTTTGGGTTAACAGCATTGTCTAGTGTGTTTCTTAAAATGACATACTTTTGTTGTTAGGTGCAGTTTAAAATGGCAGCTTTGAACACTTTTTGCTGAAAGAATGAACTAAATGGAATGTTTTCTGTTTTGGCGGGAACTAAATGGAATGTTTTCTGTTTTGGCGGGAACTAAATGGAATGTTTTCTGTTTTGGCGGGAACTAAATGGATGACACACCCTTTGACAGAGGTGAGCTGCTGACTCAGGTCCACTGGGAATGGATCTGTTGTTTTGGTGAAGGACACAACACCAGCCACTTCAAAGGGCTTAACAGACTGCACTAGACATCCTCCGTCCTTAGACCCTCCGTCAGGGTGAGGACCTGCTTTGTCTCTTTTATGTCCCGGGATTTTGAGGTTGTTGGAAATCCTTTTGAACTTTTTTGATGGCCCAGCTGCGTCGGGAATAAAAATGCTACTTCTTCTTGGATCTGATTCTTCTTTGTCCCTGTTGCGTCTTGGATTTGGCGAAGGCCCAGTTAGGATATCCACCGACTGTCAGATCTTTCCGTTTCCCTTCTGAGCGTGAGCAGTGGGCATCTCCTGGGCTCTGGAGTGTCCTGGAGTGTCCTGGAGTGTCCTGGAGTGTCCTGGAGTGTCCAGAAGAGTCCTGGAGAGTCCTGGAGAGTCCTGGAGTGTCCTGGAGAGTACTGGAGAGTCCTGGAGAGTCCAGAAGAGTCCTGGAGAGTCCTGGAGTGTCCTGGAGAGTACTGGAGAGTACTGGAATGTCCTGGAGAGTACTGGAGAGTCCTGGAGAGTACTGGAGAGTACTGGAGTGTCATGGAGTGTCATGGAGAGTACTGGAGAGTACTGGAATGTCCTGGAGAGTACTGGAGGGTCCTGGAGAGTACTGGAGGGTCCTGGAGAGTCCTGGAGAGTACTGGAATGTCCTGAAGAGTACTGGAGTGTCATGGAGAGTACTGGAGAGTACTGGAATGTCCTGGAGAGTACTGGAGGATCCTGGAGAGTACTGGAGGGTCCTGGAGAGTACTGGAATGTCCTGGAGAGTACTTGAGTGTCCTGGAGAGTACTGGAATGTCCTGAAGAGTACTGGAATTTCCTGGAGAGTCCTGGAGAGTCATTAATTTGTTTATTTCAGCCATCTTTGGAAAAAAAAAAGAAAAAAGAAACAATATAAAAGCAAACATAGCATTGAAAACCAAAATTAAAACATCAAATATTAACTTAGAAAACATAATTTATAAAAAAAAATTCTAAAAAAAAGTTTGGGTTGAAACTTATGCTAATCCTTTTTAAAGGATTTCTGTTGCATGTTGCTCGTTTTTCAGCTCTTTACCTTATGTTTGCATGTTTTTGTTTTTTTTTCTTTGCAGTTTCATTGTTTATTTTACTCACCAACTTTAATAAAACGATTCAAGTCAAAATGAAGATAGCAGCCTTCAACGTCAGAAATCTGGGAGAAAAGAAAGTTAAAGACAAGGAAATTCTCAACTACCTGACCAAGGTAATTAAAATCCCTTTTGCAATGTTAATGAAGGGCCCTGTAGTGTTTTATTTAAGATGGATATAGAAACGCACCACAATAAAAGAATGATTGAAACAGTTAATAACAAATACAGTTTATTGAATCGACACATATTCTAAAGTGCACCAATAAAGCGAGGAGTGTTTTATTTAAAGTGTGGTCATACCTTGTAGATCCTGAGCCAGTACAGCATCGTGGTCGTCCTGGAGGTGGCCGATAAAACTGGAAAGGCCATGAAGATGTTACTCCAGGAGCTAAACAGTCTCAGGTGAGTTCTGCTGAAATCATGACCATTTGGCTCAATAGAATTTTCTAAATGATTTATAAGAGGGTCTACTTGAGCTGTATGGGACCAATCCTACATAATCCTACATGCTGCCGGAGTCTGAGTGAGGTCTAGAATATTCGCCCTCAGGGAACATTAGTTATTGTTCCAAACTGGCAAAAAACATAAAGAAAATGATTCCAATGCCACAGTAAGCATCTATAGATCTATTAATAAACAAAGAATTACCACTATCCAGCTAAATAAATCAGGTTAATGTACAGTATATACTTTGATAGAATTTAATAGAAAATGAATCGTGACTTGTAGTTCCCATGGTACATAGCTCCATTACTTTTCACTTTTTTATTTTGAAAATTACAAATAAAATAATAATGTAGAGTAATGTTATTATGACTGTGACCAAGAAAAATCGTCTACACACTTAAACTCAACAAACGATTCCACGTTTCTTTGTCTTGTCCTCAGTTGTAATGAGGAGCGTCCCTACTCGATGGAGGCCAGTAAACCTCTGGGACGGGACACTTACAAGGAGCAGTATGTCTGCTTCTACAGGTAACAACAACGAGAGAGATGCTCATTAACATTTGGAGCAAGTAAAAAGCTTTTGTTTTGGTGTGTCTCAGAGAGGACGAGGTCACTCTGATGGACACTTATCAGTACGAGGACAACGAACCTGGAGATGAAGATGCTTTTGCCAGAGAACCATTCGCCCTGCGCTTCAGCACCCCAGCAGGTGTTCCCATTTCAAATAGATGTTTTTTCTCCCAACTCTTCATCCTGTTCTTTTTATTAGGCCTGAGCCGGCGATTATTATTCTTTTTTGAATGGGACTTTAAAATTGAGTTTGTTGTTGATGAATGAAATTTGGTGTACACATCCCTCATGGCTTCCTGAACATAAAGGTCTGTGACCCACCTGCCACTGTGTTGCCATGCCCAAAATCTGTAATATATAACCAAAAATAACCATACACACACTGCTCACATCGAGGCAAACAAAAGATATTATTGAACAAATGTTCAACTGAGCTGTAATTGTGACCCCTTGCACATTAACAAACTAATACAGTCTTTAGTTCAAGTTAACCGACTGTCCTTATATCGTGTTCCGGGGCGTCTTTAGTTCAAGTTAACCGACTGTCCTTATATCGTGTTCCGGGGCGTCTTTAGTTCAAGTTAACCGACTGTCCTTATATCGTGTTCCGGGGCGTCTTTAGTTCAAGTTAACCGACTGTCCTTATATCGTGTTCCGGGGCGTCTTTAGTTCAAGTTAACCGACTGTCCTTATATCGTGTTTCGGGGCGTCTTTAGTTCAAGTTAACCGACTGTCCTTATATCGTGTTCCGGGGCGTCTTTAGTTCAAGTTAACCGACTGTCCTTATATCGTGTTCCGGGGCGTCTTTAGTTCAAGTTAACCGACTGTCCTTATATCGTGTTTCGGGCGTCTTTAGTTCAAGTTAACCGACTGTCCTTATATCGTGTTTCGGGCGTCTTTAGTTCAAGTTAACCGACTGTCCTTATATCGTGTTTCGGGCGTCTTTAGTTCAAGTTAACCGACTGTCCTTATATCGTGTTCCCGGGGCGTCTTTAGTTCAAGTTAACCGACTGTCCTTATATCGTGTTCCGGGGCGTCTTTAGTTCAAGTTAACCGACTGTCCTTATATCGTGTTCCGGGGCGTCTTTAGTTCAAGTTAACCGACTGTCCTTATATCGTGTTCGGGCGTCTTTAGTTCAAGTTAACCGACTGTCCTTATATCGTGTTCGGGCGTCTTTAGTTCAAGTTAACCGACTGTCCTTATATATCGTGTTCGGGCGTCTTTAGTTCAAGTTAACCGACTGTCCTTATATCGTGTTCGGGCGTCTTTAGTTCAAGTTAACCGACTGTCCTTATATCGTGTTCCGGGGCGTCTTTAGTTCAAGTTAACCGACTGTCCTTATATCGTGTTCCGGGTCTTTAGTTCAAGTTAACCGACTGTCCTTATATCGTGTTCGGGTCTTTAGTTCAAGTTAACCGACTGTCCTTATATCGTGTTCCGGGGCGTCTTTAGTTCAAGTTAACCGACTGTCCTTATATCGTGTTCCGGGGCGTCTTTAGTTCAAGTTAACCGACTGTCCTTATATCGTGTTCCGGGGCGTCTTTAGTTCAAGTTAACCGACTGTCCTTATATCGTGTTCCGGGGCGTCTTTAGTTCAAGTTAACCGACTGTCCTTATATCGTGTTCCGGGTCTTTAGTTCAAGTTAACCGACTGTCCTTATATCGTGTTCCGGGGCGTCTTTAGTTCAAGTTAACCGACTGTCCTTATATCGTGTTCGGCGTCTTTAGTTCAAGTTAACCGACTGTCCTTATATCGTGTTCGGGCGTCTTTAGTTCAAGTTAACCGACTGTCCTTATATCGTGTTCGGGTCTTTAGTTCAAGTTAACCGACTGTCCTTATATCGTGTTTGGCGTCTTTAGTTCAAGTTAACCGACTGTCCTTATATCGTGTTCGGGCGTCTTTAGTTCAAGTTAACCGACTGTCCTTATATCGTGTTCGGGCGTCTTTAGTTCAAGTTAACCGACTGTCCTTATATCGTGTTCGGGCGTCTTTAGTTCAAGTTAACCGACTGTCCTTATATCGTGTTCGGGCGTCTTTAGTTCAAGTTAACCGACTGTCCTTATATCGTGTTCGGGCGTCTTTAGTTCAAGTTAACCGACTGTCCTTATATCGTGTTCGGGCGTCTTTAGTTCAAGTTAACCGACTGTCCTTATATCGTGTTCGGGCGTCTTTAGTTCAAGTTAACCGACTGTCCTTATATCGTGTTCGGGCGTCTTTAGTTCAAGTTAACCGACTGTCCTTATATCGTGTTTGGGCGTCTTTAGTTCAAGTTAACCGACTGTCCTTATATCGTGTTTGGCGTCTTTAGTTCAAGTTAACCGACTGTCCTTATATCGTGTTTGGCGTCTTTAGTTCAAGTTAACCGACTGTCCTTATATCGTGTTCCGGGCGTCTTTAGTTCAAGTTAACCGACTGTCCTTATATCGTGTTCGGGCGTCTTTAGTTCAAGTTAACCGACTGTCCTTATATCGTGTTCCGGGGCGTCTTTAGTTCAAGTTAACCGACTGTCCTTATATCGTGTTCCGGGGCGTCTTTAGTTCAAGTTAACCGACTGTCCTTATATCGTGTTTCGGGGCGTCTTTAGTTCAAGTTAACCGACTGTCCTTATATCGTGTTTCGGGGCGTCTTTAGTTCAAGTTAACCGACTGTCCTTATATCGTGTTCGGGCGTCTTTAGTTCAAGTTAACCGACTGTCCTTATATCGTGTTCGGGCGTCTTTAGTTCAAGTTAACCGACTGTCCTTATATCGTGTTCGGGCGTCTTTAGTTCAAGTTAACCGACTGTCCTTATATCGTGTTCGGGCGTCTTTAGTTCAAGTTAACCGACTGTCCTTATATCGTGTTCGGGCGTCTTTAGTTCAAGTTAACCGACTGTCCTTATATCGTGTTCGGGCGTCTTTAGTTCAAGTTAACCGACTGTCCTTATATCGTGTTCCGGGGCGTCTTTAGTTCAAGTTAACCGACTGTCCTTATATCGTGTTTCGGGCGTCTTTAGTTCAAGTTAACCGACTGTCCTTATATCGTGTTTCGGGCGTCTTTAGTTCAAGTTAACCGACTGTCCTTATATCGTGTTCCGGGGCGTCTTTAGTTCAAGTTAACCGACTGTCCTTATATCGTGTTCCGGGGCGTCTTTAGTTCAAGTTAACCGACTGTCCTTATATCGTGTTTCGGGGCGTCTTTAGTTCAAGTTAACCGACTGTCCTTATATCGTGTTCCGGGCGTCTTTAGTTCAAGTTAACCGACTGTCCTTATATCGTGTTCCGGGGCGTCTTTAGTTCAAGTTAACCGACTGTCCTTATATCGTGTTCCGGGGCGTCTTTAGTTCAAGTTAACCGACTGTCCTTATATCGTGTTTCGGGGCAGTTGTGGAAGACGTGGTGTTGATCCCAGTCCACACAAAGCCAGAGGACTCACTGAAGGAGCTGGACGAGCTGCACGACGTGGTTGAAGCCGTCAGAAAGCACTGGGGATGCGATGTAAGTCAAATGAAGGAACCATTTAGAATTGTCAATTGTAAATGCAATACAATTGTACCAGTCTAAAATAACTGGTCTTTAACAATACGGACATGTTTCTTTTGCAGAATATAATGATTCTGGGTGACTTTAACGCAGATGGACGTTATCTCTCCAAGAAAGGAATCAAAAAGATCCGAATCCGCTCCAAGCCCTACCATTGGCTGATTGATGATGACGTCGACACCACGAGCAGTAACCTTAACGACAACACGTACGACAGGTAAGTCACAAACACAAGAGTGTAACCTGCACTATGTATGTTCAGCTGTTGATAGTGTGTATTTTATTTTGAAGGATTGTGGTTTATGATGACAAGATGCTGGACGCAGTTGTTCCAGGTTCAGCCAAGACTTTTAATTTCCAGAAAGAGTTTAAATTGAGCGATGCTACAGTAAGTCTCTTTTTTACCCACTGACCAATGGATACAATCAATTCCTTTAACGTTAAATAAAAAAAATATGGAATATGTTTAGTTTAATTAACGAATAATTAAAAGAATAATAACCTTATTGTATCTGAGCGAACTCAAACCAGTCCTCGGGGCTACAGGCTGTGGTCAGGGGCCACGATCATTTATGAGACAGAGCACCCACTACGCTCTGTGTTAAACTCACAAACACAATAAACAATAAGGCAAGGCAAGACAATTTTATTTAAATGCATAATTCATACACATACTACAGAAATAAAAGACACAATTAAAACACATAGAAAAGATTTGGAAAAATAAACATAAGAAAAAAATATAAAAAATTAAATATGAAGTTGGAACTGTCAGAAATATTTTCAGGGGCTAAATCATTAAGAGACTTGTAAAGCAGCAGTGCTGTTTTAAAGTCTGTTCTCTGAGCAACAGGAAGTGCAGTGCAGAGATTTTAAAACTGGTGTGTTGTGGTTGTACTTCCTGGTTTTGGTTAGAACCTGAGCAGCAGCGTTCTGAATAAACTGCAGCTGTCTTTACCCTCGTTTAGAGAGACCACACTTGAGTTTTATTTAAAAATTTTATGAACAACTTGTTCCACGTAACGGCTTTAAGTAATCGTTAAACTACTTGATTTCTTAATATGGACTTGAGGAAGTTGATTGATTTATATGTAATAGTGTTCAATATATAATACTCAACTTTATTATGTTGTTTTTACTCAATCAAGCTGTGTTTTAAGTGTTAGAAACCAACCTTAAACAAAGATGAGTGGGTCTGAGACATGACAGTCACAGAGACCAGACACAGATGGACTTTATATTTCAGACATTTTTACTGGAGACTCAGTCAGAGTCTGATCTTTAGACACTGTTGTGAGACTCCTCCAGGCAGGTTGTGAGTGCTGATGAAGTGGGGTCTGTCCTGAGACTTTAATCAGGACTACACCAGCGCTAAACTTAGCACTGAACCAGGACTAAATGTAATACTAAACTTGAATTAAACTAAAAAGACCATCATCTTTTCACTGCAGCAGCATGTAACAATGATATGTTTCCTCAGGCTCTCCGCATCAGCGACCATTATCCTGTGGAGGTGGAGCTAAAGACTGGAGGAGGAGCCAAGAAGAGGGCCACGAAGACCACGAAGACCACAACCAAGGAAGCTCAGAGCAAAGGTGACAGTTTTAGTGCATGTTTAATACTTAACTTTATGACAGCACAGACATTTGGACGTTATATCCATAAATGTTGTGTTTAATTCCTGTAAACTCTAACAGGAAACCAAAAGAAGAAAGGAAAGTCCAGCCCACCTCCCAAAAGAAGACGCCAGCAAAAATAAAACTGAAATATCTGAAAGCCCTTCTAAAATATTAATAACTGTGGATTTCATTTGCAATGTTGCATTTGTTTTATTTGTCATGTAATGCAAATAATTAAAAAGAAGGAAAGCTTTACCCCTTTTATGTTTTTTTTTATCAATGTTCCCATTTGGAAACTGGACCCAAAATAAAACACACTGCTGTTGTTGGAGAAACATGATTGTAAAACAGTTTTGCTTAAGGCTTTAATAATATGATTTAATTTTAAAATGTTTTTACTCTTTTTTTCTTATTCATCTTGTCTTGACTTTACCTAGAGATGAGTCTTGGTAAAATCTCTTAAAACCAGATATGGTCAAACCAAAAACAATTAAAACAATAAAACAAGTCCAAGTTCAAGTCCAACAACAACTACATCAACTGAATTTAAATTCAAGAAAAGGTTAATGCAAAGTCATCTGGACTTTTTATCAAGAGGACCTGACTTATGGTCCAATAAAGAGCTACAAGTTAATGAAATAAAAAGGTCTCTGAGCTGTTGTGGTCGAGCGGTGGGTGCCAGGTTCCATCCAGGAACTGCCGGAGGCTTTCAAACCTGTGTGGTGGAAGATTGTATTTTACATTTATGATTCAGTGTTCTATGAAAGTTCACACAGCACTGCTTTCTACTTTTATACATACAGGGTGTATTCATATGTATTTTTCTTTTACTTTGACATGAAGCAGAGGAGTGTCCTGTGCCTTCCTCCAGGTACATTTACATTTACATTACATTTAGTCATTTAGCAGACGCTTTTATCCAAAGCGACTTACAAGTGAGGAAAACAATGGAAGCAATTTCAACAACACAAGGTAACAAAAAGCATAAGTGCACAAAAAACTAGTCAGTTAAAACCTAGCACCGCATACAAAGCTAAGGATAGGAAAGATTTTTTATTTTTATTTTTTAAAAGAAGGAATTGATAGAAAGGAAGTTAAGAATTCAGTGTTTGTCAGTCAGGTGTTGACAAAAGAGATATGTTTTCAAGCGTTTTTTAAAGATGTCTACAGAATCTGCTGATCAGGTCACAGGAGACTAGAATTTCAAATCCAACTAAAACCTGTTCAAACCCAACTAGAACATGTCAAAATCTGTTTATCTACATTAAATGCCCATTGACTTTTCAGAATTTTTTGAAGTAACTGAGTTTTTTTATGTTCTTTTTTTGGTGACCCAAATAAAATCCCCTGCGACCCACCTTTGGGTCCCGGCCCAGTGTTTGAGAGCCACAGGTTTATAGTTTAATCGTGCAGTCACAAATATTAATGGAATTTTTATGTTTCTACTTTTTGAGCAGTAGTAACTCTGAGATGCTATTGTGACCCTCCTGTATTTATCTCAAAACACAACACCTCCACAGTCCCGTTCACCTGACACCACAGTTTTCTGTCCTGCAGCAGCTCGACTCCGCCCACAGACCATATAAAACCCCGGGACACCTGAGCCTCCGCAGTGGACGCCCTACACTCACCTGCTCTTTTCCAGTCTCCTCTCAGACAACACTTTCCATCCTCCATCACCATGAGTCTGAGCCGCACCAAGAGGATCAGCTCCAGCGCCTCGGTCCGCAGCAGCAGCGGCTCGAGGAGGATCAGTGGCTTTGGGTCTGGGGCGGGGGGTTTCAGCGGGGTGTCTCTCAGCAGCAGCTCCCTCTTTGCCAATGGTCACCACGGTCTGAGCCCCCCGCTGGCCTCGCTGTCCGTCAACAAGAGCCTGCTGGCCCCTCTGAACCTGGAGATCGACCCCAGTCTGTCCATGAGCCGGGCCCACGAGAAGGAGCAGATCAAGAGCCTCAACAACCGCTTCGCCTCCTTTATTGACAAGGTATGGACCGTCAGTGGAGGGATTAAACAGAACTCACACAGGAAATATCTATCCAACTTGCTGACAGTTGTGTTGAAAATGGGAAAGCTTTTTAAAGGGACAGTGTTTTGTAGGTTAGGTCATGTTTGGCGTAGGTTTCCTCTTCCACCAAAGACATTGTACAATAGGTATGGGGCCAGGACTCCTCTGCAAAAGACATTTGTAAACTCAGGAGGACCTTCCTGGTTGAGATTCCATTCCAAAATTCCATTTTGTTGAGAACATTGAGCTTAAGGGTTTAGTAGTTTGTCAGTCCTCAGAAATCACAAAGACCTGAGCGTTCATTTGCCTCACAATCATCTTGAGGTATACATTTATTAGCAGCTTGTATTAGTCCAGAAAGAGCACTCCGGTGTAGGCAAGAGACAATAACCGGTTTCAAGGTATACTGCGGTTTCAAAGAGTCATGATAATCGTTGTTTTAAAAAACACAAATAACGTGGATGACCAGTCATGTAAAATGAGCTGGAGAGACAACACCAGAACGTAATCAGGCTCCTGAATTTGGAAGAATTGTAGATGGATAGTCTATTGTACTGATTTACTAATAAAAAACAACCCAAAGATCTGACTATGTCTATTTTACCAGAAAATCTAAACCATTTTATCTGTAATACCATGATACCCTACAAGGTTATCATACACTCTATGAATCTCAGACCATCCCAGGCCTACTCCAGGCCTACTGCAGTTCCTCTAACAGGCCCTAAATGTGTTACAGCTTCTGGCATTAATAAAACACTGATGATGAACGGCTTCTTGTTTTAGACTCATCAAAAGTCAATTGGTTTACATTTGCAGAAGTAGGCCCCAGCCTTTTCGTAGGATTTTGTCACTGCTAAGTAATTGTGTGACCTCCATTGTTATTTGTAAATGGTGCGTAAACAACAAAAACATCTTAATAAATTATTCAGACAAATGTAGTGACAATACATTTTTAAGAAAGTAAAAAATGTTGATGTTCTTACAAAGTGATCATTTATAAACCAACAGTTTTACGTCTGAAAGGGAAGTAAGAGACTTTAATTTGTAGTGCGTCATTAATGTGGTCTCAGTTGGCTTTTAGAAAAATAAAAGCCCAACTCGATCTGCTCTGATTTAAAGAGTTGTGCCTCGGCTGCTGACTTCCTGCCTCTGGTTAATGAAAAAAAGAAAATGGATACATAGTGCAACAAATCACAGAAAAACAAAAATGCAAAGGTTTGTAAAGCAACACTGGACAAAACTGTAGAAAGTATAAGGAAATGAACCAAGTCTTTAGTCGTGAACTTAAGGTTAAACGAGACAAAATGTAAAGTAGAGGTGTTAATCAGAAAAACAAAACGACACTAAACATTACTGAAACATGAAAAATATTTACAAGAAATCAATTTTCAAACCAGTAAAACCCCCCAAAAACTTGTGGTTAGCATCTCCGTCAGAATATAGGCCTACGTCTTTACATTACATTGAAAATTGGAAGGTTATGTGAAACATTAATACATTTTCCATTAGATAACGTGTAACTGTATAATATGCAGTGGATTTGAGCACATTTTTCCTCCAAAGGCCGTCGTGGCTCACTGATAAAGTCGGTCACTGATACTCCACTCGGAGCACATCTCCGCTTTCTCACGGCGTAGGTAACACTCTCACAATAGGGGCCATTGTTGAGGTCTCACATCAGCAGGTCCTCTTGGAGCGCAGAGAGACCGAGTGGACGCACAGCACTGACAATGGACAGGTTTTAAAGGATCTTTGAGATCCGGTTAAAATGCCACACATTAGTCCAACAATCAGCCTAAACCTAAGAGTGAACAAAGACTAAACTAAATCAGATAATGGTTGAATAAACCTGGTTATATGTTGATATTAATGCAAGATCCATAGTCTTTCTTGTATATTATCTACTTTCAACAAGTTAAAGGGGGTACATTGAAAAACAAATTCAACAGGTTAGAAAGTTACAGACACTGGGAACTTGAACTATACAGATATTTTAGAATATTTTAAAACCTTCTCAGAGACTCCTGCAAAAGTGAGATTTTATTCAGAATTTTCTTTGACACGTATTGGTCCTCTCTATGCACCCTTCATTCCTACAACCCTGCCCCAGAAAACAGACGTTTACAGCCTTAAATTATATTTGCCAAAATGATAAGTTATGAAGAAAAGACATTTTAGTATAAACCAACTCTGAGCCACAATTTCATGAGGACAGTGAAACAACAAAACATAATGTTCCACATACAGTAGCTGTCAGTGGTCATAATGTTATGGCTGATTGCTGTGTATCATTATTTAGATAAAAGCACAATTTCAAAACAACATGGAGCAGAATAATAAAAATATTTGCTATCTTCTGATTTATTGCACTTACATTACAAGACTGCACAGCTGAGAAAACTGGACCCTGTCAATGTTTTATAGTCACTGTTTTATGAATATACAGTGGTGGACAAAGGGATTAGAACCTGACAGATCTGAAAATATTGGCCTTTTTTGACTCCCGAACATGATTTTGTGTCATAATGTTTATGAAGCCTGCTCTGATCACAACAAATATCAGATGAAGTAAGTCCTACTGTTTTTATCTTCCTCTGACTTCACAGTTTTTCTCAGTTTGAGACATTGCTCAAATCAGAACTTACATTTTCAGAAGTACTTCCAACTTTCTGATGCTTTGGTTATTTTGTGAATCATAAAGTCAGTTTCCAAATGCTTTGGTCCATTGTTTCAAATGAGTTTGTACAAAAGTCTGTTACACTGTTAGTTGCTTTTGTCATTTTGATCAAAATAGATTATGCTGTTCACAGATAAATGATAAAACCCTGAAAAACATTCTGAAATGTGTTCATCGTTTCAGCCATTGTAACCAACATAAGATATTATATATATATTATATTATTATATATTATAAGATATACATTGGCAAAACATACGCAGGACTGTGTCTGAATGAAGAGAATGAGGAAGAACAGCTTAAATATGCACAGTGCTAATAAGGCTTTACTTTACAATGAAAACATTAAGACATTATTGTATTGACTCCGTTCAACCAAAACAGATAAACTGACTGTCACGAGGTGATATACCAAATAGTTTATAAAATATATCCTGATCCTCATGAAATGTTCTCAGGGAAGAGCGTGGGACGGTCAGGGAAGACGAGCACTAACTGTTTCTTTGTAACTGTAACTTAATGTGCAGCAATAAGCAATTCCAACAATTTCAGTGAATATTTTACCAAGTTTTGTTCGACTGAAACTTTCTTCTAATTATAATAGTTTTTTTCAAGGTGCATGAAACGACCTTTTGGTGGTTATAGATATAAACAATGAGACATTTTGTTTCATTTTTATAGCTTTAAGACATTTCCAGGGACAATAAAATGTACTTTGTTGAGAATAACAATAATTTTGAGTCAATAATTTACTTTTGCAGTTACTACATGATGTTTTGCTGTTTGTATGTTTTGGGAAATGTACAAAAACCTTTGAAAATGTAGGTTCTGTTCAGAGAAATGTGCCAAAGCAACTGAGAAAAACTTTAATATTTGTCCAGCTTTTGAAGCAGTTACAGCAGCACGTGTCTCTGGCATCAGGTCGATATATTTCCTGAGAGCTTCATGTTATCCTGGGTCTTCTTCTGGAAAGGAACACGTTTGTGTGACATTGATTCTTTATATTTTAACAATTCAACAAAAACAACTTCTTAAATATGCTAAATTTACTAATAATTGAGATAATATGAGACGTGCGTTTCGATGAGACCTATTTGTCTTTAACATAAATTAAACTGAATGAAAGCCTCACATTCAATCCTGTAAAAAATGTCTTCAGTGAAAATTATTTTATTACCTGCAAGACTCTCAGATCAGATTAAGACAAGCTTTAGTCCAGACCCAGACCTTCACACAAATTCTACCGAGCATGACTCAAAGTCAATGCATCGAAGCAGTGTCTGAGTTTTATTTTCTCAGGGGTATAACAAAAACAAGTCTAAGCTATAGTAGACCCCCCTCCATTGAGTGAAACCCCAGCCCCTCGGCTCCTGGGCCCTGTCCCGGTAACACTGAAAAATTAAAGAGCGGTGTCCTTCTGCAGAGGTCACCGGGGCGAGGAAGACTTCCGAGGCGAGGAAGACTGGTTAAAGAGGCTTCTAAGGATTCAGATTTTAAAATTCCAACCAACTTCACGGGACAGACCCTGGTCCTTTTCAAGGGTTTTATTCAGATTTTGTTGTTGTCCTTCATTGTACCATGCTTCTGGAGTTTTGAAGTTATGAGGAAAGTGAAAATTTTGGAAACCCCAAATAAAACCTACAATAGTGCTTCATAATCTAAGAAAAGCACACAATGACTTAAACACTGTTTGTTGCATTCTGTTGAATGCTTTGATTGTAGGACCTTTACATTTGGGCGTCCCACAGTTTGATTTAAAGTTGATGATGACATTTATTGTGAAATTGACATTAGCTGAATTGACATCTTGATATTTTCTTTGTTATGAACTGTGTTTTCAAAGCTACAACTTGTTTCATTAGGATTTAATATAAAGCTATAGTTTTCAGTCGATGAAAACATAAATGTGACTGTTGTCATATCAAAAGCTAGAACAAAAGAACAATGCTCTAAATGCTCTTAAGCAACACCATAAAATGAATTGGACATTTCATTTGTTTATAATGGGGCTCTTATGGAGTTTAAACAATCAAAGTCAAAAAGTCAATTATTTATTCATATACAGAAATTAATCCCACATTCAGCCCAAACAGGTGGATTTTAGAGTCGTTTAAAGTTTAGAGCCCCGCCGTCCCGGGCTGGTGGAGATCGAGGCTGTGTCGGTCCCGTTGAGCTCAGAGCGGCTGTAACCTGATAAACCAGGTCAGCGTCAGGTCTCAGAGGGAGGCTGTTGTGCTCCGAGCTCAACACGGTCTTTGTTTGTGAGGGACGGGATAATGGAGGGGGTAAACCCGGCTCCAGGCACGAAACACGAGCCGCGCAAACACTGTCAGAGCTGTTGTGTGAAGGAAGGACATGATTTTAGAAATAAAAGATGTGCAAATGACTAAATAAGAGTATTTTGCAGAATGAAGGTGCATTTACTAACCGGATGTTTCCAACATTACTAATCTAATCTTAATTTATGGCCAATGTTTAGGACCCAAACGGGACTTAAAGGCTTTTAAACAGCATCCAGTCCCAAAGTCTAAAGACTGCTCGTGTCTTCAACCCTCAGGTGCGTTTCTTGGAGCAGCAGAATAAGATGTTGGAGACTAAGCTGGAGCTGCTGCAGGGTCAGGGGGTGGGGCGCTCCAACGTGGAGCCCCTGTTCGAGGCCTACATGGCCGGACTGCGACGTCAGATGGACCTGGTCAACAACGACAAAACCAAACTGGACGGAGAGCTGAGGAACATGCAGGGCCTGGTGGAGGACTACAAACACAAGTACGCCACACACTGTCTCACTCAAGTCTTAGCTTTTGTTCAGGATAATATCGCCGGTCTGTGTTGTTATCGGCCTTGGGTCTTTATAAGAGACAAGATAGTTTAAAGCAGTAAACTTATAAAACCTACAACAGGACACATCCAGAACTTAGATCTAGTCCTTTCGTGTCTAAAGAGATAAAAGACATTTAAAGGCACTGACAAAGACTATTTTTCTGTGAAATGAGGCTGGTATCCCTTTTTCTATCCCTGTTTTCTACACACATCAAACCTGAGACGACACGGTTGTAACACTTATATCTGATCTACCGAACTGCACCCCTCTGCTGTGTCTCTGTTCCAGATACGAGGATGAAATCAACAAAAGGAACAACCTGGAGAATGACTTTGTGATCCTAAAGAAGGTCAGCGCTCTCTCGTTTATTCAAACACAGCAGGTGTGGCTCGTAAAATGAACCTGGTCATTGTCCTTTTTGTCATTGTCCTCAGTCTTTCTCAGCCTCTTACACAGCCTCAACACAAAAAAAATTAAAAAATACATTAACGCTGTCGGCCGTTGAGTGAAGTTAGATATTATCAGAATTATGGCTGTTAGACAAGCATCACCTTCAGGTTATTTTACATTTGTATTGAATGCATCTGTGGTTCTTGTAACATTAAATTATAATTATGAGCTGCTAATTCTGCATCAGAGCAAATTAAGATTATCTTATTTTGTAGATTATGCACTATTTCTGGGAGTTTTATTTTACCAAAAGACATGTATAGCCTGTCCAAACTTTTTGCAATGAAAATGACCAAAGTTTCATCTGATTTGATACATATTTCACAAGTACTGGTTTTAGATGGATTTAAACAGGTTTTAGATGGATTTAAACAGTTTTAGTTGGCTTTAAAAAGGTTTAAGTTTGATTTAAACAGGTTTTAGATGGATTTAAACAGTTTTAGTTGGCTTTAAAGAGGTTTTAGTTGGATTTGAACAGGTTTTTAGTTGGATTTGAACAAGTTTTAGTTGGATTTGAGCAGGTTTTAGTTGGATTTAAACAGGTTTTAGATGGATTTAAACAGTTTTAGTTGGCTTTAAAGAGGTTTAAGTTTGATTTGAACAAGTTTTAGTTGGATTTAAAGAGGTTTTAGTTGGATTTGAGCAGGTTTTAGTTGGATTTGAACAGGGTTGTATAAAAGGTCTATATTTCTGGATGAAATCATAAAATGACTGTAACTCTAGGTCAATGGATAAACCTGCTGGATCTGTCTTTATCTTAGAAATAAGACAAAAAAATATTTATATTATTATATTTTGTCAGTTCTGAATTACGGTGACATCATTTAAATGCGTATTTCTTCTCCCTCTTTTCCAAAAACCTCTGAAAACACAGTATTTCTTTCAGCCCTTCGTGTCATAAGTGCAGAAAAATACAGAACTCCTCATTAAGAGCTCTATAAAAAAACTGGATGGACTACATTAACAGCCCAACGAGAACAAGACTGCATTATCTTCATTTACAAAGGACTTCTTGGCAAACTTCCTCCTTGTCTTTCATGTTTTCTGAAATAAAGTTCAGGTTCATATTCCACGAGCGATCTTGGGGTTTCTTACTTTTGGAACCTGGACATCAGTTCCACAACTGGATAAAGGCCTTCAGTCATTATGCCCTTTGAAAATGGAATAACTGTCAAAAACGGCTTCAATTGGACAGACTAGTATCCTTTTCGAGCATGTGAACAGCTATGGCAGCCCTGCAGGAACGTGCTGCTGCTCATGAACAAATGGAGCTTTCAATGATTGTTATCCTGAGATGATTATATAATACAACTGATAATATAATCCTCACTATGTTGCAAACTGTATTTTTTGTCTGCACTGACTCATTTATTGCTTTCCGTGTGTAAACAGGACGTGGACTCAGCCTATTTGGTGAAGGCCGACCTCGAGGACAAAGTGGGAGCTCTGACCGATGAGATTAATTTCCTACGTAACATTTATGAGGAGGTATCACTAAACACAATAGCTTTAGCTTTAGTGTTAGTTGATTTAACCTTTTCTCATTCAGTCATACAGCCCTGTCACCTTTGCCCTGTAGGAGCTGCGCGAGCTTCAGGCCAGTATCAAAGACACGTCTGTGGTGGTGCAGATGGACAACAGCCGCAGCCTGAACATGGAGCAGATCGTGTCCGAGGTCAAAGCTCAGTACGAAGAGATCGCAGCCCGCAGCCGAGAGGAGGCCGAGGCCTGGTACAAGACCAAGGTAATGTACCTGGTACTACGGGCTTGTCCTTGTCTTTGGTAAAAACAACTGCCAACTACAAAGTCAAAGTTTAGCACAGTTAAGACAATTCATGATAAAGTTTTAAAATAGGAAGAGCAGATTAGTCTAAAAGTCAGACAACTCAAGGCACTTTACAAGGGAATACTCTGCATTATTGTGACAGGGAGAGGGAAAAAACCCTCTGCAGACCCACACCCAAAGAGAGTCTGTCAGGACCAGCTGGGGTTGAGTGGACAGAGGAGAGATCATTAAAAATAATAACTACAGTTTGAATAAAGATGAGAAAATGGAGCTGGAAGAACAGATGCTGTTGGGATGATTACAATAACTGTTTGTGTTTCTGTGTTTCTGTCCGCAGTTTGACCAGATGTCGGTGCAGGCCAGTCAGTTCAGCGACGAGCTGCGTATGGTTAAAGGGGAATTGGCCGAAGTGAACCGTCTCATCAGCCGCCTCCAGAGTGAGATCGAAGCCGTCAAAGCCCAGGTAAACTCAGCAGGACGAGCCCGAGTTTTTCCTCCCTGATGATTACATTTCTTTTCTCTGTGGTCCGTCAGCGTGGCAGTCTGGAGAACCAGCTGGCCGAGGCAGAGGAGCGAGGGGAGCTGGCCGTGAAGGAGGCTAAAGCTCGGACCAGAGACCTGGAGGATGCTCTGCAGAGAGCCAAACAGGACATGGCCCGGCAGCTCAGGGAGTACCAGGTGTGTACTTCATGTGATATTGTCTTTTACTCTTTCTAAAGCAGTCAGTTTCAGTCGCTCTTTTGTAGTGTAAGATCAGTTTGATGAAAGATAATAATGTTATTGTCCTCTTCCCCACAGGACCTGATGAACCTGAAACTGGCTCTGGACATCGAGATCGCCACCTACAGGAAGCTCCTGGAGGGAGAGGAGGACAGGTACGGACCACAGACGGTAAAAAACGGAATTTACTGTCAACGGTACAGACTTTATTTACTTATAGACTATTACAAACATTTTTCTTTATTTTTAACCAAATAGAAGCTTTTAAACCACTGCCTTATTTTACACATTTTTAACAAACAGGAAATCATCATATTTTTCTTAAATGTATACTCGTTTTTATATTTTTTTTCCATCTGCTCAACAAAAACCCTTAAATGAGGACATTATTTTCTTTCTTTAGTAAATCTCTTGAAGCCTTTTAAATAACAACGCTTCACACAAATGCTGTAAATGGGTTACTGTTCAGTTTATGTTATAATTCTGACTAATACAGGACTAATACAACAAATCAAAGCTCAGACTAACCCCTGTGTCCTCTCGTTTAGACTGGGACACCAGTCCATCCTCAACATCCAGTCCGTCTCCAACTACAGTAAGTAAACACAGGCTGGAGACACGGACCCCAGGCAGGACCCCAGCAGACTCCATACTTCACAGATATACCCTTTCAACATGAATTTGTTTGATTATGACTGGTTCAACCTTAGAAATAAAAATATCCTGTATGCCCCTGCTGTAGCCACTGACTGTCTTCTCTTTCTTCTGCTTTCCCTGTTTGTCATGTGTCCTGTCATCCCTCTGTCCCGTCTCCGTCCCGTCTCTCTCTGTGTCTCCAGGTCCCACTAAAAGCTCTAACGGCTACAACAGTCCAAGCAGCAGCTCTCCCGCGCCGAGGCTGCTCATAAAGACCACTGAGACCAGAGACAACAGCCGATTCAGCTTTCACTAAAGACATTTATACTGATGCATGCATAGAGCTATAGACACAACATGCTCCACAACACAATCAACCCAGAAAAAAGAATAAGACTAACATTCAGGACTTTTGATATTGGACAATACAAATGTTTCTTGATGTACACAGTCATAAATCCTAATATCTGCATTTGAAACACATCAGTGAAGTCATGTTGAGTGTAGACAGTATCCAGCTCAAACACTTTTATTGATATTTGTATGTATTAGATCCTATAAATAGTAAGAGGAGAAAACATTAGTAGTTTATTGTATTAATACTACATTTGCAACGTTACCTCTCTTCTGTAATCTGTGGTGGCATGCAACTTTATTTACTGGATATACTGGATATGGTTGTTTAAATATTACATAAGGGGTGGTTAGATCTTTGTATCTGTAGGCTTATTTCTCTGCTTAGTAATTAGTTTTTGAAGATTGTGCAGAAGGACTGTCTTTTCTGACAAGACAGGTTTGTTGAATATGTTTAATAAAATCAAATATTTGACTCTGAACTGTTTTTCTTTATGATTATAACACACTACAAAGTACACTGTCACTTTCTGATCTGTCAGAGGGAGATGTTTCAGAGCATTACGTCTCCAAGTTTGTCTTTTATGAAGTGGCCAAATGGGACTAGCTCAGAGCAATAATCAGGTAACATTTGTCACTTACTGCTGCTGTTGGCTGTCGTCTCATCTCACAGCTTCTGACGTCCACACACATTAAGTCTATAGTCAAATTAAACACAAAAAAGGCATGTTTTCAAAGGTGTTTGTCCAAACAAAACAGGGGCCATTACAAGGAATATTCAAGAATTATTAAAAAATAAGCAACAGCAACAGTCATGTCAGCCCTTTCAAATAACACACCTCTTGTATAGCTCTTAGAGACACATTAGGGTCAAATCCTTTTGTAATCTTTAAATAATAAACTGTTTTTGTTTTTACATTTGGATGAATAAAGGTGAGCAATCTGTCGGTCGTGTGTAATCAGCTCTTCTGAATAATGTCTGTGAAGGTTCTCACTCCATCCTCCCTTCACAGATATAAGCTCAGCTCTCTTACAGTTGATCTCAGAATTGATAAAGTCTCTTGGAATTAAAGACTTTTTAACCTTGAAAACTGAGTCCAGATGCTTTTACTTTAACCTTTTTTTTCTTCTGTATAATGCATCTCTTGTGCACAGTCTCACTTTTGTTATAGGCAATGGGTCAAAAATTTACTTGTAAAATCCAAACATATAATTTTGTAATTTTGAAGAAGTGGTGCATACAAAACTGTCATGACACGGACAGTTGTTGCAGAGATTTAATGAACCTGGTATATATATATATATCCACGATCCACAAGTACATCAAAGATACGGCCCCAACAGATGACGTGCTCAGTAAATGTCTCAGGCAATGGGGAACAGAGGAAGAGGAGCTGGAGGAGGGACCATCATGGGAGGACAAACCACCGGAACATAACTGAAGTGGCTGATATCAAGAAATCCTACCAATGGCTAGAACGGGCCGGACTGAAGGACAGCACAGAGGCACTCATCATGGCTGCACAGGAACAAGCCCTGAGCACCAGAGCAATAGAGGCCCAGATCTACCACACCAGACAAGACCCAAGGTGTAGGCTGTGCAAACAGGCCCCTGAGACAGTCCAACACTTAACTGCAGGGTGTAAGATGCTGGCAGGGAAAGCATACATGGAACGCCATAACCAAGTGGTTGGCATAGTGTACAGGAACATCTGCACGGAGTACGGACTGGAAACCCCGAGGTCAAAGTGGGAAACACCTCCAAAGGTGGTAGAGAATGACCGAGCCAAGATCCTGTGGGACTTCCAGATTCAGACTGACAGAATGGTAATGGTGAACCAACCAGACATCGTGGTGGTGGACAAACAGCAGAGGAAAGCCGTTGTGGTTGATGTGGCAATACCAAGTGATTGCAACATCAGGAAAAAGGAACATGAGAAACTAGAGAAATACCAAGGGCTCAGAGAAGAGCTGGAAAAGACTTGGAAGGTGAAGGCGACAGTGGTGCCCGTGGTCATCGGAGCACTCGGGGCAGTGACCCCCAAACTGGAAGAGTGGCTACAGCAGATCCCTGGAAGAACACCAGACATCTCAATCCAGAAAAGTGCAGTACTAGGAACAGCAAAGATACTGCACAGAACCCTCAAGCTCCCAGGCCTCTGGTAGAGGACCAGAGCTCAAAGGATGAGACCACCTTTACATTGTGCTTCCATTCGCCCACACACATTCACACACAGTCACACCTGGGACAGACAGTCCTGTATGACTGACAGCCTCCACAGAAATCTTGTATTGTGCATGAATATTTAATTGACTGTACTATCCCCACTTCCGGTGTTAATAAAAAATGTTGCCGAAGAAGTGAACGAGGTTTAAACAATGTCGTAGTAAGCGTTAGTGTCCAGCAGGCGGCGCATTGCCAAACCAGAAAAAAGAAGAAGAGTCCGTGACGAAGGGGGGCAGACTGCGCCTCTGATTGGTCGACGCTCCTCCATTTTCCCGCCAAAGCGCTGCATTGTGGGTAGTGAAGGCGGAAATGTGACCGGTGTTGTTTTAATGTGGGTTGAGGGGAGCAGTGTTTTGGCTGTTTAGTCATTGTTTTTTTTTTAGTTTTAATTTCAGGGGGTGTTTTAAACGTTTGTAGAACAGCAGCAGTGACGGGGACACGGATGCGGGGAGAGGAGTCCTCCGATTCGGAGTCCGGGAGGATGGAGGAGACCTCGGCCCGACGCAGTTTGGAGGCTCTGTGTCGGGAGTTAAATGTGGACGAGCAAACGGCCACTGAAGCCATGGACAACTTCAGTGCCATCTGGAACACGTACACTCTGGAGGTACGCTTCTTCTCAGCGGATTTAGACAGTTTAACACCGTTTATTTCAACAAGTTTAACACAGACCAACCCTCTTTAACTGTAAAACGTTAGTCCCGAAACTCAACAGTTTAAGAGCGACAGTTGTTTTGTTTGTTCCTCAGCTGCTGTCTCTGATCAACATTCAAAATCTTTTTAAAATCCGAAATACGTCCATTTAAACTTACTTTACGAGCATAATTTTTAAATAAAATCGTAATCGGGTTTTTGTGATATTATTATTTTTTTTTTACTTTAACTGTGTTGAATCCTGTTCTAAAGTTATGTCACACTGCTGCCTCTGACATTTAAATATGGCCCAGTCCCACGGTTTGATTTCATGATCTGGTGGAGAATCTGTCAATGTAAAGAGTCAGTTGCCAGGTGGAGTCAAAAGCTTTTGTTTTGGCATCAAGACAAGAATCAACAAAGTAACACACCTCAGCTGAACACTGATAATGATAAATGAACAATGATAATAACACCTAACATTTTAGCACTTAACGCTATATTCTTATCATCTTATCAGAGACAAGGGAGAATGTAGAATATGTATTTTGTTATTTCCCTTGAGATACAGGTATTGAAAGATACTGGGAAATGCCCTAAACACTTGATGGCAGCTGTCTTTTTTATTATGGACAAAAATATACTTAAGCATGTGATCATTGATTAATTTTAGACCAAAAAAATAGTGCAGTACAAAGAATAAATGCATGAAATACAAGAAAATCCACTTTTTTGCCAACAAAGGGCTATCTTTCCTAGGGAACTTTTATTTAGCTGCATTCTTTTTTATAAGATTACACCATACTTTTTTGTTGGTTTGTACAAAGACGTCAAGAAAATATTGTATCATTGCTTTCAATAACATCACAACAGTGACGTCAGAAACAGAGAAAAAGACAGAGGCAGAGTAAGTGTTACTCAAGATTTTTTTTTCTTTGTTATTACGGGATCTCAATGTGCTTTATAATAATTGTTGTAACATAATAATTGTTGATAAAGCTCAGCCAAAGCAGCAACTTCACTGATGGAGAGCGTGAGCAGCCCACACTTAACACATGGCACAAATTTACGGTCTGTGTTTTTAGCTGCTTTGACAGTGTTGCTTTACAAAGTTACATTTAACAGCTCACTGCCTCAAACAACAGGGCATTCATCAGCTCTTTTTGTATTTTGTAACACAGCAGTGGTTTTACATTTTAAAAAAAGGTTTGATATTTTTGTGTGTTGTACAAACAATGATCAGCCGAAACATTATGATTAAAATTGTGGTAACATCATCCCTTTTTGCCTTTTTTATAACAGCTCTGAACTTGATATAATTAATATTCTGGCTTAGATGTGGTTATACAACTCTCCTCTAGATATGAGTTAAAGCATTGAAGAAATTACTTCTAGATTTATTTAATCACGAGCATATATTGCTTTGCTTTTAAACAGGAAGAGAGGTATAATTAAAAGTGGAAGTAGGATGATGGATGATAATGTTGTGATTTAAGGACAGCCAAGTTATGATTTGATACTTTTTTTTTTGCTTAAGAAAAAGCACAAAGAACAGTTGTAAAGATTTTTACAGCACACATTCATTAGCTACCTTTTGATACTGACCACTGCAGAGTGTAAACACAAGCACCACCTTAAAGGAAAAGCTCAGTACCAGTTGCTTCGTCAGTGCGGCCTCTGTCAAATCTTTTTTCCAGCTTCCAACACAGACGGTGTGTGATAAATTAACCAAATAGTAATTGGATAACGTTGTTAATCTTTGGTGCTCAGTGTGTCATGAACAACTTTTCTGTTGGAAATGAAATGTAAAAGTTTTGTTTTTAGTAATCAGTTCCAGTTTGTAAGCAAATGGCAAAATGTAACGCCAAAATCGTTTTTCTGGGTGTGCTAATGTGATAATATGTTGTGAACAGGGCGAGGTGGTGCACTGGCTGGCCTGTTCTCTGTATGCAGCCTGTAGAAAAGGCTCCGTGCCCACAGTCGGCAAAGGCCTGATGGAAGGGAACTGTGTGTCTCTCCCCAGGATCCTGCGCTCGTCCAAACTCAGGTCAGCCTCTTCACAGTCGCACAAAAGAAGAGACCCGGACTTAACTATAGACCTCTTGACCCTATCCCCTTCCTGTTTCTTCAGCCTGATCCAGTTTTTCTCCAAGATGAAGAAGTGGGCCGACATGTCGAACCTGTCGCAGGACTTCAGGCTGCGCATGGACCGCCTCGAGAGAAACTTTGAGGTTTCCACTGTGATCTTCCGAAAGTTTGAGCCCATCTTCATGGACATGTTTCAGAATCCTCAGGGAGCAGAGCCTCCTCGGCAGCCGCGCAGTCGCAAACACAGGCAGGAGTCTTGCATCCATAAATCATTAATGCAATATATTTTGTGGTGGCAGTTAAGTTTATTATCTTGGGACATAGAATAACTTCTTAAATAATTTTGTAAAACTGGAAACATGAGCTTTTGAAAATAGTTCAAATAGCAGAACTAACATAACAACTCCTAATTAAATCCAAAACCACTGAACCCTTTATGCCTGAAAAGGAAATTGACTATATCTCTTTAACTACAAGGTGTATTTCAATAATTCTGGTTTTAAAATGAAGGGGACACTTGTGAGATTTTTCAGAAGGAAAATTTTGAATGTGCATGTTACAGTTTCTGAATAAATCAAGATGGAAAACAGCAAAATAATAACCTAAAAACTTCTCCGCCTAAAAAAACAAACACAATATTTGGATGAATTTCCCTTTAGATGAAGTCTGTTGAAGGTCAAACACTATTTGAAATTACAGCCACATGTCAACATTACCTGCACCAAATAGATTTTTTTTAATGTGAAACAAACCAAAACTATTACATTTTTAGTATGAAATGATGGGGCGGAGTCTCCATTATAAAGAATAGGGCAGAATTTGCATATTTTGGTACCACTTGTTTTTGTTTGCTGCTGTTTAGTCTGTTTTTGAAAAAAAAAAAGGTTTATTTGTGCTTGTAGGTGAGTCTCACAGGTGTGCTGCTTTGTCATCATTTTCTGAGAGCTTTAATCCCTAAAGATCCCCAATTGGGGTCCATAGGAAAACGTTTAAAAGCCCCACAAATGGGGGGCTCTCGAGCTTAAAAGACAAACCCTTTAAAAAAGGAGGAAAGCTATAGAAAATATCAACAACCCCAGGCTTCACATAGTTTTTGACAACAACAGTTTGGGAAACACTACTTTATACCAACAAAAGGTTGCTTATGTTTCAATAATATTATGGTTAAATTAAACGATAATGAATAGACATATAAACCTGTATAACTATGGTGCAGCCAATTATTAAAAGGTTTAACCAGTGCAGATGGATCTAAGTCTCATTATTGCATATTTTTCTAATCATATGCAGCATTAATGCTCACTAAATGTATGTCCTGTTTGTCTCTTCAGGCGACTGCCCTGTCATATCAGTGATGTGTTCAAGTTCTGCTGGACATTGTTTGTCTACACCAAAGGTACCAAAGAAAAAATGAAATGCAGCTAACTGCTGTTTTTTCTGTTTTACACATGTTTATTGGTTCAGACCATAGTTTAGGGAAATTACTGTTTTACCAAAAAAACCTATGTTCATTTTTATATAGATCTGAAAGAGGCATCCTGGATCAAGCTCTTTGTTTTTAAATGTAGATTTTTTTTTTTTTGTTTTCCTGCAGGCAACTTCTGTATGATCGGCGATGACCTGGTGAACTCCTATCACCTTCTGCTCTGCTGCTTGGACCTGGTGTTCGGCAATGCTCTGCTCTGTTCTAACAGGAAGGACCTCATCAACCCCATATTCAGAGGTGAGCCTTACATAAGCCCTCACAGCCCTTAGATATCCTCCTCATTCACGGAAAATGTTCTTGTGACAGGTCTCCCAGCCCAGTACAAAGCCGACATTGCTCACGTTTCTCCAGACAAGGCTCCTCCGTGTGTTTTGGAGCGACTCTGTGAACTACATGACGGGCTGGTGGTGGAGGCTAAAGGCATCAAGCAGCACTACTTCAAACCGTACATTCAGAAACTTCTCCATAAACGGGTACAATCGTGTTTCCACCACTGACAGTAAACGGCAAATGTAGAGTTAAAATGAGTTTTGTATAATCCCATTTGACCTCGGATTGTTTCAGATCCTAAGAGGAAACGAGGAGCAACTGACTGAGCTGTTGGATCCTCATAACTTTATTGATAACAAGTAAGACGAGCATTAACTCAACATACAGCACTAACATGTATACATTCATTCATTCATTCATTAGAGGGCACTAATATTTAAACACAACTAGTGGTGTGTCTGTAAATGCCAACAACAACAATAAAAGAACAATATAACTCGCATGGTTGTATCTTGAGGCTTTTTTTCATTCTGTTTTCTTCAGTAAATCCTTAAACCGAGAGTACGAGGAGTACGTGCTGACTGTGGGTGACTTCGATGAGCGAGTGTTTCTTGGAGCTGACGCTGATGAGGAAATAGGAACTCCCAGAAAAGTGGTGCATGAACCGGTGTCAAGACACAACCAGCTCCAACAACACGTCGAGAAGGTACAAGTTCAGTGTTTGCTTTTAAGGAGAATATAAATGGTACAATGAGTATGTATCTGTGCCTCTTTGTCTGGCACTTGTTTGACCCAGAAAGTACAACAAACTGCTGCTAATAATAATAATAATATTTTTTTCCAAATAGGCTACTCTTAACACAAATAAGATAAACATGACTCATAATTTCTATCGCGTATAACTGTGAGATACTCCTGTCAGTACGTTTCAATACGTATCAAACTATCTAAAGCTCCACTTCCCAGTTTTCTATTTGCCGCCCCAGTCTCAGCCTCTGCCTTGCTTCCAACAGCAGCGTAGTAACATTTCCTGCTCCTTTTACTTAAAAAAAAATAAAATAAAATAGGGAATATGGAATAGAGAGAGGGTGTGTCTGAAAGGGCATCCAGCATAAAAAAAATGTGCCAAACTAAACAAGAAACTTTTTCAGGATGACGTGGAATTGACTTGGTTACAACACAAGGGTAAAATTTAAAACCAATTGACGTTTAACTTTTTCTTGTGACAAAAGGTTGCATTCTTGGCATTTGGAATAACATTTAAATGATGAAATAGTGGAAAACAGACAGTGACATTTCGCTGGGTTCATTTCTTCAGTATCCCTTTACAGCATTGCCTTTTTGAGTCAAAATGTCTTGAGTTTAATTAAACACCTCTCGCTCTCACAGGCTGGCTCCCTGGCCCCCTCCACGCCTCTGACGGGACGGGTTTACCTGAAAGAGAAGGACCTGCTCGTCACACCTGTGTCTTCTGCCACACAGAGCGTCAGTCGGCTGCAGAATATGGTGTCCCGGTTGAGGACGGCCCCCAGTGAACAGCTCATGCTGATATTCAAGTTAGTTTTGCTTTTGAATTTATTTCTCAATGACTACTTGCTTTAACAAAAAGAAGTGACAATTTTATAAAGGCATAAAGTTATATATCTAGATTTTGATCTTCTTTAAATTGTAAGTGCCACATTTGGTAAAACCCTTGAGTTTTCCTTTTCTGCTCCTTTCTAGATGTTTTCTTTTTAATGTCTAAAAAAGGGGGTTTACATGTTTAGATAAAAAAAAAAAAATAACAATTTTTCATTACATTCAAGCTACACTCGAGCCTTTCACAGTCTCTAATTGAAAACATTACATTTGTTGTGATCCTTTTAAGTAGGATCTCAATTTTTTTTGTTTTTTGTTTTTCTTACTGAACATTAATTGGACCAAAAATATATCCATCTTAGACGAAAAGAGAGCAAAAAATGGATGTGACATTTACTAATTAAAGCTCAACGTACAAAAATGTATTAAAATCTTGTTAGTGTGACTGTAAAATGATGAAAACTGCTTGTTTAATAGATATTTTTTATTTTATTATATATTTTTTTTTGTTTCATGTTCTCGTCCTCTGGTGTTGTTCAGGTCCTGCTCCAGAGACCCCACTGAGTCCATCCTGTCCCGAGTCAAAACTTTAGGACAAACCTTCAAAGAGCATTACACCAGTGACTCGGACGACACTCCCGGCTCTCACATGGGTACAGCTCAAAATAAATATGCTTACCTGGAAGAAATGAAACCTGGTTGAGTCTTAAACTATTTACAATAAACAACAATATGCTACACATGCCTTTTTGGAATGTTACCATGGGGATAGTCCTATATAAGCCTGTTTTATTTGCAATAGGCTTTATCTAATCCAGGTGAAGCGTGATGAGCGTAATTTTGTATTTGTTGAATTCATTTGACATTGTCAGGTCAAAAATGCTCTTGCTTTTTCAGACTTTGCAGAAAATCGCCTGAAACTCGCTGAGATCCTTTATTACAAAATCCTGGAGAACGTCATGGTTCAGGAAACCAAACGGCTGCAGGGCAAAGACATGAGTGTAAGCTTATCTTTCATAAAATACATGCTGTTTCCATTTGGTCTCCAGTAGATGTTACATGTCATCTATGTAGCCAGTATGTTTTGGTCCAGGGCGGATTTTCACTCAATTTGAACTTAACTCAAAGAAGAAATGATTGGATTTTTGGAAAGAAAGTGTTTTCAAAGTAAAGTCTGGCATCTTAAATGAATCTCTTTAACTCTAGATCTATATTGATTCATTCTGTATTTGTGTGCTGCTGCAGGTTTTGCTGGAGCAGGACATCTTCCACTGCTCGCTCATGGCCTGTTGTCTGGAGGTGGTGCTGTTCTCCTACAGCTCACAGAGGACCTTCCCATGGATCATTAACATCTTCAAACTCCTTCTTTCTACTTCTTTAAGGTATTTTCCAGTTTTAAAACTAGAGCATAACAATCTGACATCATTTAACAAGATCATTTACGTTACAATTTGATGATGGAGTAACGTTTTTCTCATTTGCAGGTGATCGAGGTGTTTATCCGCTCGGAGGAAGGCCTGTCCAGGGACATGGTGAAGCACCTGAACTCCATCGAGGAGCAGGTTTTGGAGAACAGGGCGTGGAGCACAGACTCTGCTCTGTGGAGCGCTCTGCAGGCGGCAGGGAACAAGACCCCGACTGTGGAGGAGGTCAGAGGAATAACAACATATGAGCACATTGGGATGAAATAAACACTAAACTGTTCAACAAGCAAGTTAAATGTACTGGGCATCGTCTTTCAAGAGCTCAGTTTATTGGTTTGCATAGTTCAGAATTCTACACAGAAGAGTTAAAACTGGAGAGAAAAGGTACACACTAAAAAGATAATTAAAATAAATAAGGACAAATAGAAATGTAAAAAAACAAACAAATTAAACAAAATGTTTTATATTTTGCTGAAATCTTTTGTCTAACATATTTTTTAAACTGGTAAAAATCTGAAGTTAAAGCAAAAATATTTTTTATTAAATAAATCAATATTTTTCTGCTGAAGAGGGGCTGTATGTCGTCTGCTTTTGGCCTTAGATGGAGTACGTTTTGGCCCCAATAGGGTCCCTGCCAGACATTTAAAATCCATAAATGTAATAAATAAGTCTTTAACCAGTATTATGCGTTTTCTGTCCATGTGTTTAATCAATGGTGTATTAGTTAAAGTTTTATTTTAATCTCTTTCATTTGTTGTCTCCAGGTGAACTTCTCCTCGAGTCTCGACACTGGCTCTAGTTCAGGCTCAGGTCCTGGTCCTGGGTCTGGTCCTGGTTCTTCTAACGTGGGTCAGACTCACCTGCCTCTTGTGGCTCTGTCGCCGATCATCCATCCTCGGATCAGGGAGTTCAGAACGGGCCTCGGCAGCACCACCAAAAGTAAGTGTAACCGTTTGTTTAGTGGTTTCTTTCCACCATGTTTTCAGGCTTTAATTTGAAATAGTCTTTTATTTTTACCAAACTGAGCTGCATTATTGCACCTTTCTCTTCAGACAAAAACGTTGTCTCTTATTGTGATTGTTGTTTTTTTTTCTCTCAACCCACATTCCATTTACTGAAAGAGAGCAGAGACTTTTTATATACCTGTTTATCTGACAGACCTGTACAATACCGTAAAAAGAAAAGTATAAAACAGTTTTTCTATTGCTACGATGCTTGAGATGGTAAAAGTGCTTGTGTTAAAATGTCTTACAAGTTCAACAGTTTTTTTTTTTTCTCCAACCAGTTTATGCCGAGTCTTGTCTCTTATATTTGTTCTTTGTAGTTCTCTGAGCTAAACTCACATTTGTTCCATGATAATACTAATATACCTCAGCAAAACGTAGTATAAAGTCATATAAATTAATAAATGCAAACTTTTTATGTATATATCTGAGCTTTTGTTGTAAATATTTGTATGTGTTTAACTCTTAGTCTCCTTCAGTTTAAACTAAAACATGATTATAATTCATTCAAGACTTAGAACATTACTTTAAAACTTTTATATTTACTCAATTGTACATAAATGTTTGCATTTACTAGTACCTTTCATACTTATTTTCAACAATTATATACTTTAACTTATTTTCTGTCTATTTAACTAAACCCAACATCCAGCCATCTCTTCACGTTCCCTAAAAAACTATTATAAATGCACTTTTGTACCTGCTCTTTTCCTCAGATGTGCTGTCGTCTCCTCTCTCCGTTCACGACAGATACAGCTCTCCGGCAGCAGGCAGCGCCAAACGCCGTCTCTTTGGAGACGACCCTCCTGCTCCGTCGCCGGGGTTAATGCTGAACGGGAGCCCGATGGCGTCTCCTGCAAAAAGACTGACGTTTACCTCGAGCAGCACTCTGAAGATCACCCCTCAGAGCTCACCGGCCAGAGTCGTGCTGCAGGGTAGGGACCGATTAAAACATCACTGAAGACTTTCCTTCTTCTGTCGCTCTGATCACTCTGTCAAAATATCGGAACAAAATGAAGCTCTTTCCATCAACAATATTTAGTTTAAACACTCACTCTGTTTCTTGTGTGTTGTAAAAGCAGAACAAGTTTAAAAAAAGCTAGCCTACTACCAACAACAAAATACATTTCATGTTCAAGCTGCTTTATTCATACTTGTAGGTAACCTAGGTTTGCAGAACAGAGAGAGATCCATTCATACACTCTGACAATACAACACAAAAATAAATAAATATAAGAAAACATGCTGAGTCATGAGTCGGCTTTATTCACCAAGCTGTGTACAAACTCCCACTTAGGCCGGTTTGAAGATTTCATAAATGTTTTCTTATTCCACGTGAACAAACATGAAAAAGAACTTTAAACACACGTCTGAGCTCTGACATGGCTGCTGTTGACACTTAACTTTAAAAGAGCATTTGTTGGAGCTCTACTTGTATTGTTTGAATTTGTGCTTTTTAAACAAAAAAAATGCCCTGCAACAATAAAAGTACAAGATGTTTTAATATTGCTTAATACAATTATTTCAATTGAGTTTATTTTTTACAATTTTTGTAATACTGTCTATGACTTTTTACATTTTATTTTGGCATTCACTGAATCAGATAATATCCCACAGAGGGAAGCATTACTTCTCGACGAACTCTTAGATAAAGTGTAGGAAGTAAAGAAAGGTACTGGTTTGATAATGGTGTATTAATCTTTAGGTCTCAGGATGAAACCTGTCCTACCTCTTGATGGCAGTAGCTCATGCGTCTTAATTTAGTTTCTACATTATTTTCTTCAGATTAATCCTGCAGCATGTTCATCTACATCTTGGTTTTTAGTCTCGTTTTATTCACTCTTTTGAACTCTCTCCAGGGATCAACAGTGAGCGGACCATCACGCTGATCCCAGTTCAGTCGTGTGACTCCACTAACGCAGTCACGGCGCACTTTCTGCTCACGACGTCACCAAGCCGCATCAATCCGGCCCCGACGACCTCTGACCCCCAGGCAGGCAGGCCGCGGCGCACAGGGTCTCTGGCTCTGTTCTTCAGGAAGGTCAGAAATGTAACCCATATGTCCTTATGGAAACAGGAAAAGGACAAAAATACACCCCTCATATTATAGTCGCTCTCTGAATTTATGTCAAACAATTTAAGAATACCTCATCAGTTCTTTTAATTTAGTTTAATCTTTAACAGTGATTCTGTGATTTGAGGTGTTACACTCTGTCTCCATCTCCAGGTGTACCACTTGGCCAGTGTGCGTCTGAGGGACCTGTGTGTGAAGTTGGACGTCCCGTCTGAGCTACGAGGGAAGATCTGGACCTGCTTCGAACACGCCTTGGTTCACTGCACTGAGCTGATGAAGGACCGACACCTGGACCAGCTGCTCCTCTGCAGCATCTACATCATCTCCAAAGTGAGAAACTAAAGCATACCCACAGTCGAGTTGTATTTCTTTATGTTTCCCGACATGTGCTCAACAAACTGTTAAACCAGGTGTCACATAACGTCAGGACAAATCACTGATTGCTTCTTTGTTATTTCAACTTTTCACTGTTTAAGGAAGGGGTCTTTTTCCAACCAGACATATGGCATTGATTGTATTTAGCACTTTTCCACCAGACACTCAAAGCGCTTTAATCTTCCATTCACACACACATTCATCCACCACTGGAGGCTGGGAGGTCTTGCCCAAGGACACAACAACAGTATGAACTGGGGGGAGAGGGAATATAACCTAACCGGTTATAGGGCGAGCGTGGGGTCTATTTAACTATGTACTTTTTTAATAAACTCTCTATTCTTAACAACACAGACACCCATTTAAAAAATTCATCCATAATATTTCCTGCTGTAATAAATAGGTGCTCACTATCAACACTTGTGCACGGAGCACAGTGGAGCCGTTTGATCGGCCGTTCAAACCAATCACAGTTAAAACTTCTGAACAGACCAAAAACACATGAGCTGACAGCTTTTCGAGAGAGCAATATTTTGTTGGAATAAACCAAAATATGCAGCAATGAGGAGGTAAAATATCTCGTACATTTTTGGGGTGCGTTCACACTTGTCTAGGCTTCATTAGTTTGCAACAAAACCAAAAGCAATCTATATAGTTTAAAGCCCTGTTCTGTTCACAGCTGGTGTGAAAACATGCATTTTTTAAAGAAACACACTAGATGGTGCTGTTTTTTTGAAGGACTCTCGGTACGTGTTCTTAACTGAGGTTCATCTGAAGAATTCACATTTATCCAAATGTCACTGACCAAGACTTACAAACTGTTTCGGTCCAAACTGAAAGATGTGGGAACAAACCTTACTGTTAGAAAAAGAGGTTATAATTCCATCTTTACATTTTTATTTTATAGGTGGCCAAAGAGACTCACACCTTCCAGGACATCATGAAGTGTTACCGCAGCCAACCTCAGGCCAACAGCCATGTGAGCAAAACACGCTTTTCAACAAATGACTAACATCACTTTTGTTATAACCGTGTCATAAATGTCCAGCAGATGTTTGTTGTACAAGACATTCTGACTCCTTTGTAATATATTGTGTGACTGTGTGTTTGTGTAGGTGTACCGCAGCGTCCTGTTGCACCGCACTCCCCGAGAACAGGTTTCAGATGAAAACATGGAGGTGGACCCTGCTTCTGGAGCAGAATGTAAGGTCACACTCAACATGAACATCTGCTTTATTTGTCAAATTTAAGATTTTTTCTTTTTTTGTAACATCTCTTGGACTTAAAATAAACAAATTTAATGCAGTGCTTAACAAAATCAAAAGCAGAAAAAAGAGAGGGCAAAAGCAGTTTATACAACTTAACGACAAAAGGCAAATCAGAAGAAAATGTAAATATGAGTAAATTGTTTTAAAAGATCACCATTTAAAAAAATATATTGAGTGCAATACATTTTTAACTACTAGTGCTGTTAAAAAAAACTATTATACAAAGCATGATTGTTTTGATTTTGGAGATACAAGTTTATTTTTATCTCACTAGTTCCAACTAATTTATTGCAAAAAAAAGTATTAAGTAGAGGCACATTTTTTATTTATTTAAATTTTTACTAAATAACTGCATGGCTCTGTTAGTCCCCGTTATTAACAAGTACTCGGTTTAAAAAAAAAAAATTATACTTGTTTAACAAAAAGTGATCAATAGTAACAAAGTATTTTGACCATTTTCTTACAATAATGGGTTGGTGTATCTTGTTTCAGCTGCAGAGAAAAGCAGCCAGGGCTCGGAGGCGGGCGCTGAGCCGTCCGGAGAAGAGGAGCGCGGTGACCTCATCCAGTTTTACAACTCTGTGTTTGTCCTGAAGATGAGAAGCTTCGCTCTGAGATACGCCACCAATGACAACAGGGTACGATCATACGTCGGAGTCGATTAACTTCACTGTAAATATCAGAAACCGTGATTATGACTGTGTTTCTGTTCCTTCAGTCGGACGCTCCTCCTCTGTCGCCCTTCCCCTCGTTCCGAGCCCAGCCGCTGTCTCCTCGACGTGTTTCTCAGAGACACTCGCTGTACGTCTCTCCTCACAAAAACTCCCCCGGCTGCCTCTCGCCGAGCTCCTACACCTACCGCATCAACAGCAGCCCGTCCAAGGTAACCCTACTGTTCACTTCCAAGGGTCTTATTATTAATCACGAGTTTAATGTTTGTGTGCTTCTGGGACTATTTAATTTTTTTTTTTTAGTGAAAATACTGTGATTTGTAAATGTGTTTCTAATCTATACTGTTACTGAGTATGCTTTCTAAAATATTATCAGAACCTTTGGTAGTTTAATCAGGTGACAGCTTTGCCTTACCCAGAATGCCTTGGATGTTTTCATTAGAGAAACTGTTGGGAAATGATTGCTCACAGGTAGTTTGACGAACAGATATAACCGTGGCCTTGATAACGTCTTGTATTCCAAAGGTGCAAAGGTTAAAAAAGCTTGGTACATACTCCAGAGAAATGTGTTAATTATTCTTGAGGTGTTAAACTTTCCACATTAACCACACCCACTACCACGGGTTTGGGTTCTTGGTGTTGGAGACGATGTGTCGAGAACAAGCTGCAAGAAGAAGTCCTAAACCAGGGCTGTGAGAAAAGAAAGCTCTGGGAGAGAGAACAAACCTCTGTGTTCTTGTGGAGTATGTTCTGGAGTTATCCTGATCGAATTTATCCAAACTCTAAAATGTTAAGTCAAGTTAACCTTTTTCTAATCACCAAAGTCATCATTACCATAGCAACTAATAAATGCACCAAAAATAAAAGTAAGATCCCAACTTTGTAGAGCACTATTGTAAGATTTCTCCAAACTCCCTCACGACTTGTTTGTTTGGATCCTCTTCAGTTGGGCCGTATGGAAACAGCTCATCTTCCTCGGGTCCATTAGGAAAAATAACAAGGTTCACAGTTTACATGATTGAACATATTTTAAAATCTTTACATTACAATATGTTCAAATTAAATACCATTTTATAAAAACCCGTTTGATTAAAAAAAGGGTTGAGAACACTTTAATTTGTACAATACATTCATTTAAGCAAAACAGTCTCTTCTAATATGATCCTCCTATAAATTGTTTAATTTGTCTTTTTGAAAACTGCAGCTTCTTTAATTTTAATTAAACTTAATGGCAATTCATTCCATGCTTTTATTGCTCAAATGAACACAGTGTGTTCAATAAAATTGGTTCAAGCTCTTGGATCAGAAATTGAACTTCAGTTGCCTGTCGTGTTACAGATCCGTGGGATTCCCTTTTTTTTTAACGGATTATACAGGAATACTAGATATTCATTATGTAAGACTTCACATGTTGCCATTATAAAGGAGGTGTTTAGTCTATCTTCAACCTTTAACCGCTGAGTAGAGCATGCATTGCTTTCAGACTGGTGCTATTCGGACAATTCAAAGCTCAGCGCGCTGCCCTGATTTGTAGAAGCTGGAGTTTGTTAATATCCTTCTACAAGCTCCTGACCAGATTAGCGGGCAATAGTCTAACTTTGAAATTATCGGCTGGGCTTGATGCAGGCAGAGAAACATTTCACATCTATGGAGGAGCTCTGTAACATCACAAAGCCGTCATAAAATTACAGTTCGTACTGTGTTTGAAATGAGCATGTTTGACCTTGAGCTGGACAAATTCAATGTTACTGGCTTTGGATTTGGGATCATGTGGATTGTATTTTGTTTTCCCAAAATTTAAAATTGGTTGATTTGTTTGAAAGTTGATTTATTATCATAACGAATCTGCAAATTGACGCCAATGTTATGTTGACGATATCACCGAGGGAAGGGGACATCCAATGGGGCCACACAGCTCATTAATGTTCTTCAATATTCCATTTAAGTTCAGGATCGCTCAGGTTCAGAAGAACCCATTGAAGTTAAAGAACTGTTAGTAATGACGTTTGAAAGGATTTAACAAAGCTTTTTTTGTGGAATACCTGATCCCAGCCTCACCCAGACTCTGCCTCCTGCGGCCCTCGGGTAATTTGAGTTTGAGATTCTTGCTCTAAAGCCTTGTACCAGCCTTGTCATCTGTACTAGAGCAGAGCAGGTTGAGTAACCTTTCCTGTAGACGTGCTAAAAATTTGTCATCAAATTATTTTCTAAGAAATATGCCTGAATTTGATCAGAAATTGCCTTCTCAAAGATTTTGTTGAATGAAGGTAGGACGACTGTTGGATCCTTTAAATGTTGGTTTCTTGTCTTGTGTTTCCTTCAGGAGTTGTCCGACATCAACCGAATGCTCCGTCAGGGCAGTGTGAGCAGGAAGAGGGCCTTCACCATGGAGGGGGACGTCCTGATGTCACCGTCCTGCGACTCTCCCAGTAAGAGGGCATGTCCCGAGAACGGCAGCAGCCCGGACGTCCTGCTCAAGCGGCTGCAGGACGTGGTGTCGGAGCGGCAGAGTCACTGAGACTCACTCTGTGAACAAGTAACAACAAGTGTTGTTTTATAGAAATGACTCTGTGGTGGTCATTTTTATCCTTTTATTTATCTAATGTTTCGATGTGTGGCCCAAGGGTCAAAGACAGGAGAGGTGTAATGGCAGTGACTGTGCCATTTTAATAATCCACCACAAACTGTTAAATTAATGAAAAACACTTCCTTTAAAAACTGCCAAAGGTGAAGCAGGAGGAAAAACAAAGCCCGTAAGACCCGTAAAGGAGAAGAAATTTATAATATACAGACAGTTTAAGATAAAATGCAATACTATTGAATGTTTCCAAATATCAAATGACTGATATTAAATTCAAAACACACGCTTTTAGACGGTTTATAACATCCTCAGTTTGAGACTTTCAAACGTAAATGTCAGAAAAGAAATTACCTTTGTATTGATTATTTACCACAGGACAACGGCGTCAGGTTAAAGAGTTATTAGTTTAGTTTAGAGAAATGGAACATACTGAGGAGTATTTAAAAGTCCTCCGTTCAGTCAGGTCGGCCTCTCTGTTTGAACTCACACCAGTGAACGATCTCTACATTTAAGGCTTAACGGTAAAAACACGTCCAGCGGACATTTGTTAAGTATTAAAGTCTAGTTCAGGGATTTTAAAGCTTGTTGTGTGGGTTTATAGCTCCTCGTGTCTCGCGTCAGTATTTTCTAAACCTTTTAAATTGTTAATGTCTAAAATAATTGTACATAGTTGTCTTTAACAAATGAATAAATCAAGTTTTATTTTCCTCGTGTTAAACTTCTGCTGCAGGACAATGTGTAATTTTATTCTTTTACTAATCTTTTTCTTTTAGTCATTTAAAATTGTTCATCGCTGTAACGATTATTCTAACGGATAATTGTGTACGAGCAGCGGATTTGTGTCGAATGTGTAGCATCTACACAGTTTTTACTCTAGTCTAACCTTTTATTAATTCATATTTGTCAAACAGGAGTCATGTTAGAGCCACAGTTGAACCAAGCAGAACTTTATTTTTCCTTCTTTATACAGCTACCCCAACTCAATAATGACTAATAAACTGGAGCTTCTCATGTTCACTTAAAGCACAACTGTATTTTCTGAAAGGTTTCGCAATAAAACTTATTGATTGCATCCGTCTGTTTTACTGTGGGTTTTGTTCGAGTGAAGTTTTTATTTTTTATTTTTTTTGTCTGGACCTGGACCTACTGGGATCTGGAGGCTAGAGATTATGCAGAAAGAGAAATGGTTGATTGTCGGGAGAGTAGTTACAAAATACTTTAAAGATTGGCATTTTCTTTTTTAATCAAAACCTGTTTCTTGAAAGATGAGGAAACGCCAAGACTCCTACTTTAACCCAGGGGAGGTCTTCATTTTGAGCTTCTTGGACCCACACAAAAAAAGGCGTTTTTAAAGGTTGCTATAGACACATTAAGAGATTTCAAAGAAAGGGAAAATAAAAAGAAACACCAAAAGGCAGTAGTAGTGTTTTAGAGAGTACACATTATTTACTTTGACAGATTTTCTTACAATGGTAAATGGCATGCATTTATATAGCGCTTCCACGCACACACATCCACTCCTGGGGCAGACAGAGAGGGGGGCTGCCACACACACGACGCTCAACCTTCTCCGACCACCACCAAACACACTTCTACAGTAGCACACATTCATACACCAGTGCTACAGACCCTGGAGGCAAGGTGGGTTAAGTGTCTTGCCCAAGAACACAACGACAGTATGAACTGTGGGGAGAGCGGGAATTGAACCTACTACCTTCCGGTTGAAGGACAGCCGACTGAGCTACTAACAATGCACTAATGTCCATCGTGCAACTTCGGAGACAAGAAGGAAGTTGACCTGACTTTATTAATTCTAAGTTATTCAGACTCTTCCTGAAGCACTTTTTCTAAGACGTAAATAAAAACAGGTCAGTGACTGGCAATGGCATCAAAGTTTTTTTTTGATAAATAAAACAGTTTTTCTGCCGTGACAGAAATTAAAACAAAATTACTGAGCAGACTTTAAACATAAGAACACACTCAGCCCTGAACAGGACCGTCCCGTTGCTGGAACACAAGCCCAGAGGTCCCACTAAGTTTAGTTCTAGTGACACCTGTAGGAATTAGATTAATGATGAAATTATTGTGTGTTTTAACAATTTTTCTTAAAGTTATGTCTGAACCACTTGTTAAGGGCTGTTATGTGCCTTTCATTTATATTCAGAGATATTTAGTTGTTATGGTTATTGATTTCCAGGTTTTAAAGCATTGTTTAGAAATCTGGTGAAACTGGAAACAAACTAGTCCAGTTTCTTTGAGGTTCTCTTCAACAATCCTCAGATCGTTTATTTCACACAAAATAAAACCCCATCTTCTCACTCAAAATATAAAATTAGCCAGGTATAGAGTATTTAGGCCACTTTCTGTTGGTAAAAAACCCTCAGCAGAGACAGTGACCTTTATTTCATCAAGGTGAGCTGTGTTAATCTGTCTGCAGAACTTTAGAACAGATTTGGATCTATTTGGGACTTTTTATCTTTACAAAAACACTTGTCTTTAGAAGAACCTGCACCTTAGATCCAAGAACTGTGTGTATCTTACTGTATTTTATCTCCGGAACAAAAGGACGAATGAACATTAGATTGCTAAGTTCAGTGCATTTCCAGCTTGTATCTTACACTTGGTGTGCATTAATGTGCAGTCTCTTTTAAATAAACGCATAAATAAAAATCCTGACATAAAGATGGCTACAGTCTGCTTTGATTTAAATTTAAATCCATCAAGTATTGCTGTATACTGATTCTAGTTTCTAAATCCACTGATACTAAATTTATATTTTTGTATCATTTCTCCCAAAACTCCAGAAATATAAAATAAGAGTGTCAGTGCCTTGATACCAAATCCAAACCTACATTAAAGGTCTGAACTCAACAGTGGCTCATGACGTTTCCTCTTGGCGAGAGTTGAGTTCAGATTTTCACTGCTGCTGCTCTCGACGACACAGGTCTGGACCAGGTGTGTTGCTATGGAAACAGGTGTGTTTTTCTTTCTCGGCAGAGATAAGGATCTTTTTGTAAAACGGACAAAAAAAGTGACTTATTCAATTTTGTTCATTTTATCACAAAATCCTCGATAAATCCCACAATGTTAGTTTCATGGTTACATGGTTATATCCTGCAAACATTATTTCTGATCACCAACTGTTAAGTCATATTTTTTTTATTTATCTACTGTTTTCCAACATTTAAACATTTTTGTAACCATATTAACTTTTATTTTACCTTTTGTTATCATTGTTAAGCATTACTCTACTCTTTTAGGGTTTTTCCAAGCCTTTCGTCTGGAACCCTTTAAAAGGTCCTCGTGTAAAGGCGCCACCAAACATCGATATACCGCGATATACCGCCGTCCACCAGAGGGCAGGGTTTGGTTAAAAACGTCCATTTATGCTGAAAACTATGGTTTTACTCTGCAGTAAAAGCCGAAAATCCCAGATGTAACTGCCATTTTATTGCCCTGTGTTAATGGGTGGAAGTTGTCGATAGTATATTCTGTCATTTGGTTTTTTATAATAAGGACGAGGCTGACCAAAAGCGGACCAAAGCAGACCGGTTAGGCCCAAGACTGTTAGAAGGCTATATAAGCTCAGGATTATGTTCTTTGTTCAGTTCTTCAGAAACTTAAACAAGTGAATTTTGGAAACTTCACAACCATCTTTGAAATCAATGCAGCCTAATATTTAAATGAAACCTTATATCGTCCCACTTTCGACAATATCATCGATAACATATTTTTGTACTTTTCCACTTGGGCCATGACCTGCATGAAGTCAGCCCATCAAGCGCATATCTGTAATAAACCACATCAATCATTTGTGACGTAAAAAGTTCCGTTTGTTCTAGTATGGTTTTTAAGATAAAAGTGCTTCATGTTTAATGCACTTTTGTGATTTTTTTATTTTTCAGTTCATAGTGAAGTTTTATCATGGATTTCTCTTTTATCTTTGCCTTTCTTTGGTTGTGCATGAGTCTGGAGGAGTGTGATCCTCCTGGAACAGCTCTGAGTCACTCGTGAGTCACAGACTGAGTCACGGGGAATTAAAGCCTCTCATTAAAGAAAAAGAAGGAGGTCTCAGGTTCAGAGTCTGATTATACTGCTCTTTAAATCGAGATGAACAAGAAAAACCTGCACAAACAAACTTTTTGTTACTTTTTCGTGAAAGTTAATCAGTTCTAACTATGAATGACTTTAAAGCAGAAGTGTTGAGGGGCCACAATAGTAAATAAGAATCCTTTTGGGGCCGAAGACTTTTATAAAATGTGACTCAAGTTTGAGTCTTTATTATTCTTTAACTGTTTGTTTTTAACTTTCATTTCTCCCTTTTGTGACCATTTTCTGGCATCATTTTGTCTCAGATACAATTGTCAGTTTAATCTTAAACCTTTTTAAATCCAAATAAAACCTGTTCAAACTCAATTTAAACCTGTTCAAATCCAAACAAAACCTGTTCAAATCTAACTTAAACTTGTTTAAATTTTGATTGTGTCTGTCTCAGATTAAGCCCATTATGGTCTATTTAAAAGGTTTATTCCTGTTATTTGGTCTCTTTTATCAGTGGCATTCTTTAGCTTAGAGTCTCCAAAATATCTCCTACCAAATGTGTTGGAGGGCCAAATAAAACCATGCAATGGGCCGCATTCGGCCCCCAGGCCGTATGTTTGACACCTGTGCTTTCAGGAACAAAAACTGCCTGTGAAAATATACCTAAAGCTTTTGTCTTCTGCTCCAGTTTATGAGAAGACAAGTCGATAACTAGTCTTGTACCAGATCTTTCATAAACTCGTGTTTACACAAAGGGTCACAGGAGGTACTAACAATGCACTAACGTCCATCGTGCAGCTTTGGAGAAAAGAAGGAAGTTGACCTGACTTAATTAATTCTAAGTTATTCAGAATCTTCCTGAAGCACTTTATCTAAGACGTAAATAAAAACAGGTCAGTGATGGCTTTTTCAAAGGCTGGAACCAGCTTCTGCAAAAGAACAATCACCACCGTTTGAACTTTGACCTGGAGTCCTCTGAAAGTCCACAGAGCTCTGTTTGGTCAATGAAGGCCTTTATTGAAAATTTAACATAAATAGAACAAAGCCAGGCCATTAAAAACAAACTTTACATTTTTAAATTCAACTCTGAACTAAAGTGGAGCCAACAGAGTGTGACCAGAGTACTTTATCATCTTCGTTTAGTTACATCACTTTTTTACCCTGTCCCTGATTATATTCCACATTATCATCCTGTTCATCTTTCCACTGCTGCAGCCAGAACGTGCACGTATTAACCTTAATGTTTCCGTTTGCGTGACTCTTACGTGAACCTTTTCTGATTTTAGCCTATATATGTTTTTATCACGTCCCTCTTGCACCTGCGCTGATCCACGCTGCCTCTCCTGCTTCTGCGCATGCTCAGATTCATCCTCTCCTCATCATCAGCTACACCAGCTCTGCTCACTCCGGATGGATGCACGGATACATGGAGCTCCAGGGCCGAGTGACACGCGCCTTTTCGCGGCGTCAGCTCCAGGTAAGACCCCGCGTCAACACCGAGGATCTCCGCTGATTCCTGCGGGACATTAATGCTTTCTGTCCGCGTTGTTTGTCCGGGTTTCAGACGGGAGGATATGCATGAGCTCCTCCATCCACAGCCGGTGTTTCCCTCCGGATAAAACGGACCTTGTGCTGCTATAATGCGTAATTTCCCTGTGAGTGAAAAAAGCAAAAGATTGTCTCTCCTCGTCTTTACTCGCGTTATTCTCTCGGAGCTGACGATAATAAATAGCCTTCAGTGTCAGTCTGTTATCTGTCCGGCTCAGGACGATGTTATCTCCTTCACACACACGCGCACGCACACAGATACTGCTGCTGTTCATGGTTTGGGCTTTTGGCGCATCATCACAAGGTCAAGGTGGATCACGTGACAGGGGTGAGGCGTGAGGGTCAGAGGGAAGTGTGTCACTGGGTTCAGATCCAAACAGATGAGAACAGGGCCAGACAGACTGTATACAGGCTTTTCTACTGGAAATAATGTCTGGAAACTGTTGTTGAATAAAGTAGGATAATATTAAGTTAAAACAATATGTTGTATGTTGTAATAATAAGTCTCGTGTCGTTTGGTCCAGTTCTGAAGAATGCAGCTGTGAATGTAGCTCAGAGTCAGTCTGTGAAATGTTTTCACCTTTAAAACTAAGTCCTGACGCCTTTCCCTTTCCTCAGTCCAGTTTAATTTATCTCTTCTACCGTTTTGTCTCGAGCAGAGGTTTCTCAAACTCTTCACGTCAAGAACCACCTCAGAAAAGATTTGTGTGTGAATGGTTTATACATTTATACAGCGTTTGTTTTTGTACCTAACTGTACCTGGCTGTACCAAAGCTTCCTTTCACCCCACCACTCATAAGTTAAGGGTCCAACAGTTAGGGGCCGCGCTGCTGACACACGTGAAGGGCCTTGGACAAACCTTATGGCCCTTGGTCTCGATATCATTTTGTTCATATTACAAAGTCATGGGAGGGCTTCGTTTTTGGTCGTCTGTCGCTGTCAGCCCGCCTGGTTAGTGTTGTAGTATATTATAGAAGAGACCAAGTAAAAAAAACAAGAGTTTATAGTTTTGGAGTCATTGGTTTAATTCATTTCTCAGAGATTCCTCCGCAGAGAGAACCAGCGGCGATTCTAAAGAGCTTTTACACAAAAGAGCTGCTTAATTCATGGCATTTCTACATTTCTTTCACTGTTGTGCCAAAAAAGCAGTAAAACTGAGCGTAGTTAGAGAGTAGTAGAAATTTAAAATGTTATTTAAATGAGGTTTCTATGGTTCTTATTTTAGTATATTTTGTCATCAATGATGAGGAAACGTTACTGTAATAAATGTCTGTATGTTCCTTATTACAGCCCCAGCTTTAATAACAGCCCTTTATGGCAGACTGAGGTGATAATAGAGTTGCTCACTTAACGACCGAACACTTGATGAATGACTGACGGGGATTATTATTATCTCTGCCGTCTATTATCCCTGGCTTTAATATTCGAACGGTGTCTGATTACAAAAGCCCTGTTCATATCTGATGTGTAAATCACACCCAGGTCTTTAGTGCGACTTTATTCTTTTCACTGAACAATGAGGCCTTTATCAGATGAAGATGTTTTCAGCGGCTTGTGTGGTCCGTCTGTAGTCTGCCCTTTTTCTAACGGGTCTCTGTGGTCTGCGCTCTTCAGACGGAGGAGGGTTTAGTGTTGGCATTAGCGCTCCATTTGGCTCTTGATGATGCTTATGAGACGGACGAGGATAAAGAGGGAATAAATGATCAAAAAGTGAGGTTGTTGGTGATTTAGGTTTGGTCCTGTAGGCTCAGTGTTCTTGTTCTTGGTGCAGTAAAATAACATAACATTACATAATAAATAAAATAACACTCTTTGGATTTGTCTTTTTTGAGAAAGAAGCTAGCTCCAAACAACTTAGTAGTAAAACACAATATATTGTACTGTATATTAATGTTCTCATGATCTAAAAAGGAAGAGTGTGAGGACACCATAAAAAAAGAAACAAAATCCACTAAAACTCTTCCCTTGTTCAGTTTTTTCACTCTTGAGGCTGGTCTATTAAACATGAATTACTAATTACTAATTATTAAACATGAATTACTTGATTTTCTTTCACTTTTGCATTAGTTTCACAGTTTAACCACTAACCACTAAAAAAAAATTATCTGTTTAAAAATTAGACCATAAGACATCATCTAGGCTTTATAAAAAAGGATTTTAATAGATGAGAATAATCAGCCCACAGGGGTTTTGGCCAATCACAGCTCACTTCAGGAAAAAGAAGCACTCCCATTGGTCGACACTGATGACAACAACAAAATTAATAGGAAATGGGTTATTCTGTTGCGAAATTATGTTATTCTACAGCTAAACGGCTCAAAGAAGAAAGGAATAGAAAAGGCAGATAAACATTGGAAATGCTTAGACACAATGTTTTATGAGATCGTTTACTGGATTGCTAAAGTCAGTAAACTCAAAGATATGAGTTTCAGTAAAACTCTAAATGATGGTTTAATGTAATTTTTGGTGAAAATTGTTCAGTTTGACCTTTTTTAATTAAAGAATCACAAAAGCTTCCTCCGCTGCTGTCAGGGGAAGGAGAGGTGAGGCTAAAACAGGAAGGTGAGTCTAAATCGCAGGGCTTTGAATGAAATGAATGAATGACTGTAGCTGTAAAGGTCTTGGTCCAAATGATGTCCTTGGAGGCGGTCTATGGCGTCTCGGTAGAAGATGGAGTTATTGTAGAGCAGTAAAAACCTCCCGTCACCCACACACCCTGCCCCTAGTGGTCACTGCTCCAAGCTAATGTCAACAAAGCACCTCCAAAATAAAAACAAAAACCCAGATGCATTATGGCTCCTACAGTTTGGTTAAGTTACACATGTTCAGATAACTGTAGTTCACCATCACCGTGTCCGTTAGCTTCGTGTTAGCTCGGTCAACCCTTCGTCCGCTTCTCAGTGAAACCATCTGGACTGTTTTTGTCTGGACTTTTATACTCTTCAGTTTGGGACAAACCAAACTAAACCAAGGTCCGGTTTGTTTGTTAGAATGCATTTGCCGATAGTTTGGACTTTCGGATCAAATGCAGGGAATCACGGCCAACACATGAAGAAGAGCAAATGGAGGAAGTAAACGGGAAAAACAGTTATCAGTCGAGTTTAGAAACACACATAACGCATGGAGTACGTTGTTTTGTGGCTCTAAATGTATCGCTATGCTACGACAGAGGCCTCCTCCGACAGTTTTCTAATGAGTCTTATAGGGATTTAAATCAAGTCTAAAACATGCATTTGAAGTTTCAGCTGTTTATATTCTATATTAATAATAACGTCCAGCCTGATTATTGTATTATTGTAAAATGAGCCTCTGCAGAGACACATTCATCACAGTAAAAGTTTGCTACCAGAGGCGCGCCATCAGAATTTATGGGAAAGAAAGAAGAAGAAGCATGTGTGAAAAGGCACAACTATTAAAGCTCACTTAATCACTAATTCAGAGTCACTAGCTCTTAGAGAGAACCCACAGTAGAACCCACATGTTCCGTTATGATGCTTTCACTATTTCTGTCCTGTTTTAGTGATGACGAAAGCCGAGAGGAGTCAGTGTTGAGACATGAGCACATCCGGAGCCTTTGGATGGAGTCTTTTAACGCCGTAGAGCTGCAAGAGCTGGGCAGCACCGCAGACCGCCGAAGCGTTTCTCCGACCCCTGTGTCTGTGTGCAGCACGGCTCGGGGCTTCGAGAACGCCTCGTACCAACAGGACGAGGAGCACAGGTCCAACAGCTGCCCACCTTCAACGTCTGTGGGCAGTAAGGTAAAGGGTTGGTTTGGCTGGTACACAAGTCAAGGTTTTAAAGCTTTTACCATAAATGGGAATCAAAATGAGTCGGTACTAAACATTACATCAACAGGTTAAAGATTAGTTTACATCTCTATGAACATTATACAAGTACCTCAAGTGAACATAATCCAGCTTTGTGATTAACCCCAAAGAAAGTATGTTTTTTGGTTGTTGTGGACTAAACATTTCAGATCCTTATCTTGTTTTTTTTTTAAAGATTTTTTGGGCATTTATTTGAAAGGACAGTAGACAGACAGGAAACAGGACGAGAGAGGGGGGAATGACATTAGAGTGGGAATCAAACCTGGGTCCCCCGAGTATTAATTTTTCAAAACTTCCCTCTCAAATTCCACAATTTGTACAGTCCTCCGCAAATTTTAGAATTTTTTCCTCAGCTTCTCCGTTTTCTTTATTTAGCTTCTCCTTCTGCATGCCTATTCCTCTTTTTCGGGGTTTCAATAAGCCATTTCTGAGCCTGAGGAAGTCTAGTTCCACGTAACTGGAAAACTTGAACACATAAAACGAATTTATGAAACACATAAAAGTCCAGTCTCACAACAGTGTCTCTAGATCAGACTCTGAGTCTCCAGTAAAAATGACATAAATATAAAGTCCATCTGTGTCTGTCATGTCTCAGACCCACTCATCTTTGTTTAAAGCTGGTTTCTAACACTTAAAACACAGCTTGATTGAATAAAACTAACATAATAAGAAGTTGACTAATCTATATTGAACACTATTAAATATAAATCAATCAACTTCCTCAAGTCCATATTAAGAAATCAAGCAGTTTAGCGATTACTTAAAGTCGTTACGTGGAACAAGGTGATGTAACATGTTTAATTCTTAGAGTGTTGAACAACAACAGCACCTGAATGAAGCAGTGTCACTAACGACTCCCACATCAGGAGTCACACTGTCCTTTCAGAGCCAACGACTGTGAGACCAGAACAGCCTGGTCCAATCAGGTTTGGTTTCAGGGGAAACTCCGCCCTCTAGAGATAAAGCTCAGTTCTCTTTATAGTTGATCTCAGAATTGTGATTGCACGGTCCATATCAAGCAAACTAAAGACTCAGTCGTCTGACAATAAAGTATTAAATTAAAATCAAAGTTTAGAGTTTATCATGATACTAGTGTTTTTTTTTTTTTACTTCTTAAAACTACGGTAAACCTTGAAAGCGGTTACTGTCCCATGTCTACTGTGTCTTTATGGTTACGTATAAGGAGGATGAAAGAAGATAAAGCCCAAGACCTTTCTTTAGGATAAGAAATCCTAAAGAACTTCCTTTTCATTTGGTGTTTATTCCCTTTATCTCCCTTCAGGTGGAGCAGCAGCCTCAGGAAATCTCCTACGACGACGAGGATGGCGTGGCTCAAGATGAACGGCAAGATTTCCACGAGTACAACCCCGCCGACGACCACTCCGCGGACTACGGCTTCATCTTCACGCTGGTGTTCCTCGTGAGCGGCATCGTCCTGGTGGTCATCGCCTACACCATCCCCCGCGAGGCCAAAGTCGACCCGGACTCGGTTTCGGCACGGCAAATGGAGAAACTGGAGATGTACTACGCTCAGCTGGGGTCCCACCTGGACAAGTGCATCATCGCCGGTTTGGGGCTGCTCACTTTGGGCGGGATGTTTCTGTCCATCCTGCTTATGGTGTCCATTTGTCGCGGGGAGATGTACCGTCGGAGAGCGGCTTTCGTGAGGCCTAAGAGGACTTACGGCTCGATTAACTTGAGAATGAAACAGCTGGCGACGGGAGAAGCCATCGAAGGATCAGACGGAGGTGAGGACTTTTTGGTCGAGATGAGGAACAGCATACAACCGGGACACAGTAGGGACCCTAAATTTGAACCAGGGCCGTCTTCCTCTTCGTCTTCTGCCTGAAATGAGTCCGACTAATGCTTTAAGCTGCAATGTTTTCCAGTTTCCTAAAAGCGGAACGGAGTAGGTCGGCCGTTTGACGCTGGCAGCAGAAGCACATCTCGAGCATTTGGAGAAACTTAGCACAGGTTCGACTGAAAAGGATAGTTCCTGTAATGAAACTAAAGATGGCTGTAGGAGACAGAGGTAAGACAATAGACAAATGCACATTTCAGATGAAAACCTGTAAATGAAAGTAGGAAGAGCATTTAATCCTTGTGTAATAAGTTTGAAGATGAAAAGCACATTGTGTCTTTTAGCTTTGGATGTTGGTCAACTCTGCAAAAAAGATACACTGCACCAATGTAATGTAATGCTGGAGATAAAGCTTACGTAGATAGAGAATAAGTGTTGTGGATAACTGGATGTATAGGAGACATTATTATGCTGATGATGGGAATGTGATGCTATCTTTGTGCACAAATAAACTGAGGCAACAAAGCATTAACACATCATTAAAGTTTGAGTGGCAATTTACAAGAGACATTATTGATAACATGCAGTTTACTTTTCTTACAAAATTTTAACCATAAACTCTGTTAAAAAGTTTGATTGGATGCTTCACTCTGTTCAGTCCAGTCTAGGTTTGTCTCTAAATCAAATGGCTCTCTCTGATGACGTCACTCATTAACCTCGTTTCCACTGGTTTACGTCGGCTCAGTTTGGTTCAGACGATCTTATTTTTATTGTGCGACGACTGTTGCTGCAGAAACAGTGACGTCGCACAAGAGACACAAAAGATGTGTTGATAATTAAATAATCTAAAGAGTGGAGTAGATCCTGGTCTGTGAGGATGAGGCTGGAGTTACAGCTGTATTCAGCTCAGTTTTATTCCTGTTTATGAGCCGTTTGGGAAATGGAAACTTACCTGTACTAAGCTAACTCCACAGCTCTCCAGTGGAAATGAGGCTAATGTGGAAACGCTCAGAATTTGGAAACTGATTCTATTATTGCCTTATTTTAAGTTGATGTCATCGCTGTTATTGAACCACTTTTTAGATTAAATTAAGATTTATTTATTCCAGCTGGTCTTAGTCTCAAATGACTGTGGCACCTATCGGCTCAACTTTATGTAAAAAAGAAGCAAGAAATAAGAAACGTGCATAATTGTGAAAAGAGGGTCTCATTAGAGTGATTTGCTTTAGTTTTATTACCCACAAACCCTCTCCTTCTTTCCCTTTAACCCAAATTAGTAATTCTCCTCGGTGCAGTTTCTCCAGATGAGAAACCCTTGTCTCTGCTGGAGGCATCAGCTCAATCGGGTTTTATCACAGCGAGACAGAAATAGACAGTGTTTTCTTCACGAGGAAGTCTCTGTGTGAGGTGAGATCCAACAGCAGCAGGTAATACAAGAGTTCGACGCTTGTTTAAAAAAAAAAGAAGTAAAGTGTAATGTTGCAAATGACAAAACAAGACGAGAATGGCGTGAGATTTTCCCGACACATTTGACAACACCTCGTATATGGAGCTGTTGAATATTTATGAGTGTTAGAGGAATATGTTTTACGCCCGATTGTTCAAAACCATTGCCTCATGTTTATTAATCAGCGTTTCAGAGCATAGCACCACTTTCCTCTGATTTGTAAAAGTCACATCCTGCAAGAAAACATCCTCCACGAGCAGCAGCTTCTCCCAGATTTAAGATTCAAACAGACACCACAGAACAAAGCTGGTGCACACTTTGGTTTTGATTAAACCGGATGTAAAGTGTTAATGAGGTTTGACTAAAATATACCTCTGTATAACTAAAGCATAACCATGACACCTTAGAGTTGTGCTCACTTTCATTTAATCTCATGTAACTAATATAACAGAATGAAGGATGATCCTATTCGTAAAAAGCATGTGAACAGCTATGGTAGCCCTGCAGGGACACACAGTTGACTATAAACAAACCCAGTGGTAATAGGTAAAGAGTTCTCATGGAAAAAGAAAAAGTAAGTTTCCCCAAACTTTCACAAGAATGTGTTAAAAAAGAAATATAAATGCACTTCTTATCCAGCAGTGCTCAATTTGTCCACTCTGGTCAGCTCTAGAAACTAAAATATCCACTTAATGTCTATTTTTCCAAGATAGACAAGTGTAAAAAGTGTTAATTTGATGTAAAATGTAACATTAAAATATAGTTTCCACCTTATACAAGTACATTCAACAACATTTCACAAATAGTATTCTTAAAGATAGAAAATGGACAAATTAAGGAGCCATTTACAAAACGCCAAATTACGGTCTGGTTTAATCGAGATCCACTCTGTTGAGAACGCTGTAGTATGTCTGCCATGCCAGTAGGGGGCTCTGTGAACCCTGCTGCTGCTCACACTACAGTTATTATAAATCAGGGGTCTCAAACTCGCGCACAAACTCTAAAGCATCTGAATGGATTTATACAGGAATAATATTTTATCAGAACACAAGTTTTTCAAAAAACACATAAATGCTGAATTTCTTGTTGTTCCACTTGCTGTGTTTTGCCAGCAGCCAATAGCAGTCATTTCACTGAGAACACTGTTGTTCATAGTGTAGACTACGATGGATAGGCTCTCACTGAAAAAGGAAAACACCTCCTCGACACACAAACACAGATTTTAATATTTGTGTTTTTGTGGTGTGAGAAGCTGTCTTTCAATCTTTGCGTTTTGAGAGAAAAGGGGCGATGAAATTTCCCACCTGGGTCTAAATAATAGGGGTGACTTAGTATGGGCTTTCCTAGGCTTTTATTTCTTTACATCCATATCCCATACAATCCTTTTCAACAAATCCACAGTTAACTTGACTCATCATCATCCGACCTGGAAATACTTTCATATTTCACTAATGATGTGTTTTTTCTGCTGCATCTGAATCTTTTCGGTGGATTTAACCTTTCACACAGCAGCTGCTTGTTTGTATAATATGTACACTGAAGTGATCTATGTCATGTAAAGGATATGCCTTAATGAGTAAACGCAGGCACTGTACAACAAGTATTTCTATATTAATGTATCCAAGGGTCTGTAAAGTCAGCCAGGAACTAAAGGCTCTACTGTAGCCACAACACAAGTCTGTGCCTCTGGATGAACGAGGATATCTAACTCAATACTCACTAATATACACTATGTACCACTTTTTTAAGACAATAAACTGTAAATAGGATGTTATTAGACAGAATGGTAGGGACGACCAGCAAACGAACACAAACCAAAAACAGTGTTGGAAATCTTTGGAAGGACAAAAAGCCACTCGTACAATGGTCAAACAAAAAAACATTCATACTCTTGCAACAGTGTTGAAAACCATCTTAGAGCTTTTTCTGAAGACATTTACATTTACATTTAGTCATTTAGCAGATGACTCACTCGTAAGCGACTTACAAGTGAGGAAAACAATGGAAGCAATTTCAACAACACAAGCATACAAAGCTAAGGATAAAAAAGATTTTTTTTTAAGAAGGAATCGATAGAAAGGAAGTAGAATTCAGTGTTTGTGTCAGGTGTTGATAAAAGAGATGTGTTTTCAGGCGTTTTTTAAAGATAGCTACAGAACAGATTTTTTTCCTTTTTGGGATGGTTCCACCAGACGTTGTTCATTTGCAGAGCGCAGGGATCTGGTAGAACATAGGTCTGTATCAGTGAGTGAAGATATGAGGGGGCGGAGCCAGTGGTGGTCTTGTAGGCCAAGAGCATAGCTTTGAACTTAATGTGTGCATCAACAGGAGCCAGTGTAACCTCATAAAGAGAGGAGTTACGTGTGCTCTCTTCGGTTCTTTAAAGACCACTCTTGCTGCTGCATTCTGGATCAGCTGCAGAGGTTTGGTTGTGCAGCAGGAGTCCAGCCAGAAGAGCATTGTAATAATCCAGTTTGGACAAGACAAGAGCCTGGACTAGGATTTGCGTCGAGTGCTCCGATAGGAAAGGTCTAATTTTTCTGATGTTGTAGAGGATGAATCTACAGGACCTGGTGGTGCTGGAAACATGACTTGTGAAGTTTAGTTGATCATCAATTACCACTCCCAGATTTCTGGCAGTGCTGGACGGTGTAATGGTTGATGAGCCTAGTTGAATGGAGAGGTTGTGGTGGGTCTTTGGGTTTGGCTGGAATCACAAACAGTTCTGTTTTTCCAAGGTTCAGCTGCAGGTGATGGTCCTTCATCCAAAGTGAGATGTCACTCAGGCCGAGACTCGAGCAGAGACCGTCGGATCATCAGGTTGAAATGACAAGTGGAGTTGAGTGTCATCTGCAGCAGTGATAGGAAAAGCCATGTTTCTGAATGACAGAGCCAAGAAAGATGTAAAGATGTGCTAAATACACAGACTTTTTTAAAAATCCCAAACTCACAATTCTTCTTTGTATTTTCACCTCTTGTCAACAACAAAACAGAGATTCTTTTAAATATCTTTTAATGTGAGCAGAAGAGGTGTGTTTTCAGATCGATGTCGGCATCTCCATGGTAACAGCGTAAACCGTAAACCCAGTTATTCATATTCCTTTAATTCCTTTAACACACTTTAGAAAAAGAAGCTGCCAAACAGAATTACAAAAACGTGCAGCAGAAAATACATCACATGTTTTAGGAATCATACATTGGCAATAGCTCTGTCACATTTATTAGCTGTAAATTTAACTTGGTACTTACTTTTAATGAATCAAATGAAGAATTTAATGAAGAATTAAAGAATGAGTGGCTACAGACCTTTAGATGATGTATGTTCCGGTGCAGGTAAATGTTTTAATTCTGTTAGTCTTTTTTTTTTTTTTTTGTAAAATGAGTTTTAGCTTTTGTATTTTGTTGAGCTCTCGGGGCCACCGTACAAAACAAATAGACATACAATCAGTAAAAACAAAAAAACAGAGCATTGCTTAAAGCCGGGCCCCATTTAAAACACGTTAAATGATTGGTTATCATTATACCATAATAAAAAAACTGTTTATACCTTTATTTAAATGGAGGGGCACGATAACACCTATTGACTGCCTTCTATTTTTACTTTTGAATCTAATTTTTGGAAGAAGATTGCAAAATGCTCTCGTGTGCAAAAACAACATTTATAAAAAAAAAATTATATCTGAGTGCATGTCGCCAGGGCCTTAATGTCCAATAAAACAGAGTAAACCAAATCACTCGGGTCATATTCATAAACGATCTGGGAAATGTGGCTCAAACTATCAGCATCAGTACGAGGGTAATTGTCTTGTCTGTCTCTTTATCTTGTAAAATGAAGATTAAAATAATGCTGGAGGCTTTGAAAACTGTAAAAATGCATCTCAATGTAATGTGTGAGAAGTATAACCGCTCAATATTTCATTACAGACAGATACAGATTACATTATTACATTATTATTAAGCCATAATCCAAAAGGACGTTTACATAACTTCTCTCTAAAGACCAGGCCAGGCTTTTCCAAACATTTGTCTCTAGAGCCGGTTGAAGCTGAAGTGTCCTGAGGTAAAAGAGACGAGTCCTGTTTCTCGTAGACTTTTGTTCAGAGACATTTACAGGGGGTTTTATAGCCGTCACATCACATTTACAGCAGCAGAACGAACAGAAATGGGTCTGAATATGACTGAGGAAGCTTTATCTCAACCTTTTTCATGGATAAAATTGATGCTACGTAATTTTATTGAATAATTTCTTATATTTTAGACATTATTCCCTGCCTTAATAGTTCATTTTAGCTTAAGTTAAAAGGTTTGTGTATTTTAGTTTAGTTTTGCTGCGGATTATCAAAGATTTGTTTTTAGTTTGGAAGAATAAGTCAGTTTTCTGCGACATGTAAACTCACTGACTGGGCTTGTAGTTGCTTGTGAAGGGCGTAGGCCTTGAACAGAAGCAGAAGAGTTTTTTCTCTTCGTGTGAGTGCAGGAGGTAAGACGATGCGGAGGACACAGATAGATGCAGCCAGCCGTGGATTACGTGAGACGGGTTTTAAATAGAGATGGATTTTCAGCTCGTGAAGGAAAAAAAAGGGACAGGCAGTGACTCGGCAAAGAAGCTCTGAAAGACGTTTGGGATTTGTCTCAAGGTATCCAGAGTAATAAAGACAGATACAACTCATATTTAACGTGCATAAAGCTGCACTGGAAGAGAGTTTAGGTTTGCTACGAGCTGTGAACAACTGCAACATGTCGAAAAAGAATAATTGGTCTTACTGTCCACACCTCAGCTGCTCAGTTCATAATATTAGAACTTAATTAACGTATCTTGTCTTGTTCTGGATTTCTTGTCCTACTATGGTCTTATCTTGGTCTTGCTTTAGACTTTAACAAAGCTTTACTTGGCTTTTATATGGTTTAAAGTACACAAATCATATAGCTACAACTACTTAAGTCAATTTAAGTACAGCTAAAATAGTTAAAAATCTGTTAATGTCTGCATCAAACCATTTAGAACCAAAAGGTGAAACTAAAAACGTCATAAGTTTTGGTAAAACCACTTAAAATACTAGGCTCATTTTGGGGGAGTACTGGAACTAAAAATGTTGAGTATAATGGTGCCCCTACAATTTTTTCCACACTGCACCTTTAACCTGGAGCCTTCATTAAAGCCGTGATGTGTTCAAGTGTCAGGCCTGAATTTGAGCATCTTTATTCTGATGACAGCACTGAGACTGTGTTTCCAGAGAAATAGTCTATTTTTATCAAGGCCTGATGGAGGAGCAGCTCTCGAATGTCACAGAAAGTCCTTGTGGAGGACATGACACAGAGAGGAGACAGTGGCACAACCTCCTCAAACCAAGAGGAAGGAATAATACAGGGTTTGATGACACAATAGGACAATAGAAATCAGATTTTGGTCTAATAAATGCATATCATCTTATTTGGGACATTAAGGTATAAAACTTTCAGAAATGACTACTTTGTTTCATATAAAGTAAAGGCAGCAAAGAAATACGGCTGACTTTATGTTTTCAAATAAAGCTCTCATCAGCAACCTTTCTGATGCTATAATGCTAATGCTAAATGCAACAAATAATGCTAATGCTAATTGAATTATATAATAATAGCATGCTCTTCCTTCCACTTGACCCTCTGCAATCTCTGGAAAGTGAAGGCCACTTTTCTGTTTCACCCAAATCCAAGTCTCTGGGTTGAATAAATATAGCCCCAGCTGTGGGTATTATAAGGAGGCGGGCCTTCAAATCTGTCAATCACCAAATCAGGAAGCTGGTTGGTGCTGAGGTCACATTGTGCTTGTGCTTTTTGCTTCTTTGTGGTGTTTTGGAAATATTAGTGGCTTCAAAATGAATCTTTCACAAACTGTACTGTATGTATAAACACAATAATCATGATCATAATGAAAATGAGCATGTGTGAATTGACCATGCTTAAAAAAAACTTTGTTTTATCTGTCACAGTCAGTAAATTACAGTTTTTCCCAAAGGGTGCATTTTCCAGATGTGATTTGGACAAAATACACAGATACATTTTAGAGATACTCTTGGTGTGAACAGGGCATAATAGAAAACAATAACCATTGTTTTGTCTAGTACTGCTCAAAGACCTCAGTGCAGCTCTCTTTTTTCTTCTTGATGGGGAAAAAAAAGAAGTCAAAGTTCATCTGCTCCTGTTTTTAGATTCAGTCTTTCACTCAAGGACGCTTCATCTTTGACCGTGACTCTGTCTCATTAATCACTGCAAACGTCCACAAAAGGTTAGAGACACTCACCAACTTCACCTGGTGCTGAATATAACCTCTATATAGAGCAGGAAGTGACTGAAATAGCACTATATGTCTGCATCGTGGTTCACAGTTAACACTAAAATGAGTGGTTCAATTATTTAAGGCTATATATTCTTCCCTTTATGTACAGAAATAATGCACAACACAGAACAGTAGCATTTTATCCACGACTCGTTGAATGTATATCTCACATTAAAACATGTATAAATGTTATTGTTCTTTATTAGTTTTATCTGTAGAGTTGAAAAGATGTTTCACTCGGGTGAGATGTTGAGCTGGATTACACGAACATAAAAAAGACTGTATAAAAAGATGGACAAAGGGACATCATGTATAAAAAGGCTATGTTATTGTTTTGCATTGGTTCAAGTTAAACCAGGAAGTCTTACTGTGATTTTCTTTTTTATGTTATCAAACTATAATCTTTGTGTTGGGACCAAAAAAAAAAAACGTAGTCTGAAAACCCAAATTTGTTCTAGATGGGTAAATTGTTGAGGTTCCATGTTTTTTGAATAGATTTGAATTAACTGGAGTCAAAGTCACATTTTTGTGGGTCACTTCAAACAATATATTTTTTGCTAGACCATTGAACAGAACATTGTTTTAATCGAACGGTCATGAGCTTGGGTCATCTGTCCTTCTTCATTAAAGCTCTGTACACACATCTACTGTTCTGGGCGCTGTTCCTACCCACGTGACCTGAATGTGTGAACAACCCCAAAGGTCTGCAATGTCAGCAGTTTTTGTCCTGATTTGCCCTGATGGGGCCTGTTAGTGGCGTGGTTGGACCCTGGAAGAAAATCTGACTAAATAACAGTGGCATGAATGACACAAAGCACACAAAAAGAGCACCACAAACTGGTTTTATTTGATCATTTAGGTCAAACTGAGTCCAAGAAAACTGAGAAGGCACATGCTTGGATCATAGAAACTCAAACGTTACACTTGCGTTGTGCCACATTGTCCTTCAATCAGATTGCGTTTGATTATTGTGCCAATTAAATAACCCGATACAAAAATCCCAGATCTTTTTAAAGCCAGGCCTAGCCATAACTTTGACCATCCAGAACAAACTGGATTTACCAGGAGTGGCTAAAATATGCATTTGAGAGAGGACAAAAAAGTGTTTAAAAATCTAACAGTGTAAACTTCTGTCAGTGTAGCTCTGAACCAAAATGATTACTCCATAAATGATTAGACTGTGAGAAATGTGAAAGTTTTATTCACTGTCAAAGATGTTATAACACACAAACCATTTACTTTGTGTTAAATGTTGTTAAAAGCACAGACCTTTCATGTAAAACTGTCTAAATACTGCCTATAAATTATAACTATTAACCATAAGCATTTATCAAACTAAAGTAAGACGTAGAGGATTGTATTTATTATGAACACAGGGTTTAAATAAATATGGGTATAATATAAATCCACAGATGGAGGTTTTATAAATTTGTCTTTGGTTTTCTTTTTAAAAAAAGAAAACCAAAGGTCCGAGGTCAGTGGAGCTGCATGTTGTTAAAGCTGTAAAGGTCAGAGGTCAGATGCCTTGTTATTGTAAAATAAAGAGGAGCTGTAAATGTGACTGTACTGTATGTAAAACCATGATTTTTAAGTCTTATTTGTGACCATTAAAAGTTTTGTTGACATTTGTAAACTGAGCTTTGTGTTCTTTTTCTGTCACTTCTTTTCCACAGCAGTGTGTCTGGTTTTCTTTTCTCTAACCATAAACAATAGAAATACCATAAATCAGTGGCATTGCCCAAATATATGACATGACATAAAGCATCAAAAGTGAAATGTTGAGTATGCATTTTTAATTCTTTCATTCATTTTCTACCGCTTTGTCCCGTTAGGGGTCGCGGGTGACTGGAGCCTATCCCAGCAGCTTTGGGCCTGAGGCGGGGTACGCCCTGGACAGTGGCCAGTTAGTCGCAGGGCTGACATATAGAGACAGAGAGTGACAGACACTTTCACTCTCACATTCATTCACTCGGGACACTTTAGAGTTGATAATTAACCTATACATACATGTCTTTGGACAGTGGGAGTACCCGGAGTACCCGGAGAGAACCCACGGTAACACGTGGAGGACATGCAAACTCCTCACAGAAAGACCGGTGTCAGCCGAGAATATTTGAGTCGGCCGGGTTTTGAACTCACGACCTTCTTGCTGTAAGGCAGGAGTGCTAACCACTCTGCCACGTGCACCCCCTCTCTCTCTCTTTTATGCATGTGGGAGAAAAAAAATAAACAATAAAACACTTAGTATATTGTAACAGGAATCATCTGTGAAAAACCAAGACCTTAAGACGTCATCCAGACTTTAATATCAAGCATTTGTCCAGCCACAACTGGCTTCTGGAAAAAGGAGTTCTCCCATTGGTCGACACTGCTTGTCAATAAGGAAGTAACAGCTGCTGATAAAACTGAAAAAGTGTATATCCAGCGCTGGATATGTGTTTTTATAGAGAAACAGCACAAAAAAGAAAAACATAAATGTTAAACGTAGATAAAATATTGTCTGTATAACGAGGAGGAGATAATTGTTCTGACGCTAAAGTCAGAGCTAAAAGTGAGTCTAAGAAAAAAGAAAATCAGGGAGTGACACTTTAATAATCACAAAGTTTGTTGTACATAGCCTGTTGTATACCGTGTTAGCATGGTTGTAAACACTAACCCTTGGTTGTACAATAAAAATTATTATTTGAGAGACAGTTAATTAGCCTGATGTTGTCGCAGATTAACCTTAAAAAAAGTGAACTGAAATTGAGAAAATGAGAACAAATGGAGTCGTTTTGTTTAACCCAGGCTTTATGGAGCCTACTTTTGAAACAAACCTCTGATCCCTTGGTCCACTATTCATTTACTGTATACAGTGTTTCCCAAATGTTCACAAAAGGGGTTGTAAGTTCCAAATTAGAGAAAGTTTAGCCAGAACAAAATATGTGTTTAGGCTCCTACAGGTGTGTCTTTTATGGGTCATTACAAATTTTCAAATTGACTTACTTAAAGGAAAAAAAGATGTGTTTGTTTTGTTAACTTGATGCTATGAAAGAAAGGAGATACATGTGTAACAAAGACTATGTGCAAAAAACACAAAAAACAAGGAACACTACAGGTGTAAACTGCAACAGACATATTCTTAAAAAAAAGTACACAAAACAGAACAACATGGGACTTGAAGAAACACTGGATTTGCTGAGTGAAGCTAATTGCCATTTAAAATATGTGTCTAAAATGTGTATTCTACTTTCAGTTTAAGGACACAGTGTTTACATACTCTTCATTTAAACTATCCCCCTCACTGACAGTCTGTCTTATAATGTTCTGGCTCACTTTACTCACCTCTATTTCATTAGTGTCCACTCCACAAGCTGTTATTTTCACTGCAGGCCTTCCTCAAGGAGCTGAGGAGGTAAATATATCCACCGCAGGGACAGCAGTGCTCCCTCTCAGCTGATAATTACAGGATGGAAATGTCACTGTCTGAGCCACAGACAACGTTCATAGCTCTCTGTCTCTGAGTCTGGGTAAGTCTCTGATGTGAGTCCTACCTGACAATAACACGTCTGTAGGAGACAATAACAGAAAAGGCCAGGGGAATATTATTATGCAGAGCGTGAGTCATCAGGCTGTGGGTGTGTGGGGTTTCTTTATCACAGAACAGCAACAGAAGAGAGATTATGACGCTGGGATGGCTTTTGAACATGAATGTGAAGATGAATGGGGTTAATAATGAAAGTACACATTTTATTGTAGTAAAAAATCCATTAGCATTAGCTTCTAAATCTCAGAGCACTACTGCATATGTGTCATTATGGTTTAAGGATGCTACAAATACACCATAAAAAAACAAATTGATTCTGAAAAGAACCAAAAATAACTGTAAATGCACAAAAAAGCAACAAAATGATAAAATTACTTGAATTACTGATCATCTGACATGTAGACCACAATATGTTACCATTTACACACAGGGGCTCCTCAGGGCACTGCTCTGGCTCCGTTCCTCTTTATGTCATGCACCAGACTTCAATTATAACTCTGCCACATTCATAAAGCAATAATGGTGTGTAGGAAGAGGAATACAGGAGCCTCATAGGAAAGTTTTTTATAGATGAAGCCAAGAAAACGGTCTCATTTTAAACACCTCCAAAAAAGTTAAAGTCTTTTAATGTAAACAATAACTTGTTTAACGGCTAACTCTGTTTTTAATGCAGGGAGGGCAGAAAGAGAAAGATTAGAGCTGGTTCAACTACAGGTGTTAGTTTAGACTTTAGCTGAGGCACTGGAGCAACACACACACACAACAGGATGGGTGCTACACTGAACAACATGGACTATCCCCTGCACTGGGCTTTCGAGCCAGTGGAAGTCTGAGATCAATGAGCTTCAGGAGAGAACGGCACAAGAACTCATTTTTTCCAGACTGGCATTAGACTGTCCAATCAGTTTATGGAATCAACTAAACCTTAAGGATTAATAATGTTACTTAAATTTGGGTGTCACATACTTGCTTTAAAGTAATATTTCTAAAATTGTCAGATAGTGCTTTACAGAGGCGTCTACAAAAAGGTGATAAACACTCATACACAACAAATCGTAATGTAAACTTTTATTTTATTAGAATGCTTTGACTTGAGAAATTGTATCAATCATTGCTTAGTGCATTCATTCTGTCACAAAAACCCAAGATACTATTCTCTGTTAGTAAAGATGACTCTGTAAGTTGCAATGGCTTTTGAGTCACTCGTAAATGTTTTGTCCAAATATAAACCAAGCAAAAATTAAACTTAAAAAAGAATGTGTTTGGCATCTTTAATGTTTGCCTTTGATATCTCGGATTTTATGAAGGTACTGCTTTTTATTTACATGAACTCAAATATCACGTCAAACAGCTGAGGCTCCCTCTTTAGAACAGAGAAAAAATGGCCGCCGTGCGGTGGCTTCTGTTGGAGACGCAGACGGGACGAACAAAGAGGAAGCGTCAGGAAACGGCGCCGACTACATGAACATGTCGTCGTAGCCGGGAGGAGGCATGTGGTCGGGGTCTGGCCTGAAAAACATAAATTAAACATCAGCGATTAATCATTTTCTATTAGTATTTACACTGTTTAGTTTTGCTGCAACCTGAACACAAACAAGACCATGGAGCTCATGCGTATATATTTTACTTAGTCCATAATAAACTTCAGCTTTTTACCAGACTTATTTCAGGTGATTAATCTGTAGTCTAATTTAACATATTTATTAAAACTGATATTCCATACTTAAAGGGGGTTAATTTGAAATTCTTGTTTTGATTTTCTTTTTTTGTGTCTTTTGTTGTAAAATTGGAGCCATGAACTGAATATTCAACATGAGCATTACGATTTGGCTGAGGATAGTATGGAGTAAAACTACAGCACAAAGATGGCAAAAGTTCTTATGAGGATGAGTTTTGGTTGATGACAGGTTAATGTCTTCTACTTGTCTTTTTCTGTAGTTTACATCAAGAACAGCCAAGAGCATAAGTTTGCTTTACCTTACTGTAATTGAATGAAAACCGTTTTCATTTTATCTATTTTTATTATATTTTATCTTATAATTGTTTCCTAGGATCTTTTCCAATGTGTCATTGACTGGTCTGCGTTCTTTAAAGTCTAGGTCTCGTCTTTGGTCTCAGTTAATGCTCTCTTGAATAATCTGACACTAGTTAGAAAGTCTTACCCGGGTCTGTGTCGTCCGATCGGTCCAAACGGATCAAAGCGAGCTCCGGGGGGAACGGCACCGGGCGGCAGGATGTCTGGGATCCCACTGGAGGGGTCAAAGCCGGAGCGAGGATATCCGGACCTCAGCGGGTCAACTATCATCCCCCCACCGCCGTGAGAGCTGGGCAAGAAGACGAGTTTTAACACGACTACTTTGTTTTTATTATAGTCTGCAGAATCTGGATAATCAGCATAGTCTTTACACATTTAATGAGAATATCCTTTGTAATGCTCTTCATGTAAATACATGCATTAAAAACATGTTTATAAAAAGATAAAAGCTCCTCTAGTAATATTTAGAAAAGACAGTTTATGATTAATGGAAACCAGACCAATTCTCAGCCAGACAATATTAGGTCTAGCCAAGTCTAGCACACTTTTCATTTATGAAGTTAAATATAAGGTCTTTGCTGAAATATGGATGGCATTTTAAATTAATGTTAAAATATCCACAGAAACTCTGCACACACTTTATAAAATGTTTTGTAAAGTCAAAATTGAGCCCTAGATAAATAATTTAAGCTCCTAAAGCATTTTACCATAGATATAAAAAGACTGCACAAACACAAACTGGTCCTGACTTTTGTTTTTTCTGAACCAAAGCCATTAATCCACTTCAGACTGAACTGTTCATCCCCAAAATCCCAGATTACACCCAGAGCAGGCAGATGTCTAAGTACATGTGGCTAAAAGTCATTGATCTCAAACCGTTTGAAGGGTTTATTTATTTATTTTTTGGGGAAAACAGACACTCACCCTAAGGGATCGAGATCTGCTCTACCAGCCGCAAACGGAGGATCCATCGGACTCGGCCTGGACACAACACACACGAAACAACATATACATGTACATTGAGAAGTAATACACAGTGATCTTTTTATAGTCCAGTCAATATGCTACTGTTTAATTTAGACTGCCTGATGTATCAGAAACATGAAATACTGTGTGCAATATTACTGAACCTTACAATACTTCAATTTCCCTACACGGTAATTAATATTGACTTGAATTAAGCTGTTTTTAATAAGCTGGGGTTGTGAAAATCTTCAGAGAAATAATACTTTGTAGGGTTAGGCTATGTTGCCCTTTTATAGGAAGTTTTCAGTTCAACAAAGTGTTAACCCTCCTTGATATTGCTTGTTCTGAATATTTCCAGTTTTAAAGAGAAGCAAAGAGCAGGAATTTTAGTATCTCTCTCCTGCACTTACCCTCTCCCCTCTGCGTGTTATGGGACGCGGAGTCGACAGCAGCCAGATCGATAAACTGCTGACTTCACCTCGTATCTCATCAGATCGGGTCACAGCCGAAGGGACGCAGGAGGAGGGAGAGGGATGACTCTGAACTTTCTCTGACTCTGTGTCTCTGCTGTAAATATTGAATGGAGGAGACTGCAGTCGACTCTCAAATAAAACACAAACAGCTCTGGGTTTGCCGAATCTGTGCCTCAAAGGAAGTCTAGACAAAGGAGCTACAAGAACAGCTATATCAGTCAGGCTTCCACTCTTTTAAAGAAATTATTCCCAGGGCTTTATTTTAACCATTTAGGTTTTGTCATTTTTTATTTGCATGTTTTTTTGGCTTTGATTTTAAGACAAATGACCAAACTACAGCAGCCTCAGAGGGTCAAAACCCAAACTACAGAAGCCTCAGAGGGTCAAATCCAAAACTACAGCAGCCTCAGAGGCTCAAAACCCAAACTACAGAAGCCTCAGAGGGTCAAATCCAAAACTACAGCAGCCTCAGAGGCTCAAAACCCAAACTACAGAAGCCTCAGAGGCTCAAATCCAAAACTACAGCAGCCTCAGAGGGTCAAATCCAAAACTACAGAAGCCTCAGAGGGTCAAATCTGAAACTATGGCAGCCTCAGAGGGTCAAATCCGAAACTACGGCAGCCTCAGTGGCTCAAAACCCAAACTACAGCAGCCTCAGAGGGTCAAATCCAAAACTACAGCAGCCTCAGAGGGTCAAAACTCAAACTACAGCAGACTCAGAGGCTCAAAACTCAAACTACAGCAGCCTCAGAGGCTCAAATCCAAAACTACAGCAGCCTCAGAGGCTCAAATCCAAAACTACAGCAGCCTCAGAGGCTCAAAACTCAAACTACAGCAGCCTCAGAGGCTCAAAACTCAAACTACAGCAGCCTCAGAGGGTAAAATCCGAAACTACGGCAGCGTCAGAGGGTCAAATCCGAAACTACGGCGGCCTTAGAGGGTCAAAACTCAAAATACAGCAGCCTCAGAGGGTCAAATCCAAAACTACAGCAGCCTCAGAGGCTCAAAACTAAAACTTAAAAATTTACCATGTTTATGAGACATGTAATGCTGCATATTATCTAGAGGTAGTTAAGATTTATTTTCCAGAATATATACATTATTTTATTTGGATACTTATTGTGTTTTTGTATTACTTGTCTCTTTTTAAATTGCTTTTGTAATCTTGAATCTTCCCTTGGCTTTTGGGTAGCCATTATTAACATACAATGAAAAAATGCATTGTTACTCATTTAATGTAAACCAGGTCATAATATTATTGGTATGACAATAATAAGAGTTGAAGAAGAAAAGTAAAATTCTATTTGGTTTTGTCTAAGCTCCTTTCTGAACAGCAGCTATGTTTAATATAACCCTCAAACGTGGAGCAAAGTGTGTGTATAATATTGGGGAGTCTCTTTCCTGTGCTACTGTCCACCATCCTTCCAAAGACTGCATGTCTGTAGAGCTGAGTTTGTGACTCTGAATTGCACTTAGCAAAGTAGCAAGTAACTGATTTGAACATCACAATTTAACCAATATTGCTGTACAATAAAGTAAATAAGCTAATGCAAATAACTGAATAAAGCAAAAACATGGTGGTTCCAATGCGTTAACATAAATTTAAAACTTAAAACTGTCTTTATGGTGTGAGACATATATAAACAGGACAACTGTTGCGGCATTTGCTGAATAAGAACAAGTGACAAGACATTCCATGTGTGTAAAATGATAAATACCTACTGACTGTGTTTAAACAGAAATTCATTAGTTTGGACAGTAAGGCAAAACAGAGCTGGAAACATTGCGTTGGTAAATCCTATTTCGCGCCCTACTGCGTGTCTAGGGCTTTACATAAAAGGTTCCTGTCCCGGCTCCTCTCATACTGACCAGTGGGGCTGTGGGCCATGTCGCGGCTGTCTGTAGGGGATCCGGAGGGGGTCGCTGTCGGCCGTCCTCCTTCGCTCCTGCTCCTGCTCTGTGGGACTCCTCCTCTGGGTTTTACTGCCTAAAGGTCTGTCATTAGGGGGCAGCAGCTGAGTCCTCACCTTCTGCGAAAAACTGTTGACATCTTTGAACACACTGTAGGAAAACAACAGCTGTAGTTTAGTTAGGCAGAACAGTAGGTCTGAAGTTTCATGTTCAGTTATGGCACACTCTACTGGTCATTTTATGTACATGTGCTCTTAAAATGATTGTTTGATCCAATCAGTGCAAGTGTGTGATACACTGAAAGTATTTACACTTCTTTCTTTATTTTCTGATATGACAGCTTTTACTTGTATTCTGTTTTCTCATTTGTACAGCCTTATCACTTAATACAGACTTTGCACAAACTGCTCCATTTCGTCACACCATATTTTGTGAAAAATCCTTAATGGACCACACATATAAATAGATTTAAGTAGTTTAATATTATAAATGTACTTAAAAAGCACTTAAAATTATCTGTGGCTCATGTATGCATCTACAAACTGGAAGTGTATGAACAACTATCTTCTGTAGGGAATAAATTAGTAAATTATTAATACATTATAAAGAGTAAAGCACTTTTAAACTTTGCACTTTTCATTCACTTTAACTGATGCTTACTCTAATACTTTCAATTAGTTAAGGTGAGTAAAGACTTAAAAATGTAATCGTAAAGTTAAAATGCCTAGGTTTAGTTTAGACTCTTGATAAAAATATGTAACCATAACTATTGAATTCATAAAGTGCCCCAAACCAACCTGTCAAATGTCCGCAGCTGGTCCGCGTTCACAAACTCACTGATGTTCACAATCAAGTCCAACACCTGCCCTGTCCCAGTGTTCTGCACAAAATACAAAATCATACACTAACGCAACATTTTGATCCCTAACAGCCGTGACAGGTTTAGAATAGTTTTCAGAAAAAATTTACCATCTTCAGAAAAATAGTAATAATCACAAGTGAGATGCACTTACCATGATGTTAAATAACAGAGCGGAGTCGACAGGGATGCCTTTGAGCAGGAACAGAGTGTCACTGTCACTGGGTTTGTATCTCAGAGTGTACACATCCTTGTTACTGCTCCAGTCGACTGGCAGCAGCTCTGACTTCTTATCACTGCTGCGCGGCTGAGGACGACGTTACAGTAGGTTACAGACACATAAGATATGAATATTGACAATGGGGTAAGTACTGTGGTAAAAATGTGAGCCTTCTTTTATAAATAAACTTGAAGACAAGCCATGAAATCCCAAATGCTACAGAAAAACGTTCAGGCAAAGTGTCATAAAAGAGAAAAACACCTACAATAATGTTGACACTGATTGAAAATAATGATTTAATTAAAACATATCAATGGCTCTAGAATTCTACCATTTGCACACCTAACTTAATAATTACTAAGACCTGCACTTTTTTTTATTTCTAAGCTGTTTACTTCATTTGGGAAACCTTGTGTTTAATGTATTTAATTTAATGTATGTTAAATCAATGGTGGAAATCCAGAAATGACACTGAATAATAGTTAGTTAGTTAAAATCACAGTCTTGACAGATTTAATAGGGTTGCGATTTGTGTATGAGGGTTGACTGCCCTGTGAATGGTGAATGATTTTGTTTTTAGGCCATAGCAAAAAAAAATCAAATAAGATAATGATGCGAGAAACTGTAAGTAATTATTAGTTGTTAGCTTCTCAAAGTAAAACAATAATACATAAATAATTAAAAATACAACATCGTTTATGTACAATTCTCACTGATTAACTTATAGTACAGGTTGTCATCGCTGTAACAGTTTTGTAAGAAGGTATTGCATAAAGCACAACATCATCGTCACAACATTAGCTGCACATTAGCTTAAGCAGACTCACCTCGTCTCCGGAGCCGATGCACCTGTATCCAGCTTTTATCAGCTCCCAGTGAACAAAACTCACCACTGCATCTTGTGAGCAGGTAATACTATCCAAAAAATGGGTGTACAGCACCTCTAACCCCGCCATAGTTAGCGTAGCATATGTTAAGTACCGATTTTTATCGAAACCCCTGTTCCAACTAAATGAAAACGAAAGACCTGTCCCCGGCAACGATTACCACTTCCGGTCACCATCAGAATAAAAACGCTAGCATTTACATCAATGGTAATTATTCAGCAACACATTATCCCCATTGCATATTTTAAGTCAACGAATACTAACTCTAGTGTATATAATATACTTTTTAATACCCTACACTAGTATTAAAACTATTACCTGGGACAATAAATCAGTATACTTTGCGGAACATGACGTGTTATTTAATCTAACTTCACAAAGCTTTGTCATTCTGTTTTGAACCAACGCCTTAGTTAGTCCGGGGTGAAAATGTATCTTATTAAGTAGTTCCGTTAGAAATATGTCTACAGATTAAAGGTGTCCATTTACCCTAATTTAGATTAAAGGTGGCACTTTTGTTTAAACTGTAATAATTAAATATTCTTGGTTCTTCTGATTTTTTCCCCCAAATGTCTGCAATTTATAATTGGGATAATAGAAAAGACCTATATAGAAGGTCTTCATTTCCCGTCGTGCTTTGCGCGGGGCGAGCGCTTCCTTGTGAAGATGGCGGCTCCCTTGACTCTGCTGTTGATTGTAGCCGTTACTATCCGTCTATTCCTCTTTAGATCCAGTTTAGCGGACTTGGTCGCAGAAAGAGTGGAGGTTGTGTCTCCGCTGACGGGCTGGAAAAGAGGTGAGCGGGTTTCAAAGGTTAAAATACCCCGGTTTTGGCCCCAAATCCCCGGTGTGGTCCCCGCTTCAGTGAATTGAACTCGCAGAAGAAAACCGGTTTAGTGACAATGACCGAGTGCGGAATGCATGAACAGTGTCATTTGTGATGAAACCTTGTTTTTCCTGAACAGTCACTGAGTATTTTAGTTTGTTGAGTGTGTATTCAGATTGTGTATGTATTGTGTGGATTTCCTTGTTAGTGAATCAAGACTCTCAATTATTGATTTATTTTCCGCCCTAATGCATTGTAAACCGCAGACAGAAGTGTGCATAGGCCGGCAATCTATTTGGGGAAAACATTTAAAAGGCCATTAAGACCAGCCCTTTTCCCTCACATGATGTAGAGGAGGAATATCTCTTTTATTTGGCACACATATCCTTAATAGCTGCACATATTATTATTGTGCTACGCCCATTTACATCTGTACATTTTAGTATCTTCATACTAAAGTAGTATTGTCATGGTTATCAGCTTTATGCAGTGTGTCTGAGGTAAAAAAGGATGAGAATATTTTGAGATTCATTGTGAAATATCTTGTTCCTTTTTATACTACAGCTGTAACAGGAAGTTACACCATTGTATCAAAGCTGTGCAGCCTCTTGGTTCTTGGTTCTGACTTATTTTGTATTAAGTATAATACTGGTTTAGGTTTATTTTTTATTGCACTTGTGTTTTACAGATGTTGTTGTTAAATTATGTTAACATCAACATACACTTACCTAAAGGATTATTAGGAACACCTGTTTAATTTCTCATTAATGCAAGAATCTAATCAACCAACTCCAAACTGAATGTCAGAACGGGAAAGAAAGGTGATTTAAGCATTTTGAGCGTTGCATGGTTGTTGGTGCCAGACGGGTCTGAGTATTTCACAATCTGCTCAGTTACTGGGCTTTTCACGCACAACCATTTCTACGGTTTACAAAGAATGATGTGAAAAGGGAAAAACATCCAGTATGCAGCAGTCCTGTGGGCGAAAAAGCCTTGTTCATGCTAGAGGTCAGAGGAGAATGGGCCGACTGATTCAAGCTGATAGAAGAGCAACTTTGACAACACACACAACCTTGAGGCGGATGGGCTACAACAGAAGACCCCACCTGTACCACTCATCTCCACTACAAATATAAAAAAGAGGCTACAATTTGCACGAGCTCACAAAAATTGAACAGTTGAAGACTGGAAAATGTTGCCTGGTCTGATGAGTCTGATTTCTGTTGAGACGTTCAGATGGTAGAGTCAGAATGTGGCGTAAACAGATTGAGAACATGGATCCATCATGCCTTGTTACCACTGTGCAGGCTGGTGCTAGTGCTGGTGGTGTAATGGTGTGGGGGAGGTTTTCTTGGCACACTTTAGGCCCCTTAGTGCCAGTTGGGCATGGTTTAAATGCCACGGCCGACCTGAGCATTGTTTCTGACCATGTCCATCCCTTTATGACCACCATGTACCCATCCTCTGATGATACTTCCAGCAGGATAATGCACCATGTCACAAAGCTCCATTCATTTTAAACTGGTTTCTTGAACAGTACAATGAGTTCACTGAACTAAAGTGGCCCCCACAGTCTCCAGATCTCAACCCAATAGAGCACCTTTGGGATGTGGTGGAACGGGAGCTTTGTGCCCTGGATGTGCATCTCACAAATCTCCATCAACTGCAAGATGCTATCCTCTCAATATGTGCCAACATTTCTAAAGAATGCTTTCAGCACGTTGTTGAATCAATGTCACGTAGAATTAAGGCAGTTCTGAAGAGGAAAGGGGGTTAAACACAGTGTTAGTGTGGTGTTCCTAATAATCCTTTAGGTGAGTGTATGTTGTAATGCTGATAACACTTTTCACGGTTTAAATTTCACCGTTTTTTTCTGTTTTATATTGGATCTCTTGCTCATGTTTACTGTGTGTCTGTTTTCCTGTTTGCAGTGGTAGAAGGTTTGGCTTTGCTGGATCTGGGAGTCTCACCGTACTCTGGAGATGTTTTTCATGAGGTGAGACATCTTTATAAACATTACCAATGCATTTGTTCATTTAAATCCTTAAACTGTGTGTTGTCTTTTGATGTTTGCTTTTTTGGGGGATTTTAAATTAATCAAAGATGAAGTAGCATGAAACAAATATATTAGTATAATTTAGAGTTGGTAATAGCTGATGTAAATTCCTAAATGACACTGACTATTGGGTTTAAAGACGTTTAGCTTTATTCAGACAAAGTAATTTTAACGGACAAAGTAACTCATCCAAATATCATTTATCTACATTACACTGGTTGGTCATTTATAAATAGTTCAATAAATAATAATATGTTGATGTTTCCCCTTCAGACTCCACTCATCATTTACCTCTTTCACTTTGTGGTGGACTATGCAGAGATAACATTTATGGTGAGTAGAAAGCCTCGTCTGATTAAACTCTCTGCCGTGAAAAGCAAAAAAAAGGTATAATGTAGAGGATTTGAGAAGCTCAGCAGCCGGGTGGAAAACAGTTTTGGCTAAAGTGCTTTTCTCTTTAGTGCAGGAAAGATCTCTCTGTTTTTTTTCTCTTCAGTTGGCAGATGTCATCACTGCTGTGGCGCTGTACTTTGCAGTAAAAGACTTCAACACACAAGTGGTAAGAAAACACAGAAAATAAATGATTCTACATTATATTACTGGATACAACAGGAATATACTGTAGATGTAATTGTTCACATGTGCAGTCTTTCTGAAGCATGGTGAAAATGTTTTTATTGTTAAGTGTAAGATGTCAAATAATACAAAATATAACTAACTCTAGCGGACCATAGTTTGGACCAAACAGCTGCTCTTTGGAATTGGTCCAGGATAAACTGGACCAAGGTCCGTTTGTTTGTGAAAGAGTTTGGAGATAGTTCAGACTCTTGGACCAAATACATGTAGGCCCGACGCTTTGAGTGGCTACTAGTTGGGTAAAGCGCTAAATAAATACTTCAAACAAACAAATAAATTTATGAAGAAAAGCGAATGAAGGAAGTAAACAGGGAAAACTAATCTCATTTGGGTTTAAATACTTCACAAATACATAGATTACATTGTTTTACATTTTGTATGAGTCTATTTTTCCAATTTACTCATAATTCTTGTGGAAATATCTTTATTACTGAAAGAGAATAAGGATTGTTATCATTGTTTCAGTTGAAGAAGCAGAGGTTTGCGTTGGAAGCAGATCGTTACCCCATGGACTCTCTGGAGCTCATCAGAAGCCCCAAAGAAATGTACTATATACCTCTGAAGGTCGCCATGTTGTGAGTAAAGTCTTTTTGGTTCACATCAAAAAAAGAATCACCTCCTGGTGATTTTATTACCTTATTAAGATAAACGCAAATTGATTAAAGATTTTAGGCCTTTTCTACTCCTTTTGCACTACCTACTTTCACTAGGTTTGTGTTGATTTGTGTTCAGGGCCATTTGAAAATGATAAGTGTCAAAAGTGAGGGTCTTATTAAACCCTCCACTTTATAGTTAAGACGGCAACGTTGGCAACAAACATCCTTTACCATTAAAAGTACTTTTATATTTGGCTTTGATGTGTTTCGAATGCAACGTTTATGTAGTTGGCTTCAATTATTGAGGCATTTAACAGTTATGAATGAAGTGTATAACCAAAATGAATCTGTTGGGTCACCTTTTAAAGGTTCAATAAGTTTAAGTTTAAGTACAGACTTCATTATGTTGTGATTGTCACTATACACACAGAGTGAAAGTGGGTGTTGTATTTTTATTTTTTTCTGCAGTTACCTGTTGAACCCCTTCACCATTTTGTCCTGCGTCGCCAAATCGACCTGTGGACTCAACAACGCCGTCCTCGCCCTCTTCTTCCTCTCCACTATTAAGAGTATTCTCCCTGTTTTCTTATTAAATTATACAGCATTATACACACCACATTAAGCCTTTAAACAGCAGTCCCTAACTCAAAGTCACCTGCCTGCTACAATGGCTTTTGTTTTTTGTTTTTCAGAGAATGTCCTGCTCAGTGCCATATTTCTGGCTGTGGCCACTTATCAGTCCATTTACCCGCTCACGCTGTGTGCTCCGGCCATGCTCTATTTGATGCAGGTAGGTCCCACCTCCAGAACATTTGACCACAGTTACTAATAAGTAAGTGATGAGCTTTTACTGATTAAGGGTGTCCTGTAACCGACATAAATGGATGCAGGTATGATCCATCAGGTTTCTCTGTTTTTCTTTTAAATATTCTGTATTCTCTGATTCATAAAAGTGTGCTTAAATTTTTTTAAAATAGCGTTGCATAGTTTTGTATTACCTAATGCTAAATTTGTAGTTTTTATGTTAGCATAGCAATTCTCTGTAATATGATTATGATTATTTATTTATTGACCTACTTTGAAATGAATTAATAATCCTCTAGAAAATACTATTTCCTGATAACTTAACGTATAAGATCTTGATTTATGATATTATTTATTTATTATATATTATGCACTTACCCTGTCCCACAGTGTCAGTACATCCCAGTGAACTATCGTTGGGCCAGTTTTTGGTGGTTCGTGGTTCAGTACCTCTTCATGTTTCTGGGCAGTCTCTTCGTCATCATCTGTCTCTCCTTCTTCCTCCTCGGCTCCTGGGACTATATCCCCTCGGTTTACGGCTTCATGTAGGTCCACACTCATTTACAGACCGTACTGGTTCTTTGACAAGTTCATTTAGACTTATAAGTATCTCGGCTGAAAAGATTATATACTATAGTGTTGCTTTGAAGCTCTGCTGAGATGATTTTTAATACAGTTGTAATTCTAAAATGGTCTTTTTAGGAGCTCTATTAAATAGGAATAATTGCAATAGTACTTAATTATAAAGGTATTAGGTTTGAAAATCACAGACATCATTTTCCCACTTGACTGCTTCAACTGCACTATATCATTTTATTCTTGCCATGTCAATATGTTTCTCATTATATTTGGGCAATAAGTTGTTTCATTTTCCAAGCTCTGTTATCTCCAAAAGCAAAATCAAATAATTGCAACATATTCACCATTAATGCCTGATCCCTGTGTTTTTTCCTCCAGTCTGTCCGTCCCAGACCTGACTCCAAACATCGGCCTCTTCTGGTATTTCTTCGCCGAGATGTTCGAACATTTCCGTCTGTTTTTCCTCTGCGTTTTTCAAATCAATGTTTTCTTCTACACCATTCCTCTCTCCGTTAAACTCAGGTAAGTCCTTTACATAGTTCCCTCACTGTTGAATCCTCCCTCTGTAATGTTTAACCCTAACTCTGTGTGTTTTCCAGGGAGCACCCGGTGTTTCTGATCTTCATGCAGTTGGCCGTGATCTCCATCTTTAAATCCTACCCCACTGTGGGAGACATCGCTCTGTACCTGGCCTTCCTCCCCGTCTGGAGCCACCTACACAGATGTGAGAGTCCAAAAGTAACATGTTTATTCTTAAAGTCCAGCTTCCATTTTTTTAGACGGAGGCTGGGCGCTGCAAACATTTAAGGAATTTGAGCAAAACAGAAAAATAATACATGCCTTTTTTCCATAATATTCCTCAATTTATTTCCAGAATGTAGGATATTATTTGACTCTTTTACAATGTTTAAATGTCAGTGATTGTGAAATATTTAGGTTGAACGCATCTGAAACATTATGTATAGGCCTAAAATGAACTTCAATAAAATAAAAATTAAAATTGAACTAGATAATAATAATAATAATAATAATGGATTGGATTTATATTTCGCTTTTCTCCCGAGGGACCAAGGGACTCAAAGCGCTCAATGGCCGTCCATTATTTATTCAGACACAGTCACACTGGTGATGGTGAGCTACAACTGTAGCCACAGATGCCCTGGGGCAGACTGACAGAGACGTGGCAGCCATTTTGCGCCTACGGCCTCTCCGACCAACACCACATACAGTCACTGAACATTCTTACACATTCATAGATCCATTTGTGGAGCTCAACAATATATCCTCAATGTAGAATAATGGGCCTAAATCACACTTGATTACAGCAAAGATCCTTGATTTTCTTAAATATATATATTTAAGAAAATCACAAGTCATGTATTTATCATAGTTTTTTCTTTTGTCTTATATTTTGTTGATATTATACAGCCTTGTGTGTTTGTTTTCTTTGAGTAATTAAGCAGAATTCTTGTAAAAGTTAAATTTCTTGTCTTTTTCTTTGACATTAGTCTTGAGAAACATTTTCCTGGTGACCTGTGTGCTGATCGCCTGCTCGACTCTGTTTCCCGTCCTGTGGCATCTGTGGATCTACGCCGGTAGCGCCAACTCCAACTTCTACTACGCCATCACACTACTGTTTAACATCGCTCAGGTAAGATATTCATAAATAAAAAACCTATACCACAACCCAAAACTAACCTTTTTACAGAATATCCATAGCCGTGTTTCCACAGCAGTAGAGTGTAGGTAGTATGAATTAAATGTTCAGACAACAAAACAACGTCAGCAGCAGAGTGCATTAAAGTGAAAACAAAGCAGTTTACGTTGGAGACTTTTTAGTTTTAGCCCTCTCTGTCTTCGTAAACCATTTCTAATATCATTTCCACTGCACACTAAGCCTAATGGCTAATTTGCACAAAAAGTACACGGCGCTGCAGAAACACTACGCTGTTCCTGTTGATCAGTGTCCTGTCACTTCTCTAAACCCAAGCATTTCAGAGATACATGACTGCTTTCTCTGGGAATTATTAGTGTTTTTTTCACTGACATTATTGTGCAGGGTTAAAGTGAACTTTTTTTTCCATTAAATTGGATTTAGCAAAATTGCTTTTTTTTTGTTTTATTAATTGCCAACCCCTGAACCAAACTGTGTTGTACTGAGCCGATCTGTACCGTTACCTTAAATATTAGGCTTGTCCAGATACAGATAGCAGTACTTTGCAGGATCCGTGCCTCTTCTAGACATTTTGACTTTCTCCAGTCTAGACACTTATCTTCTATCCTTTTCCAAAACTGTCCTTTAATAAAACCTTTGAAGGATCAATATGGCACCTGAAATTGTGTAGGCTTCATGAATATTTTAGCTCCTGTTTTTGTATTAATATTCTGTGTGGACACCTTCTCAACAAATCCCGTTCATGTGTAGTTCAGTTTCATTATTGTACTTTAAAAGATAAGCCAACAGCCTTTTGGTCAAGTAAAACTATTGTTAAACTATTAATTGTGTTGAATTGGACTCTAAATTAAATCCACTGGTAACACATTGGTTTTCTCTTTAGATCCTGCTGGTGTCAGATTATTTCTACGCTTTCCTCCGAAGAGAGCATCATCTCACTTACGGACTGTATCTGAAAAGAAAAGATGGGTCAGAAGCCACACTCGTCCTTAAATAAAACACACTTAGTCACAGTTTAACAAACCAGCCATCAGACAGACTCTCAACAAAAGACGGGACTTATCCTCAAAGGGAACAAGCACAAGCTGCAGAGGATAAGACGAAGCTGAAGAGGATGAAACGGTGGATACGTGTGTGTCTGGTACAGCCTCAACAGAAAAAACTGAGAGACTGAAGTATTAACCCAAATACAAGCAGCAGCTGAGGGATGTAGACCTTGCTTCTTTTTTTTTTTTTTTTTTTTTAACTTTAGAAACTTTTAAAGAAGAACCAACTCCTGATGATGAGGCTTTTATTTTGAAGCTTTATACCTTCCTACAGCCAGCTTATTTTGAAGCCATGTTTACTTTAAAGGGTTTATTCTCTAATTTATCTGGACAATGGACAGCCAAGTTGAATAGAAGTGAATGTGGAGCAGTTCAAATTTTTTGGATTCCCTTTGTGTCATTCTGTCATTGTCACATATGCAGTTTTTCATCTTAAAATATTGATTTTGATGCCACAAAAGCCAAATGTTTGTTGAAAATAAGCAAATTTAAAGACTACTCAAGGGTCATACCAGTGTTTATGACAAATACAGATTAAAAATTATACAGTAGCTTTTAATACATTATTAGGAAAAACATGCAATAATTATGTTTAATATTTCAAGAATGATGCACCCTGCAATCTACTTTTCAATTCTGAGCCTAAATTAAAAAAAAATGAAACCAAGACTAGACCACATCTGATTTAGGACTAAACCAGGTCTAAACAGTAACTAAACAGGACTTTTTTACAGCTTGATTGAGTGAACATTATTGCGGAGTGGTTCTTTGTCTAATGGATACAGTTGATTTTACTGTTTACTTTATATTTATGATAATTTGGCAGCCCTAATAGAAAGTATTGAATAGAGTAAAACTTGCCAAACTGACCACCATTGACCTGGAAAACTGATGGAAATGTGGCTTAAAAGTGCATGCTCCTAATGATGTCTGTTAAGAGGAGCTTACAAAAAAATCAAGCTGGATGTTTCGGCTCTTTCAAAAACAATGTCTGAAATGGTGCCTTGTTGCTGCTCTGCTTTGACTTCCATTCAAACATTTCTGTGGACTCATGACTGAGGCTCTCTAGTTTAACTATTATTGAAATAATTTGATAATCCCTGTGTGCACAGTTTAAAGCACTGTTTAACGTTTACCTGATTCATTTCACTGGAAGCCTATAATTCCCTCGTTGCCTTTCAGTTGATTTAGCTTATTCAGTGTCTCTTTCCTCTTCTGCTTTCTTCAGATTTCCTTTTTCCATAGGAGCAACAAAGTATGAACGTTTAAACCTCAGTCTAGTATGAAAACATTTATTATGACCTTTAAACAAACTTAAACACAAGGTCATGGTGAATTTTACTTAAAATGGTTTAAACTAAAGAGAGGGGGATAACACTTGTGATGGTCTCAGTTAAATACCTAATTTGTGACATTAAAGGTGTACAGTCTAATGTATTTGATGAGTTGCATTGTCAGCTGTTTGGGGTTTACATGTCAAATATAACTGTACTTAGCCGATTCCTTTACAGTGTTACTAACCGATCAAAAGTAGGTTTTGACCATGCTCACAAGGTTTGCCCAGATATTGATACTAATACTTGGTACTCACTTGTAACAGAGCCTCTTGTACTCAGACTAGTTTGACCAACACTGCCATAAGAGTACTTTACTTGCACTGATCTAACATCAGATAAAACACTACGTTGACTACTGTTTTATGTTGTACCATATGGCCTGTGTAAGAAATGACCTGTATAAAATGAGAAGGAGAAATTTCACTTTTAAAAGCTTTAAAAAGCAGATGTCACCTTTTTTAAAAATAATTCAGACTAAAGAAAAACATGGTTGTAGTGCGAGTTTCTCCCTATACAGAACAGTTCAGAAATATTTACTGTAAAATATAATGATAGTAAAACATTGAAGTGTAATATGCATAATGCTCTGCTGACTCAAGTACTCAATACTCTAGTATTGGAACATCCCTTATTCTAACTTTTGTCTCTTTAACACAACAATAACATCCTTTAAGGCATTAAATCTCCTCATAATAGTTTTAATTGTTTAAATTATTTTACTGATTGGTTCGTTGAAACAACGTTTGAATGACATAAGAAATTTGTTATTCATGAATACAAACCTTTCTTACATATACCTTTTCCAGATTACATTTGTGTAAAGCCACCAAGAATAACAACAAAAAAGCCTTCAATTCATAAAGACTCCAACAATGTAGTCAATGGTGATTTTTCAAAAGTTTGTGTGGAGGCCATTTTTAAAACCAATGAATGAAAAATAATGTGATGTTTATTTATTCTGCTGCACTGTATACTTGCAAAGAGATTTATTTTGATTTTCCTTTTGCTGCTTTGATATTGTGTCTTTATTTTGTTTTCTTAACACATTGATTTATATATGATGCTTAAAGGGGATTTTTTTTTGAGGAATGAGTCAAAGATAATTAAACTTGAGTTTGGTTTGACAGAATGATAAATGTGTGAGGTTTGTGTGAATAAAGTGCAACACATAGACACACCTTGGTTAGTACATTAGTGACCTTTCACCAGTTTAAAATTTTTACTGTTGGTCTTTTTGCCCAATGGCCACATTAGAACATGGCCGGAACCAACTCGGGGAACTCACTTATGCTCAATAAAAACATGTTTCTTTTGCCTCTACAGTGAGGGTATGTACCATTTGGAGCATGTCATATAGTGTAATCAACTAATTGCTGCAAAATATTGAAGGAAAAGGAAAAATATATGCAGTGTTTGATCATCAATAAAATAATAGTAAATGCTTGGCAGGCCACATAGAACAGCCTGCCGGGCCTCATGTGGCCCCCGGGCCTTAGTTTGCCCACCCCTGGTCTAGACTATTGCAAACAAGGAATTCCTCCTGGATTTGTCTGTGTCGGCACCCTGACACTAAAATGACAGAGGCTGTCAAAGCTGCAAGTTTTCTTTTTCACATAAATATCAAGTCATTATACATTCAACACATCAACTAGACAAAGTATTAACTTGCTATAATACAGTTAATATTAAGGTAGCAAAGCTGGGAATTGTCTAAAGACCTCAAGCAGAAGAGGTCCCCTAAAAGATGGCTGGTAAAATAAAAAGATGATTATACATTTCTTTGCCGTTCTACACTCAGTATGAAGAGAAATACAAACAACATAATATTTAGAAGCCCAACTGAGAGAGGATAGAAATTTAATTCTAGAGGTTAAAAATATTCCCGGGAAAACGTCAAACTCCGCCTACAGTGACGAGCTGACACCGGCAATGGCTGACAGCCTCTTGGAAAAAAATGTGTTCGTTATAAATGTCCGTATGCACCGCTTCAACTGAACACATTCTGTACCAGCGGCGCTCTTCCGACATTTTAAAACAAATCGAACGCACCTAAATTCAAACGGCCAGCTTCTTCCAAAGCCGCTGACCAACGAGAACGTGCGACGTCAACGGCTGTTTAGAATATTCATTAGTTTTCGCGGGCTTTCAGTACCACGTGGTCCTTTCGCGGGAAAAGCATCTACCGACAGGAAGAGGTACACTTTTCTCCACAGGAGCAGAGACAGACGGACGCACACAATGGCGGTGAGACAAACTGATAAAAATACATAACCATTTTCTTTATAAATATTCTAACTTCTCAATAGTTTTGAGCCAGTATTAGTAAAAATAAGTAAATATAATATGGGCTACGATTTTCAGTTTATCCTCAATGAATAAAGTTTTGACGTTGGAAGAGTTGTCAACAGTTATGTGGCGTGACGGTTTTGAAGAATATTTCTAAATGTTTCATTGTGATTCTTTATTGGCGTATGTTTATAATGTCAGTTTTAGTTCAATTGGCTTAGTAGGTTTGACTTTACCGAGTATTTGATGAACAGGTTTATGCTGTCTTTTGTACTTGTAAAAACCTAGTCTGCCATGTGGCCCGAATGTGGACTTAGTCTTTAGCTGTACACATAAATTTCGATAATGTGTGTGTAGCTGCTGCGGTTTCTTAGCTATGCATCTATTTATTTGCTTTTAATTCAAACTGGTCACCATATAAGTCTTATGTGATGAATACCTGGGCTATTTTCTGTTGTACCTCTTGCATGTAAAAGTGGAATCATTGAGTTTTTTTTCTCTCTAATACAACTATCCAACCAGCTATCTAATGTACTAAAAGCTTTACTTAAATTTTCATGTCATTGTATATTGTGTTTTAGTTAAGTAGTTTATACATTATGTGAGCATGAATTTAATATTGCAAACAGCCCGTCAGCTGCTTTAAAGATAATTCTTATTTGGAACAGTTAGGAAACGTACGCAGGTAATTGAAGTAGTTTAAGATCCTCTAAGATGAGGAAAATGTTGAGTGTAAATAGTAAAATTTCAAATGTATATCTCAATACCCAGTAGAGTTGTTTTTCTTTGTCTAATTAAAAATAGTTAATAACACATGTGTAATTACACGTATGTTATAGTTGCATTGTCTAGAAGAAAATCCAAACCCTTTCAAAAACATGTGTTTATGTAAACTAATTATTCTTTCCACTTTATATTGAAGACCGTTTTATAATAATTGACATCAGACCTTGATAGACCAAGAACAAGATACTAAACTTGAACTTAATTGTAATGTTTTTTCGCCGCCTAATTAATTAAAAACAAAATAATACGATCTAGTCTGTTTTTAATGTTTTTTTTTTTTTTTATCGGTCAGGATTCCTCCGAGTCGTTCCACATGGCCACCAGCCCCACCAGGACGTCCAGGAGAGGAGACCTGACCTCGAGCCCCGGACGGGACCTGCCCCCGTTCGAGGATGAGTCGGAGGGGCTTCTGGGAGATGTAACCCTGCAGGAGGAAGAGGAGGGGGACGGAGAGGAGCTGATCGGGGATGGGATGGAGAGGTAAAAAAAAGGAATATTTTTGGATTTAACATTTGAAAATATGAACTGCACACAACAAGGGATTACCACAACATTTGTCCTTCTCTGTCCTCAGGGATTACCGTGCCATCCCAGCGCTGGACCAGTACGAGGCTGAGGGTTTGGACTTGGACGATGAAGACTTGTCCGAGCTGTCGCCTGGAGCTCGAGCTGCGGCTGAGGAGGCTATGAGACGCAGAGACCGAGAGCAGGGTGTCAGCGGGCGACTCAGGAGGGGACTGCTCTACGGTGAGACTTTATAGACCCAGTCAACGGAGAAGTCCACTTTAATATAGCGTTAAAGATGATTAAGATGTATGTCTGTTTACAGACAGTGAAGATGAGGACGATGAGCGGCCAGCGGCTCGACGAAGGCGATTGGCTGAGAGAGCAGCGGAGGGCGTGGCTGATGGAGAGGACGAGGAAATGATCGAGAGTATTGAAAACCTGGAAGACATGAAGGTTTGTTTTTAATTAAGAATCACTTTCGCTGCATTCTAAAAGCCTTGACATCATTTGCCTTCTTCTAAATTTATGCTGCTGTGGTAGAAACTTCATTTAAATAGCTTGTGGTCACTCAGTACACGAATAGAGTTTACAATAAACACATTATATAAAAAAATAAAAGCTTCTTTTTAAGGTATTTCACATCAGATCTTAAAACGCAGTAATTATTATTATCGTAATGAACTTTTTTTTAATTCCAGGGCCACACAGTGAGGGAGTGGGTGTCTATGGCGGCTCCCAGGCTCGAGATCTACAACCGTTTTAAGAACTTCCTGCGAACCCATGTCGACGAAAACGGCCACAACGTTTTTAAAGAGAAGATCAGTGACATGTGCAAAGGTACAACGGCTTTTATCAGTCTTTAGTCTTTGATACAGTATCTCATCGTTTCTTTGTCTTTTTTGTTGCAGAAAATAAAGAGTCCCTGGTTGTAAATTATGAAGACCTCGCCGCCCGAGAACATGTCTTGGCCTACTTTTTACCAGAGGCTCCGACTGAGATGCTGAAGGTGAGTGCTGCTCTTATTAGACACTGTAAACGTCTTCTGTGACATTCTCTAAACAGTGGTTCTGGCACCAAAACAATAATCTTGTGTTTGAGGGAGTTGGTCCCACTCTAGTGTCTGTAAAAGTCTGTCTAATATGAAGAACCATATTTAAAGTTTTAAACGTCTGTGTTTAGATTTTTGACGAAGCTGCTAAAGAGGTTGTGTTGGCGATGTATCCCAAATACGACCGCATCGCTCACGAGATCCACGTTCGCATTTGTAACCTGCCGCTGGTCGAGGAGATCCGCTCCCTCAGGTAAACGACAAAAATATATATAAAAAAAACATCATAAATGCCACTTTAACGGACAGTACCGTTTAAAATAAAATGCTGAGTAGTTGGAATAAGCCATAATAACCTGTTCCCAGCCCCTAAAGTTAAACCACTCTAAACCTATCTAAACCCATCTATAACCAGTTTAAATCTACTTTAAACAGGTTATGGTCCAAGTTGAACCACTCTTTAAACCTATTCAAATCCTGTTTTTAAGCAAGTTAAAACAGTTTTGATCTGTAATTGTCTGTTAAAACCCTCATTAGGTCAACATTAAACAACTTTAAAACTGATCAAATCCAGCTCTAACCACATTGAAACCAGGTTAAAATACTCAACAATTGTGTTGAACCAAGTGAAGCCCATTAAACCCTGGTTATAAGCAGGTTGACCGCCTTTAAAACGTCTTAATGACACAAAGTGGTTAAACCGGGAAATAAATTGTATATTTTGTATTTATTTATTTTTTTTTACACATCTTTTTTCTCCCTCCAGGCAGCTCCACTTGAACCAGCTGATCCGAACCAGTGGAGTGGTCAGCAGCTGCACCAGTGTCCTGCCTCAGCTCGGGATGGTCAAATACAACTGTAACAAGTGTAATTTTATCCTGGGACCTTTTTTCCAGTCCCAGAACCAGGAAGTGAAGCCGGGCTCCTGTCCCGAGTGTCAGTCCCAGGGCCCTTTTGAGATCAACATGGAGGAGGTGACGTTTTTACAGCATTTAATCAGCATTTCTTCTAGGGTTCAGCTTTTTGACCATTATCCAACTGTTTCTTATTCTTTTCAGACGGTTTACCAGAACTACCAGAGGATCAAGATTCAGGAGAGTCCCGGGAAAGTGGCTGCTGGTCGTCTGCCTCGGTCCAAAGACGCCATCCTTCTGGCCGATTTGGTGGACAGCTGTAAACCTGGAGATGAGATTGTGAGTAAATTCAACTACAGTAATTAAAAACATAAAATAATCTTTCTTACAGTGGTTATGTTCCCAACCATTTCAGTGATAAATGTAGCAATTATTATTAAGACATCTGTATTCCCATCTCACTGAACAGTTATTGTTTTATGCAGAGGTTTGTGGTTGGTATGAAAAAAGAAAAAGGCACCCATGCTTTCTGTCCGCCTCAGGCTTCTGTAATGCATTTAAAACCTTCTCTTATGAGAACTTTCTCTTTTTTTTTTTTTAACCTATAAATGCATCTAATAAGGCTTGAAATCCATCAAAGTTAGATGTAAATGCATATTTTCTCATACACAAATAGATTTTTCAGCCTACAAACCAGTTTTTTTAATGCTCAAGATACAGTAGAGAGTTAAAGATTGTTGCCAGGTTACTAAAAATAATTTTGATTAAAATAACATTACCTTATACACTGGCCGTCCCCAAAAAAGGTCTCTCACTCTAAAAACCACTCATGGAATAACCTGGGCATTCAGTAAATTTAGGTAGACAACTGACCAAATACAACAGCCCCAGATCAAAGCACCCACAGGTTTGTACGATAGCCCCAAGGCATGATGGGAGCATCACTCCATCCGCCTCTCTTCCTTCCCTGATGATACCTATCAGAGCCGTTTAGTCCCAAACGCTTGAGTTCCCTTCACATTGTGTATTTATAAAAACAATTAAACGCAGCCGTGGGTTCTACTGTTTTTTTTTTTTTTGTGATGGTCACAATCACTTATGTCTTTTCAACTGCATTTATTTCTCATAGATGATGGTTCCCCACTAGCCCTCAGGTTTTTAATAATGCAGTTCTTAACCCAATTTTTGTTGTTTTCTTAATGTTTTCTTTGCTTGATGCCAATAATTAGACCCTTCCAAACCAAATTAACTGCTTTTTCCGACAACAGGATGTGTCTTCCTACTGCATCAGATAACTTGTTTCCAGCTGAAACATAATTATTCAATGAAAGGCTCTATTTGCTCGGTTAAATTCAGGCGGTAACATTTATTGTTTTTGGGGTGGGCCGGGCAGTGAATGTTTCTTGTTTGATGTCAAAGATGTCAAACTATCCTTCTGTCCCCTTCCCTCGGGTCATAAGGAACTCTGCAGGTCGGGCTCACTCTTCCATCTGTATAATCTCATTCTGTTCAAAATCCGTCTCATTGAACCCATTCTCCTGACTATTTTGTCTCCAAAATTCTCATTAATTCTCATTAATTCACCATGTCTCTACCACGCTTTAACTTTACAACAACATAAAGCATTAAGTCCTTTCTTGTAATAACATGAAAAGGATCAAATTAACTTTTACTGATGTGGCAACAATATGCTTCCTGTAGTTTAATGAAGCATCTTAAACCTTGCTTTGTTTTGTATCATAAGGCAGCATTAAACCTCACCTTTTAAAATTCACTGTACTCATTATATGCATTTTAAATAAAATTTAAGGGAATCTCTCTTAATGTCACCTTTAGGAGCTGACCGGTATCTACCACAACAACTATGACGGCTCTTTGAACATGGCCAATGGTTTCCCAGTGTTTGCCACAGTGATCCTGGCCAATCACATCACGCGCCGAGACCAGGGCGTCGCCGTGGCTGAGCTGACGGACGAAGATGTGAAGGCCATTGTGGCTCTGTCCAAAGACGAACGCATCGGAGAGAGGGTAAAGAACTGGGATTATACTGTGAATACCTTAATGAAACAATCATTAGACTGAGCTGTTTCTCTTAAAATTTAGGCAAATGTCTAAATGTAAGACAATTGTGACTGCATTACTTTCTTGTAATCCCATTTGTCAAAGCAAGATCACATAAAAGGTTAGACAAAACCCTCAAATAAAACAAGTAAAAATAGTGTAATGTAGTCAATACACAGTGATTATTGTTATGTTAAATGTTCATTCACTTAAAATATTTTGCTTTAATTGTGATTGTTCTCCTATTTCCGTTTGATCCTTGTAGATCTTTGCGAGTATGGGCCCATCTATCTACGGTCACGAAGACATCAAGAGAGCTCTGGCCTTGGCGCTGTTTGGAGGAGAGCCCAAAAATCCAGGTGTGTATCTTTTAATTTATGATTTTCAAGCAGTGACATCCTTATCATTTTACACATTTACCTAATTCCTTGTACCTCCACAGGGGGCAAACACAAAGTGCGTGGTGACATTAACGTGCTGCTGTGTGGAGACCCAGGAACAGCCAAGTCACAGTTCCTTAAGTATGAATCCTCTGCTAATAACTTGAAAATGTGATAATATCTTAAACAATGTGATAATATCTTGGAAAAATACTTTATGTTGAAAACAGTAAGTATAAGTCTCGTTTCCTCAGTTGTGTTAATGTGAGAAGATCATCACTCAGAATTATTGGTTAAGGAGCCTCAGTCTTTCCCTTCCACTTTGTCCCGTTAGGGGTCGCGGGTGACTGGAGCCTATCCCAGCAGCTTTGGGCCTGAGGCGTGGTACACCCTGGACAGTGGCCTGTTAGTCGCAGAACTATTACTTAGAGACAGACAGTGACAGTCAACCATTCACTCTCACATTCCTTCACGAGGGACACTTTAGAGTGGCCGATTAACCTGTACATACATGTCTTTGGACGGTGGGAGGAGCCGGAGTACCCGGAGAGAACCCACAGTAACACGTGGAGGACATGCAGACTTCTCACAGAAAGTTGGCCAAGGATGTTTGAGTCGGCTGGGGTTTGAACTCACAACCTTCTTGCTGTGAGGCAGGAGTTAAATCACTGTTGAGGATCCTCAGAATGTTCTATTCTTCGGTGGAACTGATGTCTTCCAAAGAGTCTTGTAGTTAATTGTCTCATTCAGTGAAGAGACTCTTGTTAAAGTCTAATTTGTTCTGGTATAGTCTTTATTTGTGCCTGTACATCCTCTACAGTGTGTTGCATTAACTTTACTCTTATTTTGAGCTGTTCAGTCAACGGCTTAGGGCATGTTTTTTTTTTTTTTTTTTTTTGTGGCAGCAGCTGAATGAGTTGCTGTGCTAAGTCGTCTTTGATAAATTTCCAGATGAAGTCTCTGTTTAGTGAACAAGGTCTTGTTCTTTTCTCTTATGAGGAGAGGGTGACAGTAATCTAGAGTTGGAAATAAAACCTGGCCAAACACATTTACCTTCATTGAAATTATGTGCTGCAAATTTGCATAAATCTATAAAACCAGAAGGTTTGTTACTTAGAAGTTTTAGATTAAGAGAAGCCAGTAATTTCTGCTGTTTTTTTTCATTGAATTAAAAATGAAAGATGTTTAAGAAGACCTAGGTTTTCTGAATAAACCAGTTTTTAAAGATTAAAGACATTTTGGGAAATATATCAGAATAGAGGAGCCAGTTGTATCCAAACATCAGCTGGAGCTCAAACAGTCCAACCTTAGACCCACTGTACTGTGGGAAAAACTAGGTCTTATTTTTAAAAAACTTGTCTGCTCTTCTCTCAGGTATGTGGAGAAGGTAGCCAGTCGTGCTGTGTTCACCACGGGACAGGGAGCCTCTGCTGTGGGTCTCACGGCCTACGTCCAGAGACACCCTGTGAGTCGTGAGTGGACGCTGGAGGCGGGGGCGTTGGTGCTGGCTGACCGCGGAGTGTGCCTCATCGACGAGTTCGACAAGGTGAGCCGCGGCCACTGAAGAGCCTTAAATCATCTCCTGCCATTGATTTAGTGTCACACCGTTGTGCCTCCTTCTGTTGTCCAGATGAATGACGCCGACAGGACGAGTATTCACGAGGCCATGGAGCAGCAGAGCATCTCCATCTCTAAAGCAGGGATAGTGACCTCACTGCAGGCCAGGTGCACCGTCATCGCAGCCTCCAATCCCATCGGTACGCAACACAAGAGAAATGAACAGAACTATAGCGTTAATATAAACGCATCACAAATTAAGTTTTCATTTGGATATCTTGGAAAATAAAAGAGAAATATAAATGTAAATGATTTCCTGTTTTGAGCACACATTCTTCCTGAAGGTTTAGGACATCAGATAATTTCCCTTCCGCATGTCCCCGCAGAGCTACCGTAGATGTTAACATGCTGAAGATGATTGTGGGATTATAATATGCATTTTGATCACCAGATGTTCCCTAAAAAACGACAGCTGACATTCTTTAAAGCTACAAAAAATGTTTTTATTAAATATAGTTATAGGGGAAGTAAATTTACAGGTTAAACCTTAACGGTAAACTTTGATGACCAAAAAATGGTCCATACATCTTAATGAAGGTATTACTCAAGTAATTTTAATACTATAATTGTTCGAGTATTGATTCATAGTCTACATAATACATTTGGCTTTTGTTCATTTTATTCTGTGTTTTGTTGCAGGCGGCAGGTACGACCCATCTCTGACCTTCGCTGAAAACGTGGACCTGACGGAGCCCATTGTGTCTCGTTTTGACGTCTTGTGTGTCGTCAGAGACACTGTGGACCCTGTGCAGGTATAAAACTGTATTTTTTTTACATTGAACAAAGTGATTTCAACATAAATCTAAGAAGTATACAATTCTAAAGTATTACTTGCATTATTTTCGCCTCTAGGACGAGATGTTGGCTCGTTTTGTAGTCGGCTCTCACATAAAACATCATCCTGGAAACAAAGAAGCGGGTGTGGCGCTGGAGGAGGTGGTGCTGCCCAACTTCTCTGATGTGCCCACGATTCCTCAGGAGCTCCTGCGGAAGTACATCATCTACGCCAAAGAACGGGTATGAGCACATTCACAATGTCTGCTCATAAGTGCAGCTCAAAATGTGGCACATTTACAGATAAAATATGAATTTAATCAAATGTTTTTTGTGTTTGATTTGTGTTTTTTGTTTTTGCTTTAGATTCATCCTAAACTGAACCAGATGGACCAGGACAAAGTGGCTCGTATTTACAGTGAACTCCGCAAAGAGTCAATGGTGCGTTTTTAGACCCTCATTTTATTTTTCATAAGGGCCCACATCAACAACTGTTTTCTACTTTTTAAGTCAACATCTAGTCTCTCTTGCTTTGTTGAATGAAGCCACTGGATTTATTTTCCAGGTTGAATTCTTTTCAATATTTTTTTAATTTAACCATATGGGTCAATTGAGAACCACTTATTTCCAATGAGAACCTGGCCAAAAAGTTAGTTCAGAACAAATAAGTACAAACATGAGAATATATTAAAGTAACTGGTTCCAGTCACTAGACGCAACAAGAACAAGGAGCAACCAAAGGAAGTGAACCTTGCATAGCTTTTTTTCTCAGTTCATAAAGAATCCTCTGGTTCTGTGTTGGTAACAGGCCACAGGCAGCATCCCCATCACGGTCCGTCACATCGAGTCCATGATCCGAATGGCCGAGGCTCACGCCAAAATGCACCTGAGGGACTACGTCGTGGAGGACGACGTGAACATGGCCATCAGAGTGATGCTTGAGAGCTTCATCGACACGCAGAAGTTCAGCGTCATGAGGAGCATGAGGAAGGTTTGTGTCCCACAAGACGGAGTTTCACGGCAGTTTAAGAGCTGATTAAAGGTTTAGAAAAAGCTATGGATACAACAGAGTTTGAGAAATTGGTAGTGTGAGGCCTTAACACCTGCCTTTTGCTCAGTCTACCAGTTATTTAAGTATATAACAATAGACAAATTATTATTAATATCTTAAACCCAACCTAAGAGATGAAGAAAAAAAGCCTTTGGGTGCTAGCATGTGCAGGACTTTATAGCGATTGAGGGTTTGGGACTATGTCAGCCAAAAAATGTGTGTGGACAAAGTGGTAATAGTTAAATTCTCACTTCGTCTTGTTTCTCGTTTGTTTTTCTAGACGTTCGCCCGATACTTGGCTTTCCGCAGAGACAACAATGAGCTGCTGCTGTTCATTCTGAAGCAGCTTGTGGCCGAGCAAGTGTCGTATCAGAGGAACAGATATGGTGTCCAGAACGACTCCATCGAGATCGCAGAGAAGGACCTGCAGGAAAAGGTAATCCATCATCTGTATATGAGAGATGGTAATCGGCGGCTGTTAAGTTCAAAGGATGATGCTTATTTTACCCTGTTTGAATTTGAATACAAAAAAAGCAATGGCATTAATTATTTGCATGTTTACTTTATTTTTACATTTTTTTATAATCTGCCAGTCAATCCTAAATCAAGAGAATGAATCAAACATACAACATTTATCCAAGAACTCAGTAATAAATACCTTTGTACAAGATAAAGGTGCACAAATAATACATAATCTACTTAAGTTACCTTTCCTATGCTGTTTTTTTAAACCTCATACTTCCTCCTGTCTTTAGGCTCGACAGATCAACATCCACAGCCTGTCTGCCTTCTACGACAGCGACCTTTTCCGCTCAAACAAATTCAGCCACGACTCGAAGAAGAAACTCATCCTGCAGCAGTTTTAAACCTCAGCACGCCTGTCTCTCTGCCCCTCTCTGTGGTAAAAGAAGAAAAAGCGCCTTGTGATCTATATTTCAAGGCCCAAAGTGGGTCATGGAAGAAGTATTTGAGTTTTCATCATGTTGGACTCTCGCCGACTGCTCTGAAGTGTTTGGATTTATCTCTTCATTGCTTGGCTAATGTTTGCATCTAAATATGTACTTAAAAAGGAAAAAATATTTGTAAAAATAAACAAACCTTAAAGATGCTGTTGATCAGTTAATAAATATCTAAACTTTCAGATCATTAGGCAGGATTGAAGTGTTCAAACATCTGACTCGTGTATCTGTCTTAATTTGGGACATAGTGTAAATAAATGTACATGTTTGTTCTGTTTGCAGCTGTTAACCATTTCACAAACGGCTTAAACCAGATATAACTGCTGTAATAGTCTTTAATGTGTTTTGTGAATGTTTAAAAAATGTTTAACCATAGTTGGTATTTGCATAATGTTGGACTGTTGTACTGGTTTTGATATTAAAACTTTAAAACTTTCTCTCTTGAGACTCTCAAATCCCTCTCGTTGGCTTTGTTTTGAAAAGTGTTCAATAAAAGCAGTGTAGACATTATAACTGGTGGAGAAATTGGAACAATCCTTTTTAAAGCTCTGGAATATTAGTGCCTTTAATCTGCCCCAAATTAAAATTTTACAGTGTTTGGAAAAGAAAAACTGGAAGAAGCTTTCAAGATACTGTTTCTTTAGTGTTGTGTGAAATGGTTATGATTTCATGGTACTGTGATTATTGACACTGAACTTTTGATGACAAATCCATATAATTAACTATAATTATTAGTTGAAAAGGAATCATTCCATAATGTGCTATTTGTTTTACTTTGTGATTAAAATTAAGCTTATGCTAGCTTATGTGATATGTTTGGGTAAATGTGCTTGCAATCTGCAAAAGTCGAGCTAAACTTAGCGTATTCCCACAAAATAGTTTTAATAATTTTACGTTTAAAAAAAAAAGTTACAATACACATATTTAATAATTAGTTTGACCTGTTTTATTGTAACTTCTGAAATAGTGTGATGATTTTTTTTTTGGCAGTTAGTAGCACTTCGTTAACTAAGCTTGGTCAGTAGGCTTTAAAACAATGCAGTGAATTTACTCAATTATACCTCATTTTTACAGTTAAAATTAGACCATAACTATCTTTTATTTATTGTGTATCTAGTGGTTAAATTGTTTTTGAAAATGTATATTTTTGTCAATTATTGATGGTTTAAAATCAGGCGGCGGCAACGGTCCTAACAGCTACACCTAGCGGCCGGGCGGAGGAAGTACACCCAGCTGCCCGCCTTCAGCTCAGCGCCGCGGTGCTGCAGCTTAGAGCCGCTTTGACCGCTGCTCTGTCCGCACACTGCCCACCTCTTGTCCTGCTGTCTGTCCGTCTGTGTGTATCCCTCTCACACAGCCATGAGCACCGCGCTGTCCTGACTTCACACGGGCTCCGGGCACAGCCTCACACACGTCCACAGAGCAGCAGCAGCAGCAGAGAGCCTCGGAAATACCCCTTTATCTGACCATTCAGAGCCGAGCGGAGGGATGTTGTGCACTGCAGCAGTCATGAAAGGCCTGCTGCACATCATACTCACCGGTAAGTCCACTATTTTCAACATTATTTCAATCAAATGTGGGCACAAATTAAGATTCATTTGACTTGTCGCTGCACAAACTCACCATTTTAACTCTCGCATTGATTCAGACGCTTAAATAATGTATGGCATTGTTATGACTCATGGCAAATACTGAGCCATGTGATTTTAATGGTGCTTTCTGAAGTAAAATGGTAAACTATAAAAGCCCAGGGTGCTGTGTGGGAGGCAGCAAACACACACACTGCAGTGTCTCAGACCGGACCTGCTGCATTAAGAATAACACTTTATAAAGCATCACAAAACCAGTTTGTTTAGTGGCTCAAACCTGTGGGAACTTCTGCACTGTCAGGGCTGAAAATATAGTGTCATAACCCCACTTATAAATGACCTCTAACTGAGACTAAGGCTAGATAAGAACAAGTCTCTTTAGGTTTACTAAATGTTTGTGATGTTACATTAAAATACACTGAAAGCTGCGAGTAGTAGTGGTAGTAATAGAGATATTTGAAGTTACTAGTTTATACTAAATTGTAAGTGTAGACAACAATAAGGCTCCTAATGCTAAGATCAGCTTTGGACAACAGCTTTTGGTTAACATGTAAATTCAATATATTATCAGCAGCTTCAAGCACATTGCAATAATGATTTAATATATTATACATGTGTTTAATTTTGTTTTTTCCTTTGTCGTCTACCGGGGAAATGTCACTGATGTGCTGGTAGATCATGACCGTCAGATTGGAACAGCCCCAAATTTACTGCTGAGTGTTATGTCTCTTAGATTGCAATTGACTCATTTACTCTTAAGTAAACTTCAAATTCAATTGACTTGAAATAAAGTATGCATTATTTGTTCACCTCTGAAGCAGCTGTAGTCGGATTTTTCACCTCCGAGGCTGCTGTAGTTTGTTATACACCTCTGAGGCTGCTGTAGTTTGTCATATACCTCCGAGGCTGCTGTAGTTTGTCATATACCTCCGAGGCTGCTGTAGTTTGTTATATACCTCCGAGGCTGCTGTAGTTTGTTATATACCTCCGAGGCTGCTGTAGTTTGTTATACAGCTCTGAGGCTGCTGTAGTTTGTTATACACCTCTGAGGCTGCTGTAGTTTGTTATATACCTCCGAGGCTGCTGTAGTTTGTTATATACCTCCGAGGCTGCTGTAGTTTGTTATATACCTCCGAGGCTGCTGTAGTTTGTTATACAGCTCTGAGGTTGCTGTAGTTTGTTATACAGCTCTGAGGCTGCTGTAGTTTGAGTTATGCAGCTCGGAGGCTGCTGTAGTTTGAGTTATGCAGCTCGGAGGCTGCTGTAGTTTGAGTTATACACCTCTGAGGCTGCTGTAGTTTGAGTTATACAGCTCTGAGGCTGCTGTAGTTTGAGTTATGCAGCTCGGAGGCTATAGTAGTTTGATTTCTGACCCTCTGAGAATGTAAAAATCATTAAAAAAGATATTTAAAGAGCTGGAAAAGTGCTTAAAAATGTTAACCCAGTGATTAGCACAGCGAGGAGATCTCTGCAGAGATGGTGGATAACGTGGCTGTACCTACTCACGGTCCTGTTCATGGCTTGTTCAGCTTGAGGGGGATTAGGGGGAGGGTCCCAGCCTTTGTAAGCTGATTTGAGGGGTGTTAAAGCACGGACAGGGGGTTTTACAGAGACCGCTGCTGAATATAACAGATGTAAAAGAAAAACAGTGCTTAGACATGTTTCTTCGGCTTGTATAGTGTCCGATTGGTGTTTTCAAGAACAAACTAAAAGAGAGATGTGCCAGTGGTTTGTTTCCTGAGACTAGATAAAGAAAACATGTTCTTTATAATGTAATAGGCCTACTTAAGATAAGACCAAGAACTGTAGTCTGCATGTCTTCAACTCGTGTTTCATTGTAAATGACTCGAGCAGTCTGAAAGGATGAGTCACTGAAGAGATACTGCTGCCTACAGAAGATTCATCCGAGTCACTGTGAATGAAATGAACAGACTGTAAAAGTCTCCAGCACAAACCTCAATGAGGGAACCTTAATCCGAAACAGACTGTATGTTTGGGCAAGATTTTTAATTGGCACTTTAAGAAAAGTGAGTGGCCATGTTTGCCCAATGGAAGTTCGGGTGTTCATTTATAAAATCACAATCAGCTTCTTAAACTGCAACACAAATAAAAAGACAGTTTGGATTTTTGGACAATACTGTTTCGGTTTTGGTTCGCTCTTGAAATTGCTAAAAGTTGGGTTTTTAATACTCTATTTCAACATTTTCTATCCAAGTGGAAGTTTAAAATTACAATATACAGTGTACAGTATATTGTAATTCTGATATATTGTTGTTTTGACTGAATTGTAATAATCAATAAAACATACTGGATGTATTTATAGACATAGTGCTATACTTGTAACTCGGGTTGGACAGATATCGATGCCAGAACTCAGCAGTATCGGTCGCTCTTGTACTCATTTGACCTCCTTTAGATACTGTCTTCATCCTCACTGCACTTTGGATTTTTTTGTCTAAATAGAACTGATTAGACATATATGACAAAACTCTCCTTCAAAACAAGTCGCTGATAAAACAAGTGAAAGGGTGTGGTTCATAAACATTATTTTCACACTTAATGCAAACAGAAAAGATGTATTGATGCTTTAATTAAAAGGCACCAGATCCAGTGCATCAGGTTTCATTTAGTCCCAGAGAAAACTCACCGGTGTTAAAAATAACTCTGAATGAACATGTGTGAGCGGTCTGTTTTCTGCAGCGTCAGGATGTTTTCACTCGGACCCAGGTGATAAACTTTGGGGTATAGTCTCTCTTAAAGCACCTGCTCGTTTCCTCTGCGCCGACCTGCTCCTCTTTGAGCTCGGTTTATCTGCGTAAAGCAGACGAGGCCCACTCAGCTGTTCAGTCCCTGCTTCCTGGACCAGAACAGACCGGCGCTGGGAGGTTTCTCTCTGAGGAAATTAGGTGGAAGAAGTTTGCTTTGTGGCCAGAAAACACTCAAGGTTAAAGTGGAGCAGCTTCAGAGAAATGCCTTTTTTATGGATTTATTTCCACAGCTTGTTGTTTAGAGATAAATTAAAGAGTGGCCAGACTGTTTGTTTAGTGTCTCTTCTAAAGCAGTCTCTTCCCTTTAGTCTCTGCTTCCCAGAATGCATTGCACCAGACATTAAAATCAATCAGCAATTCTTATTAATAAAAGATTAGCACTCACAAGCTCCTTAGTGTGTGTCATTTCCTGAAAAAACTCTGATCACACACACTTTCTGAAACCTTGGTGCTTAAACCGCCTTCAAGTGTAAACTTTATTACTTTACACTTATCTTAAATTTGATGTTTTCAATCAAATGACTATTCATAGATTATCAGCAAAAGATGGTCTGTAAACACTTTATATTTAGTTCTGTTTAGTAAATGCTATTAAAACTAGCTACATGTGAACGTAAAGTAAAAATCCAGTAAATAACTCAAACATTTTTATCAAAGCTTGGTAAACAAAAGACATTATTAAATTTTTTTTCGGTTTGTAAAGTAAACATGTCGGTCAGTTTGTAATTAGGTTTGGAAACCAGGCACAGATCTTGTTTGGTGTAAAAGGTGTAAATATGAGTGTTCACAGAGGCATTTTCAACAAGACAACTGAAGAAACCTTCGGCAGAGACACATTAAATGGTGTTAACTTGAATGAACTAAAAATAGTCATGGTTACGTTTTATGGAAACACAACTTGGAAATGAAAAGATGTTTATGTAGCAGACTCTATCCTCTGATGTGGCCTCTGATTGGTCAACACATTGATCTGTCATCCATCATCATCACAAGGCTCAGTTTGAGAGCTACATCTCCTTTATGACTTTGACATTTATGTTGCCATCATTTACTGTGGCATAACCTCGTATAGACGCACTGCTAGGATCAGAAAAGACAATAAAACAATCCTCCGTGTGATGGACGCCTAATCGCGCTCTCCTCCTTTACATCCCTCCGTCTTTTTACATCCTTTACATCGTTTTTACCTTGGAGCTGCTCATCAGCCCAGTCATCCACAGAGAGCAGCAGCACAAGCAGATGTTTCATTTAGACCGCACTTTTTTCAACTTTTAAAAGTGAATGTAAAGTCAAATTAACCAGGGGTCATATCACGAATGTCCTGAATATAATGAAGATGAACTACACCAATTTATAAACAAATCCAGGGAGAAATAACAGCATCCAAACTTTTGATTCAAGCTACAAAGTTCCAATTAAGTTAGTTTCACAGTAAAGAAGCAAAGGCACAAAGCAATTACAAGAGTATGAGTCAATAACCCAGAGAGAGGCTGAGGTTGTTGTGGCTCATCAGAAAAGAAATATGTTAAATAAAACTGGGGTCTGGTGTGTACTTACCAGGTTTTGATAACACACATCGTTTAAACTAAACTCACATATAACTTAATTAATCATAGGGTTGTGAAGGTCAGTTGTCGATGTCAAAGACAGGGTTGTGTGTGTGTTTCTTTTTAATTCTTTCAAACAAACAAAGAATAAGGCTGAGTTCACACCAAATGCGACACAAGTGAGTAAAGCAACAAGCAACCATTCATTTCCTATGGACGCCTGATTTGTTAAAAAAACATCTAGGCCTAAACCCAGGTGCATTCTGGTCCGGTGCCTTAGTGCCACCAAACCTAAAGTACTAAACCATACCAATTATAAATCCCAATTAAAACATAACCAAATATAATAAACTTAATAGAAATAGACACGAGACACAGTGTACGAATCTATTTAGTTTATAAATGTACTGAACTTTCATACGAGAATGAGTGTGCTTCTCATCCGTCAGTGCTCAGTTTGTCCTCTCTGGGCGTCTGAAGAGGAAGTAAAGGGACTAATGGCTCCTTTAACTGGATTAAATGTAAGAAGTGTTATTCAAAAAGAAGTGCTTGACATCTGCAAAAGGAAAATCAAAAGTGCACGTTAAAGCACTAAATCTGAACTTGTTTGTTTCAAAGGTTTCCTGTTTGCTTTTGAAATGAAAAATCTTCAGATAAAAGCAAACACCGACTGCTGCTGAGTCACAGAGTTGATTTATTAAGAACATCCTGCAGCTCAGTCATTCTCTCTTTATTCAGCACCACTTTCAGAGAAAATATATGTCTGTAACATAGTCTCTCAGTTCAGTCACTTCTGACTAAATCACCGACTGGGTTTTACTGTAGCACTTAAAGAGACTTTCATCAGGATGATAACTGGATCAACCACATCATATAGAGACTTCATCAGGATGATAACTGGATCAACCACATCTTATAGAGACTTACATCAGGACGATAACTGGATCAACCACATCATATAGAGACTTCATCAGGACGATAACTGGATCAACCACATCATATAGAGACTTCATCAGGATGATAACTGGATCAACCACATCTTATAGAGACTTCATCAGGACGATAACTGGATCAACCACATCATATAGAGACTTCATCAGGACGATAACTGGATCAAGTACATCATATAGAGACTTCATCAGGACGATAACTGGATCAACCACATCATATAGAGACTTCATCAGGACGATAACTGGATCAACCACATCATATAGAGACTTACATCAGGACGATAACTGGATCAACCACATCTTATAGAGACTTACATCAGGACGATAACTGGATCAACCACATCATATAGAGACTTACATCAGGACGATAACTGGATCAACCACATCTTATAGAGACTTACATCAGGACGATAACTGGATCAACCACATCTTATAGAGACTTACATCAGGACGATAACTGGATCAACCACATCATATAGAGACTTCATCAGGACGATAACTGGATCAACCACATCTTATAGAGACTTCATCAGGACGATAACTGGATCAACCACATCATATAGAGACTTCATCAGGACGATAACTGGATCAACCACATCATATAGAGACTTCATCAGGACGATAACTGGATCAACCACATCATATAGAGACTTCATCAGGACGATAACTGGATCAAGTACATCATATAGAGACTTACATCAGGACGATAACTGGATCAACCACATCTTATAGAGACTTACATCAGGACGATAACTGGATCAACCACATCATATAGAGACTTCATCAGGACGATAACTGGATCAACCACATCTTATAGAGACTTATATCAGGACGATAACTGGATCAACCACATCATATAGAGACTTCATCAGGACGATAACTGGATCAACCACATCATATAGAGACTTACATCAGGACGATAACTGGATCAACCACATCATATAGAGACTTCATCAGGACGATAACTGGATCAACCACATCATATAGAGACTTCATCAGGACGATAACTGGATCAACCACAACATATAGAGACTTCATCAGGACGATAACCGGATCAACCACATCATATAGAGACTTCATCAGGACGATAACCGGATCAACCACATCATATAGAGACTTCTGGATCAACCACATCATATAGAGACTTCATCAGGATGATAACTGGATCAACCACATCATATAGAGACTTCATCAGGACGATAACTGGATCAACCACAACATATAGAGACTTCATCAGGACGATAACCGGATCAACCACATCATATAGAGACTTCATCAGGACGATAACTGGATCAACCACATCATATAGAGACTTCATCAGGACGATAACTGGATCAACCACATCATATAGAGACTTCATCAGGATGATAACTGGATCAACCACATCATATAGAGACTTCATCAGGATGATAACTGGATCAACCACATCATATAGAGACTTCATCAGGATGATAACTGGATCAACCACATCATATAGAGACTTCATCAGGATGATAACTGGATCAACCACATCTGAGTATGAGCTTTAGTAATGAGGAGTCTGTCTGTAAGTGCTAAAACCTCGAACATGTTTAAGAATCTGCGAACAGAGACTCTGCTTGGACCTGAACTCGACTTGAGACCCGGACTATAATAAAGTTACCAAATACTAAAAGAAATGCTTTGTTGTTTATCCTTCTATTCTATTCATTTAAGTTTCCTTTTATTATCCCTTTGGGGAAATTCATTCTCTGCATTGAACCCTCTCTAGAGCTGGGTTTTATTTAATTTATTTTCAGAGAATAGAGTAAAATTATCACATTTCACAAACCTTTTATAAACTGCAAATGATAAGATGCATTTAATTGCTTTTACACTTTTATAAATACAATCTCAGATAAAACTTTTGATTTTAAAATAATAATAATAATAAGGTTGTAAACACAAAGCACGTTTTGAATTGTTTTGGGGATAATAATTCTTTGATGGAGAAGCTCTAGAGCCCACTGTCCACTGTGTGTTAAAGCTGCGTCTGACTTAACTACTTACATTGTGGTCATTTGTGATCTTATAGTGTTTGTATTTATTATTGTTTTACAGTTTTTTTCATTTAAACTAAGATCTACTAACCAGTAAAAGTGTTATTAAGTATTTCTATCATTTTCTTTTGTGCAGCATTTAAATTGAAAATGTTTTAATAAAAACAAAGGATATTGCATTTTTTTGGGTCAAAATCCAAAGACCTGCAGCTTGTTTAGACTTCCCTGATTGGACTTGAAAATCGAACAGGTTTATTTTACAGTTCCAAAGCCCCTGTCCCGTCTCTCGAACCGTCTGCTGGGTTTAAACACGCAGCAGACGTGTCGGAGACATGTTGCGTATCAATCAGTAATCTGCTCAATCAGCTGCGAGGTCAGAGACGGCCATCTGTGGTCCAGACACAACACTGCGGCATCATGGGACACACTCTGCCCAGCGACAGGGATTATGAGCGGGACAGGACGCTTGAGTAAACTCATCACGACTCGTGTCATAAATGAATAAACTATGGGTTTAATGAATGAGGAGATGAACATTTAAATGAGGGAATAAATGTCTGGTGATGGAAAGCTGCGGTAAAGATAAGAGAGGGTAAATTAAATCTTTGTAATGTTTAATGCAGAGAGCTTTTATCTCCAGCCTCTCCTCTGTCCGTGTAATAAAAGAGGAATTACATTAACTCAGTTGAGAGACGGAGTTAAAGTGATTTTATCTGTCAATTCTGTCTGTTTTTGAGCTCTAAAGACTCTGCTTTTATTATTACTGGTGTTTTATGAAGACACACTGGGTTTATTTGGTTTCGAGTGTTAAACGAGTGTTTAAGTGTTGAGGCCACGTTGAGTTTTTTAGACTCTAGGCAGGTTTGTAATGAGAAAAGGAGGCTCAACTTTCAGCACTGAAGCCTCTGTTCGGTTGTTTTGAGGCTGGTACACTCTGGACAGGATAACTCTTACACACCACCATTCACACTCATCCATTCGCTCTGAGCAATTAAATGTAAAAATACCCTTTTGAAAAGTAATTGCAACTTTAAAACTCTATGTAATGTTTTGTAAGTTAAGGCAGGTAATAAGGTGCTTATCCCAGACGTGTCTAACTCAAGGCCCTGGGCACAAATACAGCCTTTTATTTGGTCCTCTAATACGGTCCAGGATAGGCACTAGGTTTTAGTTGGATTTTAAGTGGTTTTAGCTGGCTTTAAACTAAATATAGGTATAACTTAAAATATAGATCAAACCTGTTAAAATCCATCTAAAACCTGTTCAAATCCACCTAAAACCTGTTCAAATCCACCTAAAACCTGTTTAAATCTATCTGAAACCTGTTCAAATCCACCTAAAACCTGTTCAAATCCATATAAAACCTGTTCAAATCCATATAAAACCTGTTTAAATTCATCTGAAACCTGTTTAAATCTACTTAAAACCTGTTCAAATCCATCTAAAACATGTTTAAATCCATCTGAAACCTGTTTAAATCTACCTAAAACCTGTTCAAATCCATCTAAAACATGTTTAAATCCATCTGAAACCTGTTTAAATCTACCTAAAACTTGTTCAAATCCATCTAAAACATGTTTAAATCCATCTTAAACCTGTTTAAATCTATGTTAAATCTGTTTAAATCCATCTGAAACCTGCTCAAATCCATCTAAAACCTGTTCAAATCCAACGAAAACCTGTTAAAATCTATTTAAAACCTGTTCAAATCCATCTTAAATCTGTTCAAATCCAACTTAAACCTGTTAAACCCCATTTTAAACCTGTTCAAATCTATCTAAAACCTGTTCAAATCTAACTTAAACCTGTTAAACCCCATTTTAAACTTGTTCAAATCTATCTAAAACCTGTTCAAATCCAACTTAAACCTGTTTAAATCCATTTAAAACCTGTTCAAATCCACCTTAAACCTGTTAAAACCCATTTTAAACCTGTTCAAATCTATCTAAAACCTGTTCAAATCCAACTTAAACCTGTTCAAATCCATTTTAAACCTGTTCAAATCCAACTAAAACCTGTTCAAATCCATCTAAAACCTGTTCAAATCCAACTTAAACCTGTTCAAATCCATTTTAAACCTGTTCAAATCCAACTAAAACTTGTTTAAATCCATCTGAAACGTGTTCAAATCTATCCAGTTTTGGAAGATAAAACCTCACATTCAAAATTTTATAAAAGATTGCAAGTGTCACAATCTTTGGCCTCTGAAAGGATCGTTAAAATTTACATTCATTCACCCACTCACACATTTATTTAAAGTCTAACTCAACTGTATGTTTGCCTTTTACTTTGCAAAACTGCAAAAATGTAATCTAAAAATAACTTTAACTGGACTGTCCAGTGTGTATTGATTCTGTCTCTTCTGCAGCTCTTCTGTTCAGACTGGGCTCCTCTCAGCGGGTCATCCCCTTCAGTGCTCCCGGGTCGGGTCTATTACAGGACCAGGACCAGGTTCATCCCCGTTTCGTCCAGGAGTTGGTCCGAGCCCGGCGGCAGGTGGCCCAGGAGTTAGTCCGAGCCCAGCCTCATCTGGTCCACGACATGGGATGGCCCGAGATACACGAGACGTCCCGCTCTGGGGCTAAAACTGAGACCAGTAACTCCACACAGTCCAGTTCATCAGCGACCAATCAGAACGCAGCGCATCACAGCGTCATCGATGACAACCTGGGTGTGAAGGACGAGATGGAGGTGAGGAGACCGTGGTTTTGTGGTCACACCTGAAATAGTTTTCAAGGTCTGTGGTCAAGGCAAAGACGATTATAGCCTTCTTTCTACTGGAGCGGTCGGTTCTATTATTAGTTATTATATAATTATTATTCATTACCTTACTTTATCACTTTATTTATTTTATTTCACCAACTAATGACTCATCCGGCCTTTCCAACAGGTTTTCTTGTACAAAATTAAATATTTCCAGTTAAATGTAGTGTTAGACTTGTAAAAAAGACAAGATTCTAACAATGTCAAGATCAAATGCCTGACACGGTATTTTCACAGACTAACACACTACAGTATTTAAAACAGCATATGCATTAATTTAATTTACAGAGCAATCCCTGCAAATATTTTAGGTTAACAGTAGTCTACAGAAGAGAGTGTGTGAGCGCCGTGGGAGCTGCGAGATTATGACTGAAGTGAGGAGCAGATTTTTGAAAAGAGAGCGCTCCACTGCCGCTCCATCACGAGTACAATTCATGGCAACGGGCCGGCATTAATAACTACATTTTAGCCAGAACTAGAGCTTAGATCGGCTCAAAAAAGATCACCCTACCGGCCCTGCCCGACACATTCACTTTATTTTTAAATACGTGTGCGTTCTGAGGAGAATGACTAATGAGCGAAGCCGGTGTGACTCAATAATCCGCAGGTGTGCGCTCATGAACCCACCTGGAAAATGATTTTGTTCAAATCCAGCTCAGACATGACATAAATCTGTAACTTACTATACTTGTTGTAGCCATTAAACAATGTTTTTTTTTTCATATTTATGTTTAAATATTATAATATAATATAAATTTCATCTGATTATGATAGACTATAAGTGCAAAGATGCGAGTGGGTCAGAAATGATTTTGGTGGTTATATTTAGTTTAATATTAAGTTTTGTTTTGTAAAAAGCCTTTCTTTTGTTTTGTACAAATTGTCTCTTAATTTTAATTAAGGTTTCTTCGGCCAATTGCATGTATTTAATAAATAAGAAGCAAATAAGTAGACTATGAGGTCGCGGAAGAGATCGCTTTCATTGCTCATGAACTGGAGCACGTCTTAAATAAACTGAAACTCAGCAGGTTTGCCTTACAGACATGAGAAATATGTAGCCTAATATGTGTAGAAACGAAAAGATTTAAATAAGCATAGTGCAGTGTGATGGTCAGCCATCACAATGGACGATGATATCGTCCAACAAAAAAACAAAGGAGTTGTGACCAGTTCCTTGGCCTGTTTTGGATTAATGTTTATATAGTTTTTTGCCTACTGTCCTTGCTTTCTAGTGTCCTGTTTATTAGATTATTATTATATTTGTATTTAATTATTAAGTTAAACGTCCCAAATTAAATATCCCACGGCCCACTTTTGGATCACGGACCAGTGCTTGGCAACCACATCTTAAATATGCAGATTGCAATTGTCTAATGTTTTTTGTATTAATATTTATGTCTGTGTTTTTTATAGTGTTTTTATCACTGCTAAACCAGAGACCTGCTAAACTCTATTTTATTGTTTCGTTTTGTTTGTTTTTTTAAATCTAGAGAATGGTCCATCTCACCGTCCCACGTGATCCTGAAGACTATCGGGGAGAGTCCAACCCCACTGGGCCGGGGGCCGGGGACACCTCCCAGGAGGCTTCAGGCTTCTATGGGACGGACACTGAGGACCGGGACAGAGGGGACGAAGGGGGAGAGGACAGGGAGAGGAGAGGTGGAGACGACTGGGACAGAGACGCAGCGGAGGACAGACAGCACAGAGAGGGACAAGACCGAGCAGAGGAGGGGACAGAAGGACACGGGGTCCATGTTTTAGATGATTTAGAGCTCAACCACACGACACCAGATCTGGACGCTCTGATTGGTTGGTACACACTACGCTAAACATTTTACATTTATTCATTTAGCTGACACTTTTATCCAAAGCGACTTACATTGTTCTACAGTAATTACCAGTGTTACAGCCACTGGAGACAAGGTGGGTTAAGTGTCTTGCCCAAGGACACAACGACAGTATGAACTGTGGGGAGAGTGGGAATTGAACCCTTCGGGTTGAAAGACGACTGCTCTACCCACTCAGCTACTGCCGCTAAAAACAATTTTATTTTATTTAAGCTGCGCCATCAAAAATATGTGCACAACCTCCGCAATAAAAGTGATATTTTTATTCTTATTTATATGAGCTTCCAATTGGACAGTTTATAGGCAGCCAAAAAATCTATTGTGTTTTAAGTATTTAACAAAATCCGACTATAAAGTCCAGTCTTAGACCAAGATTCATGGAGGTCAGTGTTTGTTGAAGGAGACAGAATTGGAACAAACATGATCCTGTAAAAAAACATGTTTAGTATTTAAACAGATTTTTACTTTTAACTGGTTTTAGTTTAGAATACTGCTCCAAATAAACCCCATTTAGCATCATGAGGTTTATTTTTGGTTTTATTGTGACAGTTTAGTAACAAAACCATCAGCGCCATTTTGTTTTACACATTTATTCTGTTTATTTAACATTTAAAATGGACAGGCCTTGCTCTTCTGCTCAAAGCCGTGTGTCAGAACCTTATGGGAACCGACAGTGAACGGCTGAATAAGACACTTTTAGACCAACACAGGGAGGCAGCAGGTGTTTGTGACGTCTCTTATTTCTGCTGCAGGCTACAGTCCTTCTCTCCACGAGCCCAGCATCTCGACCCTGGACGAGCTGCACGACTCTGGGCCTCGGGAGCACCGTGCCTCCCCCGTCCTGGAGGAGGTGAGGACAGACGCTACACATCAGGAGCAGCACTTGGTACAAATCTTTTTAATTAACTCCCGCTGAATGTTTGTGAATGTAGGACCAAACACCCAGACACTTCTAACATGATTAAGCTGTTAGGAACTAATCATATTATTTGTCTGAAGGTTTGTAGGTGAGCCTCAGATTACACCTGACCTAATCCCATCTGCAGCGGGTCATCTCACTTCTTGGTGCGTTTTTTTAACAGCCTCCTCTTTAATTTGAATAAGTTTCATTTAGATGCACCAATTGTGTCTTTAGAACAAAATACTGTATGTTATTGTTTTTGAAATAACAAATATGCTGTTATGGAGGAAAACTACCACAAATAGTTTTTACTCATATATATATTTTTAATAATCTTTGCCAAAACTTTAGATTTCTGTTCTGTCTTAAAGTAAGTGTAGCCATCCAATTTAGTGCTTGAATAAAAGTCATAGTGAGAAGACTTCTAGAATTGCTTTCTTTTATTGAACAAATAAATAGCGCAAACCAAAAAAAGGCCATAAAAAATACTGTAGAGCCATCCTTGTCCATTTATCTGGCGACTGATACATTATCCTCTGAATATATGGTAAGAATCAAAGTTTGTGGACTGACTATTTATGATACGTGATAATTTTGAGATAGCACACTACCAGGAGTGGGGTTCGAACCCACGAGGGCTGATGCTCATTGGATCTTAAGTCCAACGCCTTAACCACTCGGCCATCCTGGTTCTGTCAGTGGCTCTCTAGGTGTGTGTTTTGGAAAGTAAATGGCGACATGATAAGTATCACGATACGATATATCGCAATACTGTATTGGCAGAAAAATATTTTTTATATATATATATATATATATATATTTTTCATTTTGAAATAAATTGATTTAATCATAATTTGAATTGATACAAGAATTGCACCATAAAATATTGCAATATTTAACAAAATCTATAGTTTGACACATTTCCACAGGGTTGTTGTCCCAAGACCGGCTGTAGACTGAAGAGATGTACAATGTCCATTAAATCCACCATTAAACCACACACTACATCATTAAAGTACCTGGCCCTTGGGTCTCTCTTTAACACGACAGAGAAATACGAGTCTATTTGGAATTATACTGTTTTGTATCATATAGTAAAGTAAAGTATAGTTTTGATCATACACATTCCATTTTCAGGCGGCACCTTTGGCGAGAGAGCTGTGGGGGCCGGAGCCAGAGGAGGACAGTCAGTCCAGCGGCTACAGCAGCTTTAACTCCTCCACAACAACAACAACAACAGTTATCTCCAGTTCATCTTCTCCTGCTGTGGGTGAAAACGCAGGGACAGCCACTCCTGAGACTGACACCGGCACAGACTTTGGCCTGCTGGGGACGTACAGCAAAGGTACGCAGACAGAAATCTGTATGAAGCAGCTCGACTTGAGTGTTTTCTGTTCTGTCAGTACTGCCACTCTCTGTCCCTGGCTTCTATCTTTTATTATAAGACTGGTGTGCTTTTGTCTGCTGGTTTTTTCTACAGTAAAGAGGAAATGTATTAGGAAGAGCTTTGATAGGTGCTGTTGTAAGAGTTATAGTCTTGCTTCAAAATCACAGCTCTGGTAATAATCCATGCAGCGATCTGGGCTTTAAGATTTCATTAGACTGAGTTTGTCATGAGGCTTTAGATGTAGGTCTACTTCCTGTCCCCAGAGTCAAACCAGAGAAACACTCTTAGTTTTATACAGTTCTCTTTAACACTTTTCCCAAAAACTTTTCTGCACAAACTTCAAGATTTATTTAGTTTTGTTTTTCTGTACGTAATGGGAAAAATGATAAAATCTTCACATTTAGAGAGTAGTTTTCAAACCTAGGAATTTATACAAATGATCTTAATTGTCCTGTAAATATTGCATTGGATTTTTTTCTCCTCGCGTTTTTCAAAAGTTGTGCCTGTAAACTTCACTTTGTTTGAAATTGGCATAAGATTAAAATGCAACATCAGATTGAACTCTTTGGGAATTCGTAGTTTGAGTCTTGAGTTTAGGCCGCTTTAGTGTGAATCTTGACCCTCTGAGGCTGCTGTAGTTGGAATGATGTCTACATACAAACCACATGTAAAAAAATGAGTAAGATGTAGATTTTAAGACTGTTCATGAGAAGATGTCCCGTCACATATATACGTCTTGAAAGTGTTCCTAAAGTATTTTTTAAAAAAAGGACAAGCTGTCCTCATTGGACCCATAACTTTACTTCAGATCTTTGATTATAAAGCCTTCATTAGATGCCCTTTAATTAACTCTCTTATAAATATAAATAGTAGCCGTGTATTCTCCTTCTTCAGGGGCATAATAATCTAATAGCAGCCCCTTGACATTAATGAAAACTCAAATCTCGCTGTAGTCTTACTAAAACAGGACTGAACCGCAGTGGCTCAGGTGGTTGGATGGTGGTTCAATTCCTGCTTAACATTCTGGTGTATGTTCATCAACATGTCCCAATTTAAAAAAGACTAAACTAATATATGTTGTCTAGTAAAATCTGTATTTAAAGTGTATAGAGAAGTATTCACATTTATAGAGGACTTTTGAATACATTAGATCAATGTAGTTTTTCACGTGTTTACCCTTTTTTTCTGTTGATTTGTCAAATTTTTTTCTTTCATTTGGTTTAGTTATTTAAGTTTTTTGTGCACATTTTATTCATTCATTGTTTGTTTTTTGATTTTTTTTAGATATCTAATGAATAGTTAATTCAAATGCATACTGAATGTGCGTTAGTGTTTAGTTTTAGTTTAGTTTATTTTGGGCAAAAACACTTTACTATGACATAATGCCCTTTAAGCCCCGCCCCCCCTGAACTGTGACCAGGCCATTTGTTTATAAAGTGACTTAAAGAGATCCAGTCCACAGTTTGACTCGACAGACAGAGACAGAAAACCTCACCTTCAATAATGTAATGTGTGGTCGTAGTGTTGTGTTAGTTTGTTCCTCACTGAGGTCTTACTTTTGCAAGTGGACAAATGATTTTTTGTATTTGTTCAAGTGTGTGTTGTTGTTGCAGATGATGAAGACAACGCCGAGCTGGTGCGGGAGGAGGAGGAGGAAGAGGAAGACACAGGCCTCACTCACATCAGCGTTTTTAAACAGGACCCCACTGCTCCAGGAGTGGGACCGGCTCCGAGCAGAGAGCCCCTGCAGCCCAGCGTGGACGAAGAGGACGAGGAGGAGGAACATGTGTTAAAGGGTGAGAAGAAAGAAATGAATGTTAAGAACAGTGCATGATTTATGGGAAGAGAACAGTTTTTCAAATACAAGCAGCTCCACTTTCACACCAGAATTAGGAACTAATGTGAGGTTTACTTAAAGGAAAGAGAAAGTAATTGCATCAAATTTAAATCAAATATGAGCACATTTCAGACACAGATGAACACAGACTATGTGTTATAATATATACTATTATATTAAACGAGTCAGTGAAGAGGGTGGGATGAATAGTCCATGATGGAGTTTGTCCAGTGTCCTCCTGTCCTTCACGGACTCAAACATCTCTCTTGTTGGTGAACAATGAACAATGATGGGAACATATTCATTAGTTTTGAATTTGGCCTGCTTTCATTTGAAGTATTTTCTTTACCAGGAGAGAACAATAAAGGAAGCATAAAGCCCATATAATAAATACTAACAAACAGGTTTAGCATTGATTAGAACATTCTGGATTTCCACAACACACTACCAGGAGTGGGGTTTGAACCCACGAGGGCTGATGCCCACTGGATCTTAAGTCCAACGCCTTAACCACTCGGCCATCCTGGTTGGATATGGGGCTTTGAAATTACAAAGAAGAAATTGGGCTTAAATAATTTACATTGTTAAAAAACACAAAAACCTATTACAAAAGCAACGCTAAACCAGACCAGTAAGTTGTGTGGCATTTCATTTAGGCTTTTGAAATATGAGTCCCATGAAAAAAAATGTATTCCAAGGACGAGTAAGAAATTCAAAATGTGTTTTAAATCATAATGTGCATTTGTAAACCATGACCAATGCACATAAACTTTCATTAAATACTGTCAAAGTCCAGCACGGACATGAAAATCCACAAGCAGCAAGTTTCTTTTTGAATTTGAAATGAAAACAGTGCTGAATTAATGTCTATTTGTGTATATTTTATGTTTAGGAGGCATTTTGTCCGAGAACGACATGAATGAGGAAACTAGTGCCCTCGTCCCACTCACCGCAGACCCAACCCAACCCTGGGACTGGCTAAAAAAACCCACAGCGGAGCCGGCTCAGAGTTCAGAGGTCATTGGAGGCGGGGTCACAGAGGTTTTTGTTCCTGACCCAGATTTTGTAGAAATAGAGCCAGAGCAGCAGGTGCAGTAAAACTCTGGAGGATAGTGTTGTAGATGTTTGCAGTGTGTTTATGTCTGATCTGTGCTCTCTCAGGTCGTGTGCATCGACTGGAAAGAGCTGGCCGGAGATGGCTATGTTGTCCTTAATATGACCAAAAATCTCAACTGCGTAAGTACATTTATACACAAACTGGTGAATACATGTAACCCCTAACAGGCTCGCTCACAAAAGGGACACCTGCTACAACCTGTGACATTACACAAGTGCAACAAAATACTTTGATAAATTATCACAAGAACAAGTGAGGATTATTTATCATCAGTTATTTATTGTCCACACACTCGGGTCCAGGGTTGAGTTAGCACCCGTCTCGCGGTTCCCAAAGCGCTTTACATCGTACTTCCACTCACCCCATTCACCCCTGGGGCAGACAGAGAGGGGGGCTGCCACACAAACGAGACTCACAACCTTCTCCGACCACCACCAAACACACCTCCACAGTCACACACATTCACTCACCAGAGCTACGGACACTGGAGGCAAGGTGGGTTACGTTTTTTGCCCAAGGACACAACGACAGTAGTGTAGTAGTAGTGTTTTTTTATTAAAAAAAAGTACTGGAACTGAGGAAAGATGAAGGTGGCTGCTGGTCTTTTGAGTCAAGGTCCAACCATGACTGACGTCGACAGAGACATGTTAGAGACAGAGTTTAAACAGATTTAGTCTAATGTCATACAACAAACTAAAGTATAAATAATTGTATTTTTTTCTTATCACAATTAATTCTGTTAATTCTCCACACTTACTCTTTTTCTCTGAAGACATCCACAGAGACTGAACTGTAGAAGTCCAGTCTTAAGAACAGACTCTCTCCAGTAAAAATGTCTGAAACATAAAGTCCATCTGTGTCTGGTCTCTGTCCCTCATGTCTCAGACTCACTCTCATCTTTGTTTAAGGCTGGTTTCTAACACTCTCATAGTGTTGATATAAAATTTAACACCGGAAAAGTGTTTATATGAGTCAAATTTTGAACACCCACAGTGTTGATTTAACACTGGGCGTTTTTAGTAAGTAAGCTTTGATTAATATCTATGTTTAAACTTTAAAGGTTAAAATTAGCTACCAACTTCTATATTGAATAAATACAATAAAAGTTACTTGAAACAAACAAACAATACAAAATGACTAATCTTAAGTAAAAGTTACTTGATTATTTTGAGGCGACGTGTTTGCGCTTTTTTATCAAGTAAACTTTACTTTTTACATTTTACAGTAAAAGATATTGAGAGACCTCCAACTTGTGCTTCTTGTAGTTGCAGCTCTGTGTTGAATTTAATCTCTATTATGTTTGTATTTATTAATAAGTGCATTACTGACAGTGGATGCACGTAATATATGTGTGGACTCTGCCAGTATAATATCGGTATTTTATATTTAGTACAGTATAAAACATAATACTTTTAAATATAATAAAATAAATACTTGAATACCTCTGACCCTGATGGAGGCTCTACAGACACGTGGGGGTGTTATTATAGTCTGTAAAGCCCTTTGAGGAAGCTGCTCTTCTGATACCGGTCAATACAAAATATAAATGCCAAGTCTTGTCTTTGACTTTAGAGAGAGGCCTCAAGAGAAAACATTAGCTTAACCACAGACTGACAGATGCTTTATAATGATATGAGACACATTTATCCATTTTTATCCATTCACTCCTCACTCCAGTGCTAAACCGTTTATACATGCAGGTCTTTAGTCAGTGGGAGGAAGCCAGACTTAATGTATTTCTGAGAAAGGACCTAACACTGATATCTGTCTCTATAGCAGCAGCACAACCCACACAGCCTCTGCATTGACTTATTGTTGTTACTGCCCTGACAGAGACAGACACCTGCTGTGCACTGCCTTTTAAACGTACTTTGGATATTGTCGAGGTGTTAAAATTGTGCTTTGATTTCAGTGCCCTTTCTGTCAGTTATCCTTTATAGGTCATGGTACGGTGGAGACTAAGCAGTAGAGAATAAATCAATCTTTGAAACATGTGTGGCGTCTCAAACAGGAGGAGTTTCGCGCCGACAAAGGCGTGCGTTTGTTGAGGATCTTGGAGAGAGTCTTTGCTCGAAGGATGAACAGCCCCGAGGGATCATGGGTACTCTACCTCAGCAAACCGACGCACCAACAACGCCAGCTGCTGATGAACGTGGCGTCTGAACACGGTACATACCTAAAGCCTAATATCATTTTCTACTCTTACAATGTACTTACTGTTTCCAAAAGAGTCTGACAAAACCAAAAAGTGCTTCTTGTGTTTGGAAGAACTACCTTGGAGATATTCTTTTCTACATTATTTGACTAATATAACAACCCAAAGATTTGATTATGTCCAGTATACCAGGGCATTAAAACCATTTTAAGTCGTATCTGCAATACCGTGATATTTTTACAAAGGTTAATATACCGTTAGAATCTCATACCATCCCATGCTCAAAGGCAACATGTCTTAAATAAACTTTGTTAACTCTGTTTGATGTTTGTTTCAGGAGTGATTGCTACTAAAGACGTGCTGGACATGCTCGGAGAGATCAGGAAGAATTTAGACAGGGTACACTGTCTTTTACAATATATCGTAAAGAAATGCATGAATTTAATCATTTCTAAAATCTTCTGTGCCAAAGCTGTTTTGACAAATAGAATAAAGTTCAGTTTACTTTTTTGTGCTCTCTCTTTTCTCATTTGCCAGCTAATAGATAATTAATGTTAATGTTTCATGTTTGTATGGTTTGCGTCAGTGGCTCACCTCAAAGAGCACGCACCCATAATGGTTCAAGCTTCAAGTCCATTTATAATATGACATTCTCATTTGTCTCTTTCTGTAGTTCCCATTTATCTTATTATTATGTCTGTTGTATGTGTGTGTTCTTCAGGTGGGTATCCAGAACTACAGTGCCGACAGCAGCTGTCCGTCTCGTCCAAGTCAGACCCGTAGCGACTACGGTAAACTGTTTGTGGTGCTGGTGATCATCGGCTCTGTCTGCACCATCATCATCACGTCTGGATTCATTTACATCTGCTGGCAAAGACGTCTGCCGGTCACCAAGACCACGGTAAGGCTCTCAGATACATTCATATAATCAAGTCTTGTTCTGAATGGTTTGGACTGACAAAGAGACGCCCCAGTGTATGTGTTTTCAAAGATCCACCGGAAGAAAACTTAGCTTTTCACTGTCCCATCAAAGTTATTTGGAAACCTGGAATGATTACATCGGAGTAAACCATGTTGTACTTTTTGGTGTAAAGGTAAATGTGTTGTTTTCTTATCAAGCTCTAATCTTCTGCACACACACACACACACACACAGTTCAGAGCCGAGGAACTTCACTTTGTGGAGAACGGTTGCCACGACAACCCCACTCTGGACGTAACCAATGACAACCAGCCGGAGATGCAGGAGAAGAAACCGAGCGCCAACGGGCTGTCGGGGGCCGGCGGAGGGGGAGGAGACGGGGGAAAGGAGGGCAGTCGCTGGCAGGTGATGAGACGGTTTTTAAATCAGTTTGTGTGAAGACGCTCGAACAGATGGAGGTGTGAAATAAATGAGCTCTGACTGAGACGGCAGCTGAAAACAGCCTGAGGGTCTGCATTCATGGAAACTTTAACTTACCTTTTCTTTCAATTTGAGAGAAGCTTAACCAGGTTTTAAGATTGTGTCTATAACATACACAGACTTTTACCCCAAAAATGATTAAAATTATTACAACAATAGCGTTTATGGGGCTTTCACATCGTTCAATCCAAACTTTACAGCTTGGTCTGATCCAAATGGTGAATGCTCTGTGGTCAAACTCAGCCTCAGGGAAAGTCCTATAGTCCGCTTTTAAAAATTGTAAATTGAAACAAACAAACAAAGACGGTGAAAGAATAAGTGAGTTCTTAGTGCGGAACTTGGAGTGACTTTGTGAATGCCCTAAATGTGTTTTCTCACTTTTGCAGGTGTTTGTGAACCAGGCAGTGACTGAGGAGGAAGAGGAGGAGCAGGACACACATCTCTGATCGAGGAAAAACAGGAAGAACAACCGGGAAAGATGGACGGGCTTCTTTTAATCAAATTAAAGAGTCCAAGTGGAAAAAAATATACAATTAGAGGTGCCAACAAGAAAAACGAGAATCCTAATTTTATAGTGAAAAAAGAAAAGCAAGGAAAAATGGAGTGGCGTTAAGGCACTTGAAGGGTTTAAAGCCTGAATGCAATTTGTGTGAACTAATCAGAATTAAACAAGGAACAATGGAGAAGTCACCATTATTACAGAGATAAGACGATAGGATACTTCTCTGATCTGTGTTACATAAAACTCGTTGTTTAGTGTGCCTTAGAGTTTTTGTAATATGGCAATGCAATGTTTTGTTTCAATTTAGAAAGGGGCTAAGCAGCGCAGGACGCACTTTTCATGATTAACATTTGAATGTAGAGTGGCAAGAAAAAGTATGTAAAGCTTTAGTAATTTCATAGGTTTTTGGATAAATTTGTCTTAAAATGTGATCTGATCTAAGTCAAGAGCATTGACAAACATAATGTCTCTTAAAATATTTACACAAAAGAATTCCGATCTTTCTAGTCTTTATTGAGAACAACCAAAAAACTTATAATACTAGTATGTGAACCCTTGAGACCTCAGAAAAGCTAATTAAAGTCAGGTTATAGCACACCTGGAGTCTCGTTAAGAGAATACGTTTGAAGGTGTGTAGACTACAGCGACTTTGATAAAAACCCATCAAAGAAGAACACATGTGAGCAATGCCTGAAAAAGAACTTTCAGAACAGCTACGATCAGGAATTGTTGCTTTACATGAAGCTGGAGGGTTACAAAGTTATTTCAAAGAATTTCACCAGTCTACAGTTAGACAAACGCTTTGGGACTGTACTCTAACAAGAAGTGGGCACCCATTTAGAAATGACACCAAGAGCACAACGAAGACTCATCAGTGAGGTAAAGAAACAACCCTTAATGACAGACAAAGAGTTGAAGGCATCAGTGGAACATCTCTGTTTATGAGTCTACAATACGACAAACACTGAACAAGCAGGGTATCCACAGCAGGACACCACGAAAGGACCCACTGATTACTAAAAAGAACATTGCTGCAGGCCTGAAGTTTGCAAAAGACCACACTGACACTCCAAAGCGGAATTGGCAAAATGTTTCCTGGACTGATGAAACTAAGACTAAACTATCTGAAAAAAAAAAAAAACGCACAGCACTACATCTGGCGTAAAAAGGGCACAGCATATCATCATGAAAACATCATCATGAACATCATTCACAAATGTTTAATGAGTGTGTTACATTAAGACATGAAAGCTCTAAATTATTTTGTGTAATTATTTTTAGACACATTATGTTTGTCAATGCCCTTGACTTAGACGAAGATCAGATCTCATTTTAAGACAAATGTATAAATAAAAAAAACATGAAGTTCCAAAAGGTTCACATACTTTTTCTTGCCACTGTATATGAGTTAAACAAACAAGATAAATTACTGATAAAACTGATTTCTGAAAGACTTTTGCAAACTCACTCACTTTCACTGAATGTTTATGAAACTGGGGGGCGGAGTCACTGGTTAGTTGCTTAGTAACAGAGTTAATAAGAAGGCAGCAGTCAGAAAATAATAATAGTTCAGCTTGCTATATTATTTTGATATTTTGATAAGTTATTTTGATTTATACTTGTGTGAAAATATTCCGGACATCGGGAAAGATGGACTGTGAGGTTTCTGGGCTTTATAGCGACATCTGGTGGCTAAAATGCAGATTGGTATTCTAGAACTCACACTCCTGTATTTATTTAGGGCATGGAAACAGCTATAGTAGCCCTTAAGGGTCATGCTGGTGTCTACGAATACATTTTGTGAAAGCAGGTTTGATGATGATTCCACTTTAGAAATCTTGAAACAAATTAATTTAGTTCATAAATGTCTTAACCTTTATGCTAGAAGAAACATGAGTGTGCTTCTCCTTCAGCAGTGCTCAGTTTGTCTTCTCTTGGCAGTTATATAAACAGGAAGTATTATTATGTCCACTATTAATAGATATTTTTATAGAAATGCAATAAGTGTTATTTTGATATTGCTGAAATTTAGATTACAGGATTAGGTTTTCAAAAAGAGCAACTGAAGACATAAACTATTGCCCCTTGGATGATTACCCAAATTCGTATCGTATTTAAAATATATACTACCAGTCAAAGTTTGGACTCACCTTCTCATTTTTTTAATATATTTTTTATTTACTTATACATTGTAGATTATTACTAGAATCAGAATTATGAAGGAACACATGGAATTATGTAACAAACAAAAAAGTGTTCAACAAAGCAGAATGTGTTTTATATTTAAGATTCTTTTACGTAGCCACCTTTTGCTTTGATGACAGCTTTGCACACTTTTGGCGTTCTCGTTCAGCTTCATGAGATACTCACCTGGAATAGCTTCCAATTAACAGGTATGCCTTGTCAAGGATTAACTGGTGAAATTTCTTGCCTTCCTAATGTGTTTGAGACCATCCGTTGTGTTTTTTAGATGTAAGGTTGGTACACACGTGACTAATGTTAAAATCCAATTTTTCGACAAGAACTACTCAAATAAGTAAAGAGAAACAACAGCCCATCATTACTTTAAGACATGAAGGTCAGTCATGAAGCTTAAAGAGAACGCCAAAAGTGTGTACAGCTGTCATCAAAGCAAGAAATATTTTTAAAATAAAAACAAATCTGCTTAGTTAACCACTTTTTTGCTTACTTTATAATTCCATAAGTGTTTCTTCATGGTTCTGATGTCCAGTATGAAGTAGTGAAAAATGAAAAACCATTGAATGTGAAGGTGAGTCCAAACCTTTGACCTGTAGTGTAAGTCATTTCTTCACTTATCAACCTGTTCCCTTTGGAAACAGTGCTTATCCAGACATCAGTGGTTCGTTGTTGCATAGACACAGCTGATTTGAGAGACTGGGTCGTCAGAAGGAACTAAAATAAGATCGAACGATTGCTCCAAGGTGAACGCAGGTATAGCATCTGAAAAAGCCCATTAGTGATAGGACCTGTGCCAAATGTCGAATCTCCATTACAATACATTCTTCTATCAGATTGAACTTAGTGCAGTTTTATCTCTGATCCTGTGATAACGGTGACTTCTCCTCAGCTGCTTTTGTGAATGAATAAACAGCCTGTAGTGACTTGAAAAGGGGAGATTTTGGCACTTTATTATAAATGAGTCCTTTTGGGAAAAATGGACTATCATCGATGAAATGCTGCATCATGTTAAATGTATCACATCCAGTGAATATACTATAATATATTTTGCTTTTAGGAATGGTTGTAACTGCTGAGGATGTTCACTGTACAACAGCAAACGTGATCGCTCTGTGCTGTTAGCCTGCTTTTTTCTGTATAGTGCTGGAATGGCTGCCTTATGCTCTTCTCTTGAGGCTATGACACATGGGCAACATTTAGAGATCAACAGCATGAACAACACAATCAAACTAACTTAACTTGAGATCTAGGTCCAAGTCGAGTCTCAAGGCGTCAGTCTTTAGTGTTGAAACTGTCACTTTTAAGACCAATAGTCAAACAGTATATAGGGCATGCCTCTGTACTCGTGTCCATATGGTTAATTCATTCTCGAACTACTACAAATGAACTCATTCATCTTTAGTCTTTATGCTACACTGGTGTTATATATACTCCGAGCTGGTTTTAAAGAGCAGCTAGTTGATGTCATGAGAAGTTACTGCTGCAGACAGGTTCAATAGGGCTGTAATTACACATTTATATTTATATCAATACATGTCTCCATGCCGAATATGAACATCGAGCAAACATTGGTCATTGTTACTGCTAGACTCATCTTTTATTTTGAAAATTGGGTTTGAGTTTTAGTCTGGAGGAATGCCCTTGACAACCAATTAACCTTCCAAAAACTCATTATTTTACAGCAGATGTTTTATTGTCAGAAAAAAGAAAGTTACAGTAAATATTGCCAAATAAAATAAAAAATAAAATTAAAAGAGGCAAAAAAAACTCATAGAGGAGTTTGGTAGAGCTTGATTGAGAAGACAGGACGGAGGTAGATGGATTTAAAACCTAGAAATGAAAGAAGTTCTGATCGAAACACAATAATGAGGTAGAGAAATAAATCATGTAAGTTTTTAATGATTCTCACTGTCTCAAGGGCTTCCACTAGCTTAGAAAACCAAAAGAATAAAAACATGTTCAAGACAGACACCTTTAGTAAAAATTTCATTTTTTTCTCACAACTTGGGTCCAACACAGTTTTACGAAGGGCTTTTGTGGAGTTTTTATTTCAGAAGCTTCCACTTGGAATTTGACAGAACATCATTTTTTTGTCTAGTAACATGTTGTCAACAAGAATAGATCTGCGTAGTCAGCCTTTGTTCTTGCTCAAGGTAATAATGCCCATCTGTATATCATTAAGATACTGCCTGCGTTTTAGCGTTTCTCAATATAACAACATAATATATGGCATCACTAATACCTTTCCCCTTGGGTATGCACTTGTTTTATTATAAGCAGGGCTGTGGGTACTTAAAGGTACAGTTCAGTATTTTGTTGATTTAATTCTCATTTAAAACACATATACTTCAATATCCATAGACAGTCTTGTCCATATAGGGTTATTGAAAGGAATCAGTAGGGAATATGTTACTGGTTCCTAATAATTTTCAAAGAGCCTTATACAGAATACTGGACTCTTCCTTTATATCTAACACCTTTTCTGAATATCTATAAGTCAGTCTTGTGTGGGACATTGTATTAGACATGTAAAACTACTGCAGCTAACACCAGTATTTACTTGTGTTTAGTCAAAAGTCTGAATGAGAAAGTCTCTAATTTTTTCTTGCTGCAAATACAGATTGTTGTGTTTTCATGTTGAATTAATGTACAATATTTGCATTTACTGCCACATCTTTGGCATTCATTTGTAGCAGAAAATAAAAGGTGTTTACATCTCTCTTTTATTAATTTTGTGTTAATTTTTTGTTAGATAATTATTGTATTTATTTTAACATATTTCATTTTTATTTTTATTGTGTTGTGTCCGGTTGTCTCTGTAATAAGTTAAATGTAAAATTAAAGTTTGGAAAAAATGATGATTTTGTTGTTGAGACTTTTTTTTTTTAGATTTTGAAATTTTAGAACGTACTGCCCTCTCTTTAAGTTTGGTCCTTCTGCTAATATATTACTTTTGTATTTTCTATTTTAAATAATCTATTTTTTAACATTGGGCATTTAAAATGAATGGTCATAAAGGTCATATTTACATATTTATACTAAACAACATTAAAATCAGTTCAAACTTCGTGGTAAAACGCTAAAAGTCTGTTACAGAATTTATTTGTAGCTAGGCAAGCTGCATTTGATTCAGGCACAACAAAGTATTCTAAAGCCTAAATACGACATTGCCGGGGTCCATCGGGCTAATGCTAACGTTAGCTGCTACGTACGCAGTCAGCTGCTGAGGCTGGTGATGTTTCTGGCTGCGTTTTGCGGAGAATGAGCATCAAATCTGTCAGGTCTGTCAATTATTTTGTTATGAAATTCAAATGCAGTCCTCAACTGAAGCTTATAAACACATCATTTTAACTCATTGATGATTGTCAGTAGCACCACAAGCGTTATACAACTAACACTAAGCCAAGTCTTTTGTTTTATGCCACGCTAATATAAACGTGCTAGGCTAGTTAGCTTCCCTAACCGACTTGTTCTTTCACTTTACGAAGAATCACAAATGCCTCCGTGTCGCTTCACAACCTTGCTTATTTTTACATGATATATTATATATTTGAACTATTTATTATGATATAAATGCGTTTTTATATATATAATAAATTAAAATATTTGAGCAAGTGATAAAACTGTTGATTAACATGCTGTTAATATTACCACTTACTAATATGCCTTTAACCTGTCAAAGAAAACGCATACTAAGAATCAAATTAGTTTCACAAAATTTTCTTATCTGCTCCAGTGGTGTGTAAATAGAAATATTGGTTCCACTTTTTATAACCAGTGGCAAAAGCAACAGTCAGTTTCTATTACAGAATGGCCTGCTATGCTAATGTTTCATAGTATGTCTTTGTTTGTATTGTAAACACTTATGGTTATGAGATATTTTAGGATTTTTAGCAATAGCATACTTTGTCCAGAGGCAAAGGCCATTTTCAAAGCTTACAAACGACATGTAGATGATTGCCTTTAGACAAATGTTGACCTAGAGGACTGTATTCAAGCTAAACCTCACTCAGGGTCACCTACTAATGTCAGGGAACCTAACACTGCTGCAGCATCAGTCATAAGACAAGTCCGAGGGCACCAGCAGCTGCCACTGACACTTTTACTGCTCTGCTTTTGTCCTAGTCACAGCCAGTTTTTTGCCCATGATACATTTAGTCTAATGTGCGGTGTTTTAATAAGTATCGTCATATATACAGCTGTAAACTTTAGGTTGTTGCCTCAGTGATTAAGAAACAGGAACCAGGCCCATACAAGGAAGTAGGTTTTTAAATAGATCAAGCAGGTTGCTTTCGTCAGTCATTAGAACACTAAGGCGGTCTGTTTCCTTATTCCTCATTAGATGGTAATGTAAAAACATGGATTAAATCTCAGTACAAGAACTAACTCATCTGCTGTAAAGGTTATTCAACAGCTTTTATGTTGCTCTGTTGTGAACATAGGGTAAGACAGTATCAATTTTAGATGAAAAATGTAGTTTAGGTAATGTAATTGTGGCACATTTGTAAAAGAAGTTTGAAATTTAAGGCCTTGACAGAAATGTAATGAGGTAATTGTCTCGTTGTAGTCATACTGAAGCTTTTATGACCAAGAATGGAAGAAGTGTTATAAATAGAAGGAAGTATCACACTCTGTAAACTCAATATTTTGTCAGATAAATGCTCTTTACCACAAATGAACTGGGTGTCCTCAAAGCAGTAAAATTAATAAACTTCTGCACAGGACACTATGTTCTTCTAAATTGAAGGAAACCCTCAGTAAAGGCCACTTCAACTGCAGTCTCTATTTGCATAAAAATATCTTCTAAAGTGGTAAACAAGTCTTTATTATACTCTTTGAGGTCAAGCTTTTGAGTAATAAACTTGTTACTGAATTGCTTGTATTAGTTGTAGGTTGTCTTTTATCAGGAATATTTCCTCTTTAAACCGTCCTCAGTTTTATGTTGCTGCTGACTCCTATTTTGACCAAAAGCTTGGTTAGTTAGCAATTAGGTCTAAGACAAACAAGTCATAAACAAGTATGCCCCTCTCTACTCGCTGAGATGTTTGAACACGTTTTATTGTATGAAGCTGAATATTTGCTGTTGAGGGCTGCCAGGGTTTGGAAACATAAATTTAAAATAGCTTATGAGTCAAATCTCTTAACATCTCTCACTGTGCAGCCTGGATATTAGTTCTCTTGGAGATTTAAACTTTGTGTGTCAGGGTAAAGCTGTCTGATTTAGTCTGAAACATACATAATGTGTTTTACTGTGTGTCCTTTATATTCAGATTATCATTGATCTGCAGCATGTTATATAATCTGTGCACAGCTGGCGGCAGTTTACAGAGATAAAGGTACACCTTCGTACAGGACCATGACTAAACTGTGGGTGAAGCAAGGGCTTTGGCGGGATTAACACTGGTTTTGTCGAAGCTGGAGGCTATGTCTAAATAGCATAATCACATGATCAAATTACAGTTATTGGGAAGGGTCTATAATGGGGTAGATCAATTCTACAACTTTATGGGACAACGTTCAAAACAGTTTTGGTTTTATCATGTTTTTCTTCTCTTGTGTCTCCTCAGAGATGAAGACCTGACTGAATCCTTGTCCTCGCTGCTGTTGAACAAACACAATCTGCCCTGTTCTCCTCTTTATTTAAAGGAGTAAGCTTCTTTTTTTACTACACAAACTCTCTTCAGACCGGGACCATGTATTGCCTCCAGTGGCTTCTGCCGGTGCTGCTGATCCCGAAGCCGTTGAACCCAGCGCTCTGGTTCAACCACTCCATGTTCATGGGCTTTTACCTGCTCAGCTTCCTGTTGGAGCGGAAGCCCTGCACCATCTGTGCCTTGGTCTTTCTGGCAGCGCTCTTTCTCATCTGCTACAGCTGCTGGGGCAACTGCTTCCTGTACCACTGCCAGGATGCCACGCTGCCGGACGCTGCGCATGACCCAGCAATCGTGGGCACTTAGGGGCGCGACATTTGGGCTCCTTTGAACGATGATGAGAAGGGTTAGAGGAGGGACTGATACTGACATGCTGTAAGGCAGACTCAAATATCGCTGGAGAAGTCCCGAGGAGAAAAGGTTTTGTTAAAAAAGGCTTGTTGGGCCACGCTGTAGAGATTTTATAAACTGCGGTATTAGGAGCTGTGTGTAGTTTTTCCTAACGAGCATCGACACCGGCAGCAAAAACTTAAGGACGTGTGTGAACATAATGGAGCATTTAGCTTTCAGCTGCATTTGTTCCTACAGTTTTTTTTAAGAATCACCACGTTTTGATGGTTTTTCCAACGACCACTGTTTCAGAATTTCCCATAAGTTTGTTTTTAAGGCTGCCAATCCCTAAACAGAAACGGACACTCAATTTCTCTTCTTTATTTGAAATCCAATGTTTTTTAATGGAGATCATTCTCAGAAACTGCCAAAATTACAACTTGATGGAGGTCAAAACCTACAAAGCAGTGTTAAAAGTACAAACGTTGTTGAAGATTCCATTTATCTAATTCAAACATTGATTTAAAGATCACCTATTACGCTTTATTCACTTTGTCTTGGCTTTGTTGGATCATGTTTACAACACATTTGTCCAATCTTAAAAGAGCCTTGGACTTAAGTGTGGACCAATTATAAATATAGATGTGCAGAGAGAGACTGCCGACCAATCAGAGCACACTCTCCTTTGGGGGCAGGGCTTAAAGGGACAGACACTACAACTTTTCACTCTACAGGCCATTACATACTCCTGTTTTTTTCTTGCCACCTCAAGAACAAGCACGAATTTCTTGTTCTTGTGGAGTAGCCTGGTAAACATTTCTCAATTTAAAGATTAATGTTTTTTTCAAATATAAAGCATGTAAGCCAGTTTCAGCGGACCTTTTAAAAATAAAATGTTAGTGTCTGGCGGAAGCGTCTTGTAGGTGACCTTTAACAAAATGTCCAATTTCAAAATAAAAGTCAATGTATTTTTATATATATATATATATATATATATATATATATATATATATATATATATATATATATATATATATATATATATATATATATATATATATATATATATATATATTGTTTTACTTGAGTGACCATTAGTCTTTTGGCACATGGACCAACAACATTTTTTTGGTTACATAAATGGGCCCTTTTTAATCTTACAAACAAGATTTTTATTCATATCAGTTTAACTTTTTTTTTCTATTACTGGACAATCGGTAACAATGCTGTGAAAACCCCTATCTTTTGTTTTTACATTTCAGACACTTGTCAAAGACTCTGAGAAACAATATTGTCAGTGCTTGGAATCACATTGTTTTTGTTTTTTTTTTCTAATCCTAATTTTTTTTATTTTCTGTTTCTTGTGGTCTACTTAGTGCATGGGTTGCCTTTAGATTTTTTTTCCCCCCACGCAACACAATTTTTTTTGAATGAAAAGTAAATTCTGGGATTTATTTTTTTCTCCAAAGGGTGGACGACTTGTGTGAGTGAAAAGATGTGTGATAGTTTTTATTTTGTGTGTGTTCATGACGTGCTGGTTTAATGACGGTGATATACAACACAGTGAGGCCGAGCACAGACAGTAGAAACAGTGGACTTTGACGACTGTAGCAGTTGGGGGCGCATGTGTCAAAATTAGGCTTGACTGATCAACTAAAATTTCAAACAAGGACATTTTTTGTCTTTTGCCCCCTTTAAGCTCTTCTTCTTTAGTAACCCCGTCTCATTCAGCGGTCTGTCTGTCGGTGTCCCACTGAAGGGGGGAGGAAGGATAACGGCAAACGTTTAAATTTTAATGGTCATTTTGTGAAAAGGCCGAAGGAGTTTCAGTTTAACGTATAATAAACACGCCACACAACTAACTTATGCAGCTTGATACAACCTTTTGTAAAGGTAATTTTAAGATTTGTCCATGTGAAAACTGCAGTGTTGAATAGAAAACTAACCACATATGGCTATTAACTTAATATTCCACCAATAAATGAAAGCAGTCAAGTCACAAAAGTAAAGAAAAGAGCACTTTGCCCATCAGTTTCTTGTGAGAATGTGAATCAAACTTAAGACTTATTTTTTCACAGATCCAACATGTAGTGATATTTAAACTCTAGGCTTTCACTGGAAAAATGGCCGTGTAGCTCCGAGAAGCCTTCTTAAAATAGGCTGGGTACTTGTTTAATACGTTATAATGATTTAAATGTAAAAAAAAAGGTTGATGTAAAAGCAGCTGGGCTCAGTTTTCAAGGTGAAGATGTTTTGTCTCTAATTCCAAGAGACTTTATCAATTCTAATAAGTTCATAAATTCTTTGGAATTGATAAAGTCTCTTGGAATTAGAGACAAAACGTCTTCACCTTGAAAACTGAGTCCAGATGCTTTTACATCAACCTTTTTTTTTAAGTTGTCCTGGATGACTGAGAACCTTCACAGAGATATAAATGTAGATCCAAGCCAGTAAAATATGATTTCAACACATACTCAACAGATTAAAGGAGGAAAGTAGCTGCTGATAACATTTTTGTCCATGTACAGACAAGCACACACCATACTTGGCATTTTGATTGAGCTGTCTCGTGTTGTCTGGACTCTGTTGCAACAAACTTAGGCAAAAAAATAGCCCTGTTTTAAACTCTTCAAGCTTGAACTGTACTTTTTAGGAGGGCTATTAAAACTGAAATATCCTACAACAGAAGGGGGACAAAAGAGGGCTTTTCTGCAAATACACATGTCGATTTAAACAAGATATCCCAGTTTAGGAAGCTTTTGAGACCCATTGTGACAGTTTCAAATATCAGCTTTTCAAACATTTTTCCAGTTTGTGTCACAGTCTCTCGGCCCACTGTCCGTACTGTCTGTGAAGGCGACAAACTAAACGTGGTCAGTATATTCAGCCACACAAAAAGCAATACATAAAGGCTGTTGAGGAGACATTATCAAAGACAAAAGCTGTTTATTCGATGCTGTCTTACGGTTCGTATTGCCGCTCTTATAGTGTTCTGTAAATGTCAGACGCAGATTACGGTGTTCAGACTCTGTACTTGTTATCGGTGAGATTGTGTGGCACGAGTGGCTTGTGTAGCAGTGGTTAAATAAAACTGCTGCACAACTGCTTTGGATTTAATTTAAATAAAGTTTTATTTCCTTCCAGCTGTTTTGAATTTGTTTTGTACCTTTTTGTTTTTGAGCAGTTAATAGACAGGTTTGTGTTGGGCTGCAACATGTGCTCGTTTCAAAAGAAACCACAGTCTGTTGACTCACTGAAAGACACTGAAGAGATTTAAAGTGATATTCCCCTTTAAGTAGACTAATGCCTTGGTAATTATGGGGATATTCTTAACTATTATCTTGTAAATGTCATTGTGTCAAGTTAAGAGTGGTACAGGTGAGGTTTTTATGGCACAGTTTGGGACAGGTAACACCTACAGTTTAGAGGTTTGTGTTTGTTGTGTGTTCTTATCCTTTTACAAAACCTACTCTTGCTTTGTGCTAAAGACAACTTATACATTGTTTAGTCACAAGGCCTACACTTTTAGACACTAATATCTTTGGAGGAGATGCAGACTCCAAACAAGAGCCATTGAGCAGCATCTTGACACTCAAGTAAGTCAACTTTATTTATAAAGCACCTTCACAGATAGAAATCACAAGTGCAACAATTAAAAATTAAAAAACAAAAATCTGTGAAAGATCAAAACAAAAAGCCCAGTCAACTAAACGCTTGTCTAAATACAGGTGTCTTCAGGTGCTTTTTTTAAAAGATCCATGCAGAGCGCTAAAAGATATAGTAATGTGAGCCCTTCTGTAGGTTCCTGTTTAAAGTCTGGCATTTTACGCCATTTGAAGACAATTTAGAGAAGATTTGGTAAAACAAAGAGAGTCCAAAGAACAGTAAGTGCATAATTCAGAGCTCGGTGTTTGATCGTGTTTGCTGGTATTTATTTTTATTTTGTTCTCCTCTGAGCTTTGGGCCTTTTAAGAACTTGAAGAAAGATGGACCATAAAATATTGTCTATTGAATGACAGATGCTGTTTGGAAGTACAATACTGCTGTGTAGACTGTGCCTTAAATATTGTTATGAAATTAAAATTTAGAAGCTGCACTGGTTCCTACATTTTAGGAACTTTTTATGTCACAAGTTCGACTCCTGTTTAATTCAATCTAAACCGTAGACGGTTAGTAAAATATTTTAAAGCCAAGGCACAGACTTATGAAACTGGACCTTCTGTTGTAAATTCATGGAAGCTATGTTCTTGGAAAACGTTTAACATTTCTTGGCTTTATTGGAGAAAATACAGTCATTAGGGCTTTTCCTTTTGCTCTTCTTTATCACCAGTGTAAGGAGTCTTCATCGTCCCATCATCAGACGGCAGTGTTGAAAATAAATCACCAAAGGTCGAGGGGTTACTTGTAGTACGGTGAGCTTCTGAGGCTTTTTTTGTACAAACCCAGACTTAGAGAAGCACTGTTAATCGGTTTATGTCTAAATATTAGTTTAGAAGCAGGTTACACCCACAGGTTGGATATAATAAAAGTACAGCCTTGAAATGTAAAAGTCCTGATGAGCACCAGGACTGACAAAACCTCCCTAACATGACACGGTAACTTCGGCTGGCTCGTGTTTTTCTGATGATGCAACCCAAGTGCAAACGCAGCCCTGAGCTCCTGCTCTCAGCTCCCACAGGCTTCGCTCCAGCGACTGCAGCTTCATAATTGATATTTCCAATTCCCTCTAGAAACAGCTCAGAAAGCCTGCTGCACTGACTGAGCTAAAGACTTATTAATTAAAGCTCTGAGGGTTCAGATTTCACCTCAGTCTCCTCTCTATCCTCTCTACGAGGCAGAGATAACGTGTTTTTATGAATTAAACTGAAGCTGTAGAGTGACTGCAGTGAGTGGATGGATGTGTTTATGTTCTGGTTGGCTTTGGGCCCAGTTCGGGGGTGATTTGTTGAGCTTACTGCCAGAACACAAGGGGCCTCCATCTTTAAGGGCCACACAAAAGGGGAAATTTGGAACTTTCCTTTTATATTTTCAATTAATTATTTGATTTCTTTTAAATTCCATTAAAAACACTGCCATGTCCAGTTTGTCCAGTTTTTGTGTAGCTTTCCAAAGAGACATGTTTGTCACAAGTTTCCAGGAAGTCGCTGCACATGAACGCCTGTTCAAGTCGAGAACAACAAATCAGAAACTCGGGTTAGTGGGAGTTGTATGACGTCAATAAGGGGTCACATTGAACAAAAGAAAGGAATTGGAATCATAAACCGTAAATGTAAGTTTAGACACGTAAATAAAAATGGAATTGTAATTGTAGCCTTGAAAGCGTAAATATAGCACGTTAAAGGAACAAGAAGTTTAGTCGTGAATATCTCAGGTTAAAGGGTGAAATTGAAAAATACTTCTTTGACTTGTCGCCACATTTCCAGAGGTCAGTGAAGTAATATGTTGTGTTTTTTTGTTCCTCTAACATGGTTCAGCCAATGGGAAGTGAAGCCACACCCCTTCAACACAGGCTCATGAATAAGTCATGAGTATATTCTGTAAAATAGTGTAAAAGGGTAGTGAGCGTAAATGTAGTTTATATCACTAAAAAAATACTTTTTCATTTACAAATATTTTTACTTTGTTGACGCTTTCAAGACTACGGTTACAGTTCCATTTTTAGTTACGTTTCTGAGCTTACGTTTTTGCTTCTGGGTTCACGATTCCCATTCCTTTCTTTCGTTTACGATTAATGTGACCCCGGATTGACATTAAAGAGTTGCCCAACATTCCGCGTTGATGTTATTTTCATCAACAACATGTCGGAGGAAATAAAATATTTAAAATATTTTATCAGTCATTTAAAAATATTTTTGTTTTGTTAAACATAACATGACATAAATACTCTTTTGTGCAAATAGGTTTATTTAGACTATATACAAAGGTATTTATTTACTTTTCTTGAAACATGCCAAAAATCCTTTAATGTGAGGCATGTACCAGGTGGTCTAGAGGAAAAAAAATCAAAGGCACAATAAAAGTCCTTCATTAATGGAAATAAAAAGCAAAGGGTTTTGACTAAAGCGGCTTCATCAGGGCAAATTTTTAATTATTTGAGTTTCAGCTATGGCTTTGTTACAAATTAAAAAAGAATAAAAATCCAATAAAAGTTTTCATCTGGACCAGATTAAAGTATTTCTTGTGACTCTTTGGCTGAAGGGTCACGAGAGCTTTGAACACACAACTAACTGAAACTTTTAAAGGACATTTATTGACATTAAAACTAACCCATGTTAGTATTCATCAACCAGTTACTATTATTAAGGACCAATAAAACTTTAAGAGTTGCTAAAACTTTCTCTGTAAGTAAAAGCATCTGGACTCAGTTTTTCAAGGTGAAGATGTTTTGTCTCTAATTCCAAGAGACTTTATCATTTCTGAGTTCAACTGTAAGAGAGCTGAGTTTCCCCTGAAACCAAACCTGACGGACCAGGCTGTTCTGGTCTCACAGTCGTTGGTCATGAAAGGTCAGTGTGACTCCTGATGTGAGAGTCGTTAAGGCTCAGGAGAGTTGTTAGTGACACTGCTTCATTCAGGTGCAGGGTCGTTAGTGTCATAGTTCTATTCAGGTGCTGTGTTTGTTGTTCTAGGGTGAGGCTCTTTTGTTTTAGGTTTAAGAACACTTGTAAATACTGGGCAACATGAATCTGAGTCCACCTCTGTTCAATGAAGGCTTTTCCATTTTCACAAAAATGGCTTCCCTCACCCCTCTCACAAACCATCTGGCCTGTCACTAACGACTCTCC